>JAHHUM010002103.1:0-367014 GCA_036173005.1 Crenichthys baileyi | reverse complement strand
TTTACTTGCAGGCCCTCGAAAACCCTTTTGTCCACACATTCCCAGATAGAAGATCCTGGTCTGGGGGTAGAACTTTCAGTTTACCCTGCCGAAAAGGGGCGGGGTTATGTGCTGAGCAAAGATGATTGGTGGACCCTTTCTTGCAGTGTTCTGACTTGGTGAAACAGAAGCCTACGCTGCTTAACTTGCAGACCAATATGCAAAACATATAATCAACTTATTAGCAAAATTATTATTTGTGCAGGATTTGTTCTTAAGTTTTTCACAGAAGGCCAGTTTACCAAAGTAGTGTTTTATTATATAGCTATAGAAATGTTAGCATTTATAATGTGTCTGGAGAAAAGTGCACCAGATCCAGCTTTGAAAAGAACAACAGAAATAATTTCACTTCATTGATGATGAGGCATTAAGTATGTATTTAAAGAGGGATAACAAACATGAATGAATATGTGATCATGTTAAACATAGGCTTCATGTTCAAAAGTTAGCCAAAATGCTAATGTTCATCTTAGTTCTATTAAAACTGTATGGGCATCTAAGGTTAAAGCATTGCTAACATGATCATGAGATGGTTAAAACATTGTTTGAATATGTACAGGAACAGGAACAACAAAGTTGTAGAGAAAGCAAAAAAAAAGATAGTGTTAACTCTGCACTACAATTATCTGCAGGCAGAAAACTGCTAAAGCCATTACTTTAATGGATTCATAAGGTTGATTGTTCCCCTTTTGCAACCATTTTTGCATATAATTACTGTTGTGAGGTCTCTGCCAACAGCATTTACTAAAGATACCAAGAGGCACATAGGATCTTAAGTCTAGGTTTTCAGAAACAGAAGTTCCACCTTTGGGCAAACCTTGGAACCTTTCATTTTAGTTTCATTGGACTGAATTGGCAAAACCGCTATTAAACCTCAAAGGTAAAGGCATCACATAACTAACTATTGGCGCGATTAACCTCAACACTTACCAAGAGTACAACAGAGGAGTAATTTGCAGCCACACCTTGTAACCACAGCACTGAAAGCTACTTTTCTGTCTCCTGAGACTCACAAATCACAATGAAATTACATTTTACATACGGTTTGCATGCTCTGCAAACCAGGTATTGAAACACAGGTGGTGTGACGTAATAAGTAGGGATTCAAGGATTTTAATTTAATTTGCCTGTTTTATCGACAAAGTCCTCAGAGAGAGCATTGCTTGAAGCTCTGTCTGTCAACAAACAATACTTTACTGACTGATTTAGATCTGAAGAAGATATAACTGGTTTGGTTTCAGGGTAAGTTGCAGATTTCGGGTCAGCTTTTGTTTTTAACATTTAAAACCCATTGTTTATCTTTGCTAATTGGTGCTCTTAGAAACTGACTTGGTTCTGACTTTGTTGTTGTTATTACAAATCCTGGGAGGAAATATGATAGCGGTTGTTTCTGCTTTGTAACACATGAGTACTTGTGCGTCTCCATGGTAAGATGGCAATGCTTTCTTTGCTCATCTTGTCTGTGTACAGAGGTTAATGCCCGTTGAGAACAAGGAACACAAATTGTATTGATGTCAGGCATTTTGCAATAATGGCAAAGCAGTGTGTGGGTTTTTTTTTTTTGTTTTTTTTTGCGTGTACGTGTGCTGTGTTCACTTATGCCTCATGTTTTTGATTGGGTAGCATGTTACCCCCAGGACAAGTATGACTGACTGAAGGAGTGTGTTTGCTTTGCAAAGAAAATTATGTTAAGTAGTTGGTTTAGGCTGAGCAGTAGCTGCCTTTTTTTATGATCCCTGATGTTGCGCAACTTAAAAAACATTTTTTCTCTGTCAGATACAGAATGGTGGAAAAGTTTATATCACACTGTTTCTATACTTCTAAGGATTCAAAGTTTCATGTTACCTTTTAAATCAGTTTCATCAAAAGTTCTCCAGGTTTTATAAAGGTCTTTAAAATAGTTTCCTCAAAAAACATTCCTGTACCAGAAGATAGCTACAGTGCTGTGAAAACTATTTGCCCCCTTAAAATGTCTTCTGTTTTTGCTTTTATGTCATACATAGTTTCTTTTTGGATCAAACTAAATCTAACATCAGACAGAAAATCATCAATTTTAAATTTAACATTAGACAAAACTCTCAAAATACATCTTTTTTATTTTGCTAGGGTGCTTTGAATCATTGTTTAGCTGCATGACCCAAGTGTTCTCGAGCTTAAGGTCATGATGAAGGCAGCTTCATGGGTTTATAAATAACAACATGTTGTTCACATCCTGCAGGTGCAATGCAGCCCTAGGCCATCTCACTACCACAAACATGTTTCACAGTAGCAGTGACAAAAGATGGGGTTCATGACTGCTGAGGCACAAACTCCTCTGGAGTTGAATGTCAATGAACCCAAAATAGAGCCTTGAGTTTCAAGTTTTACCTTAAATGAAACATTTAATTATTTTAAAAGCTTTAATCAATTCCATACATTTCAACAATACGACAAGAAGAAAATCAAAAGAATGTTTTATGTAGAGTCAAATTTGATTATTTAAAATGATTTATTCATTTTGGCCGATCTCTCCTTTTTTTTTATTGAAACTGAAAATTGTGTATAATCTTTATTTGTATATGAAGTCCATGGAAATCCATTAAAATCTCCAGGTTCTCCCTCACCTTCGTGTTGTGGATGCTAATGTTCAGTCTGTGCTGTCCATTCAATGCTCAGTCAAATCTGTGTACTCCGCACTGTTTCCAGGTGTACCACTCTGGTTGAAAAGAGCAGGTTACCTTTCTCCCATTTATGGAGCAGATCTTTCAGCCCCACCGTTGGCCTTGCTCCCTCTAAAACCTCCTGTTATGACTAAAAATCCACTTTCGAAAGATCATTTTCCAGTGCTGAGATGTAATCTTCCATTTTGTCGGACCAAATTTAAATAAGATTACGGATACAAGACTTGTCATTGGAAACACCCCCTGCCCTTTACGTAGCTGAAGAGTACTTTGCGACGTATTGTTTGCTGTCTGTCTTTGTGGGGCTCAGCACTGCCCTCTAACAGTGCGGCATGGTACTTTTTGCCTCACCCTGTCCATTTCAACTGCGCTTTTATGGCCGATTTGAAAGATTGTGTTGATGTCACACACATTCGTTAAATATATTAGACAGGCCGTGGAACGTCAGCATGTTTAGTATGTGAGTAACCCAGCATGTATATTGGCGATATAAAGAGAGACACCAACGCCCTACTGCCTGCATCAGTCAGCGTGTGTGCCTGGAGAGACACAGCTATTCACTGCCTCACATTGCCTTTTAACCATGTTTTTAAATCGGCAATTCCGGGAATTCAGCAACTTTGACCATAAAAATGTTGAAATCATGCAGAAAACAAATTTATAGAACAGTCAAGTGGAAAAATTGATTTTCTGTTATCATGGCTAGTATTTTACTTCTCATGATGACAGGTGAGGTAGTACCTCACCTGTCTCCTCTGACTGCACGTCACTGCACAGTAGGTATGATGTCCTTTTTCTTAAACACTGTGTTAGTTTACACCAGGTGCAATAGGGCACAAACCTTTCAAAAGGTTCCACTTTGGTCATCAAGATGTTTTCTGGCAAATGTGAGAGGGGCCTTTGTGTTTTGGAGAACTGCAGAGCATTAGATGTTGTTCTGGGTTCTAATGTGACCTCCTGGATGACTCGTTAATGAGGTCTTGGAGTGATCTTAATTAGCTGGCTACTCCTGTAAAAGTTCACCACATTTTTTCTCCATTTGTGGATAATCCAAATCCAATTCCAATTTATTTATAAAGCACATTAAAAAACAGCAAGTTTGCCAAAGTGCTGTGCATACTAATACATAAATAAAAGATAAAACAAGACATCCAACAGACAATAGAAAAGTCAACTCACAAAAGGTCAAATGCTTTTGAGAAAATATGTGTTTTTGAAAGAGACTTAAAATAGGAAGCGAAGATGTCAGTCTGATGTATAAAGACAGTGCGTTCCAAAGTTTGGGAGCCATAACAGAAAAGGCTCTGTCTCCTCTAAATTTTTGCCAAGTTGTTGGGACAACTAAATGGCTCTCACGTGAGTTTCCTAAAGTCCCAAAGCCTTAGTGGTAACCTTTCCCAGACTGGTCAACGTCAGTTATGTTTTTTTCCCATCTGTTCTTGAACTTCTTTAGATCGGGACATGATGTGTTGCTTTTTATGGCTTTTAGCCTACCTCATGTTGTCAGACAGGTTCTTTTTAAATGTTGTCTTGATTTCAGAGGCCATGCTGTAACACATATGTCACAGCAATGACCCGACAACACTATTTTTTAATCTGGAGCTACACTTCACTGGTTCTCTGTTTGAATTTATGAAGAATCGCTCACCTCAACGTGCTGAATGCTTGGAGAACTTGTTCTATTAGGCTGTTCACTATTTGAAACTCAATGTTCTATAGACTCATACACAAACCGGCCACTTTATCAGGTGCACCTGTCCAACTGTTCGTTAACGCAAATTTCTAATCAGCCAATCACATGGCAGCAACTCAATGCATTTAGGCATATAGACATGCTGCAGTTCAAACCGAGTATCAGAAAGGTGATTTAAGTGACTCTGAACGTGGCATGGCTGTTTGTGCCAGACGGACTGGTCTGAGTATTTTAGAAATTGCTGATCTACTGGGATTTTCACGCACTACCATCTCTAGGGTTTACAGAGAATGGTCCGAAAAAGAGAAAATATCCAGTGAGTGGCAGTTCTGCGGGCGCAAATGCCTTGTTGATGCCAGAGGTCAGAGGAGAATGGCCAGACTGGTTCAAGCTGATAGAAAGGCAACAGTAACTCAATTAACCACTCGCTGCAACCAAGGCATGCAGAAGAGCATCTCTGAATGCACAACACGTTGAACCTTGAGGCAGATGGGCTACAGCAGCAGAAGACCACACCGGGTGCCACTTCTGTCAGCTAAGAACAGGAAACTGAGGCTACAATTCACACAGGCTCACCACAATTGGACAATCGAAGATTGGAAAAACGTTGCCTGGTCTGATGAGTCTCAATTTCTGCTGCGACATTCGTATGGTCAGAATTTGGCGTCAACAACATGAAAGCATGGATCCATCCTGCTATGTATCAACGGTTCAGACTGGTGGTGGTGGTGTAATGGTGTGGGGGATATTTTCTTGGCACACTTTGGGCCCTTTAGGACCAATTGAGCATCGTGTCAACGCCACAGCCTACCTGAGTATTGTAGCTGACCATGTCCATCCCTTTATGACCACAGTGTACCTATCTTCTGATGGTTACTTCCAGCAGGATAACACGCCATGTCATAAAGCACGAATCATCTCAGACTGGTTTCTTGAACATGACAATGAGTTCACTGTACTCAAGTGGCCTCCACAGTCACCAGATCTCAATCCAATAGAGCACCTTTGGGATGTGGTGGAACAGGAGATCTGCATCATGGATGTGCAGCCGACAAATCTGCAGCATCTGTGTGATGCCATCATGTCAATATGGACCAAACTCTCTGAGGAATGTTTCCAGTACCTTGCTGAATCTATGCCACGAAGGATTAAGGCAGTTCTGAAGGCAAAAGAGGGTCCAACCCGGTACTAGCATTCCTATACACATGCACTCTTCAAAACTGAGAGTGCCAATCATGTTAAAATACATATTTAAGTACATCAAAATATGTGGCAAGATAAGAAAGCTTTGTGAAGTAGTAGCTTTATAAAGGAAATAGACTCAATTTTCTACTTTTTTTTGGCCCAGACAGTACAGCTTCTGCCCTCTGCTCTGTCCTTGCAGGTCATAGCTTGTGAACAGCAGCTGGACTCAACCTACGACGCTCGCTGTGATGTCTGGTCCCTGGGCATCACTGCGATAGAGCTGGGAGATGGAGACCCCCCCCTCTCTGACCTCCACCCAATGAGAGCCCTTTTTAAAATTCCTAGGTAAGACTTCTTCATTTATAATTATTATCAGTGAGGTTGTAAAATGTAAAATCCCAAAATGGAAAACGTAACAACTCAAAGTACTTTTTATTAACATTGTTTTCATTTTTATTGTAATTTCATTGTAAATAGAAGCAGAAACATCCGTTGATTTTTACTCAAAAATCTTTTTGGTTGCTCCCATTCATTACACTTGGATAAACAGAGCGAAGGTTTTGAAAGAAAGTGACTTGTGTTCTGTTCTTGTTGCTGAGGATGGACTATAAACATTTTCTGCAACAAGAAAATAGAAAAAAAATTTACCCAAAAAATTTTCCTTTTAATCAGGATGACATTTTAAAATTTTTAAGGGCTCTAAACTACTTTCAAATCGTTGATTTTGGCTCACAAGACTAAAAGTTTGCACATCACTGCTGTAGAATCTGATTCATAAATATAAAGTTTGATTTCTGTTTACTGAAGTTTGACTTTTTTATGGTACCATTTATGTAAGGTCTTGTTAGGACTTTGCCCATTTTTTGTAGGTTGCCTAGAATAATGGTTCCCGAGCCCTTCAGTTTCTGACCCAATAAATAAGGGTGGTTGATACTGACTTCAACTTTTGCTTCCTGAAGTATAAAATCCTCACTAGTTATGCCATTTAAACAAGTGAATAATGACAAAACAGTTATTAGATATTATCTATTCACTTCTGAGAACAGCTTTTAATCACATAATTATTATAAAATGTACAATGACAAGATCTAACAGACTGTAACATATTAATTTTTGAGCTGTGATTGACAAAAGTCACTTTGTTGTTTGCATTTCTATATAATATCACTTGACAAATTACTGCATGCTCCTTGCAGAGGCTTGTCCACCTTCCCAGCACTGATCTCATCTTGCCTTTGGTGTACAGCCCCATTTTTTCTTAGCTTTTTTGTTTCTTCTGAAGTTAATAACTAATTGTTTATCGCCCCTGAATCTGGTGTGAGACCTGAGCAAGCACTTCCACTCGCTGTCACCCTATCTGCTCTGTGTCCGTCGTTGGCCTGATGTGCACATGCACATACATACAGTCCCAGTGAAAAAGGGTTTGCCATGGGGGTCGTGCTCCACCGGAGCCATCACACAGACCTCTCTGAATCTGTGTGACTGCTGCAGCCAGAGCTCCAGGCTCTCTGTTCGTGCTCTCCTTACCTCCCTCCTTTCGCAGCTGTGGGTTTATTGGGCAGGCAGACTTAGAAAGAGAGATGCTGGGGGCATTAAATCAACCACTCTCTCTCTGATTTATTTAGATGACACAAGAATAAGATCACTGAGGTCAGCTCCCACATACCCATGTTGAAAATCCAAATTAACCTTTAGGTTCATGCTTTAAGTTTTCTGTTCAGTTTAAAACTAATCTGTGTAAAAACTCTTTTGGAAGTGGAGGTTTAAAAACCTTAGTTTGTGGTGCATCCATGAACTAGACTGGTGTAAGGATTATGATTATTGATTAATATTTGTCAAAAACTATAATTAAAAATAATTTCTTAACCAAAAATCATTAATTACAAATAGAAATCAGAGATGTCCTCTGGTGTTGTGATTATGGGCTCAAATCCATTAATAATTACAATTAGTAAATTATTATTAATAATTGATAATTATTAACCAAAACCACATTAGATGTCACTGTTTATTCAACCGCTTCACCAAAGGTGGGGGAACTTCGACCTTATTTTGACAGATAAATCACTCTTGCACAAAATAAACGCAAACACTTCTCTTATATATATATGTGAAGATTTATTGAAGCCATATAGCCCTGATATACCACAATTCTGGACCAAAAACATTTACCTAACTAACAAGCACTATTCTACACAAAGGGGATAAAAATTACTACCTAATGATACAATAAAATATATGCGTATTGACTGTCTATGAAGATCAAACCAGCAGTTTTATGGACAAAATGTGAGCTTGTAGACGGTGGACTGTGCCCTTAGCCACTAGCAGCTGATTACCCTGAATCTCGAACAAAGAGTCATAAAACTCTGAGCCAGGAAAAAAACTCCTGTAATAAAACTGGGACAAAGGAGTAGTCAGGCCACAAGGCCCAAACAGCAGTTGCTTTGAATGGAAAAACTTTAAAAGTCCAACTTCTAACTCCTGGCTGATTAGGGATCACCCGGACAAAAACATGAACACGCACCTTGCTGATCGCATCCACGCTCCACGAATCAGCAGCGCTTGCACAGCAAATCAAAACAGCTCAGCATAAAACACTTCAATCAGTATTTCATTCAACAAGTTGATACCTTGGATTAACTACTGGTGATTCTAAATCACCTTCACTATGCCTCACCCTGCCCAGACCTATAAATACACCTATACACCGATTTAATATAAAAAAGAACTAAATTACTTTAACTTTGATTTCTTCTCTCCACCGGTTGAGGATGGGTCAGGTCTGAACAAAACGAGAGGGGTGGGGGGAGAAATCACGTGTCTGTGATCAAGTCGAAAAAAATGGTAAACTTCTCATCCGTCCAAAACGGGGAAAATATGAAGAACCGTGCAGTCGACTGAATCACAAGGGGGTCTCCTTGGACATAAATGAATGATCAGTATATGAATCTTCTGACCTTCTTGTATCAGACAGATTTCCAGCTTTCAAGCTCTTCCGGGAATGGCTATGTGGAGGAAAAGTTCGCCTGCAAGCTTTTGTCTCTCCAGATATGTGCCTCCATTGGGTCAGCCCGTGAGATACGCTGGAAATGGCAACGGAAGTTTATTTTCCACGGGTTTTATAATCCCGGGTGATGTCAGAGATGCAACGTCTGTTGGGGTGCACATGTCGAACTGCGCAGCCCAGCCGGTCTATCCCCCCAAATGGATGACCCCAACACTGGACCTACAAAGATTTATCAAAGGATGACATAACGGCCTGCAAGACCATAACAAAACACTGTTTCTGTGCTTTTTCCACATCAGTCTCACTTTTTCCTGACTACGTTTCAAGATGTGCTGAAAAAGATAATTAGGTATAACAGAAATGGAGAAATTTGACCTTTCACCACTTGCCCAGCTTGTTCTTCACTTGAAGTATGATATAAATGTATTGTCAACATTCTTTCCACATCCTTATATGGCATAGTTATTGCTGCTGTAACATCTGAGCCTGTGTAAAGAGAAAAAAATAATAATAATTTGTTTAAAAAATATGTGGAGTAGAAACAATTGGGTCCTATAATTCTGATTACACAAAATCTTTTCAGAGTCAAATAAAACTGCCCATAATTTGTGCTGCAATATCTTTAGGTAAACAGTTCATTTTATTTACTCCAGTTTCGAATAATAGTTACTTGTAGCACCCCCTTTATTACCCACTTAGCTACCTTATTCAGAAACACTACGTAAATTATTATTATATGTAAGATATTGATTATTACAGTGATAATAATGTAATCTATTAATAAAAATTGTTATCCCTTTGTTGCCATTCTGCTATTTATGGAGATAATCCCAGGAGTATAAACAGCTGATATTAGCTGGTTAATTAGCTGGGCTTCCTGCTCAGGTAATGAAGTAGCCTTTCCTTTAGTTTCCACTCTTTGACTGCAGCATTTTTTTTCAACAGCAGAAATGCAAACAGCCAAATTTGTGTTGGTGGTGAGTGAGACATTTTTATTCAACCAACTGACATGCAGTTCACAGCAACAAGTGGGGGAGGGGGGGACACTGCATTATTCCATGCTCCAAACTGCCCGGAGAAAACTGAGTTTGGCCCATTTTCTGGCATCTTGTTGAAGGGACTTCAAACTTCCAGAAGATTTTTGCAGTTTTGAACAGCAACCTTTTTAAAACTGAAATTTAGCATTTAGCCTACGCCTTGGGATAAAAATTATTTCTATTTGGCTGCCCCAGTTTTTGGGTCTTCTTAGTTTGTTTTTTTGTTGTTATGGGAGAATCAACCTCTTGGGTTTTTTCTTTAAATCAAGATTAAAATCTTATTTGTTTAGAGCGGCCTTTGACTGTGATTATTATGAAGTTTTCAGTCCAACTTTTCTTTCATTTTCTTATCAATCATTTTATCATTTTTAATTTTTATCTCTCTTATTATCATCTTATCATTTTAATTATTAATGTTTATTCTCTTTAATTATTTGTGTTCGTTAATTATTTAATTACCTTTATGCCACTGTAATGTACTTTTCCTATTATTTCTCTTTTTCTTTTTTTTATGTACAGCACTTTGAATTGTCTTGCTACTAAAATGTTCTATATAAATAAACTTACCCTGCCTTGGAGTATTATTTAGTTTTAACAGCAAAACTTTTATCTTATGCAATGTAAAGGATTTACAATTATACATGATTGCACATTTCAGACCCATCTACTGTACATACAACCAAAGCAAATAGGCAGCACAGAACTCCTCTTCTTTCCAAATCATTTCTATCCAACCCTGCTTGTCTTTGGGATAAGAAAACTCTTTAATAGTCACCACATTAGCTGAACACAGTTCAAATAAATGCCTGATGCATCTGCCGTCTGTATTTGGTGTTTTGTTTGATAAACAGGAGATGTATGTCCTCTAATTAGAGCAATTTATTGCTGTCAGAGCTGCTGTTAGTAAGGCCGGGTGCATTAGCAGGCAGCACTGACTTCTCTACCATGTGCCAGAAACCCTCTTGTAAAAAGGTACTTAAAGTCGAACAGGGAATTATAGTGAGTCATTTGACTGCTGTGAAGTCTTTTTAAGCATAAGTGCTCAGTATGTCTGTTTAGCAAGTTTTTTTTTCCAGTAGAGGAATGGAAATCTGCAATGAATCTGCAATGAAAAAAAAGTGTTTTCATATAATAAATCAGCCGTGTTCATGCCACCCAGACACACAGTTTACTTATTGCTTCAGTCCACCTAAAAGAAAACACTGTTTGATGTCCTCAGTGACCAAATGATCCAGTGTTGAGATTTCACTTCATCATTCCCCTGGGTGCCTTTGTTCTCTGCCCGCCTGCCCCAATCCCATCTTATCTTTCTATTTATCTTTCCCCTTTCTTCCTTTAACAGAAATCCTCCACCTACTCTCCACCAGCCGGAGCTCTGGTCAGATGACTTTAATGACTTTATCTGCAAGTGAGTGTGGTTGCAAGTGTCACTGCTCCTGTGAGGATTAAGATATTTACACCGAATGTAAATATGATGCACTTGTTTTGTTCTTCTGCATCACAGATGTCTGATAAAGGACTTTGAGCTGAGACCCAGTGTGTTAGACCTGCTCCAGCATGTGTTCATCAAACAGACTGTCGGCAGAGAGAAAATCCTGCAGAAACAACTGATTGAACTCATTGATCTCAATCAGCAAATTGGATTAATTGAAAAAACAAGGTATTGTACCCATCAGGAAAGCGTGTTCCCATCCCTGCATCCCACATTTCCACCTTAAAATGTGTCGTATTGCCTGTAAACCCCTTGGAAAAAGATTAACCTCCCCCTTAATGTCAGTCAGTTTTTATATGGTACACTGCGGCTTAGCCTTTGCAGGCTGTATAATCCAAATTACCCTCCTTTCTGGATGTTTTACAAGCCCTGTTGTCCCCAAACAAACACCACCTCAATCCAGCAGCCACATCCGTGAAGGTGCGAGCTGTGCTCTGTTTGTAACACATTGGTCTGTACCTGTATGATCATGCAATGTTAATCCTATTTCTGTCATTTAAGCCATCATGGAAAGACAGACAGAAGTACAGACAGTAATGACAGGTAATGGATGTATTGGTGGCCTCATATATGCCACAGTAGGAGCTTTTTAGTTCAGTTAGGTCCTGCAAATGTGATCGTATTTGTATTTACCAGATAAATGCTTTATCCGATGTAGACTGTTTAAATGGTCCCTGTTATTGTGGAGATTGTTTATTGTTTAAGGCTGTTTGTTGACATCATTTCCCATTTACCTACTTTTCATAGTCCTAATATTTAATTCTCTAGTTTACTTGCTTAAATGTTTTTTGTAACAAAAATAGCAAGTGCAGATTAGCTTTAAAATACCAACAAAAATCCTTATTAATCCTCAAATAATAACCATTTTAACACAGTACCTCACGAAGTTCTTTAATGACATTTATTGGGATTTTATGTTAGACATGACGAGGGCATACTTTTGAATGGGAGGCAAATGATGCATGATTTTTAGCTTTTTTTTTTTTTTTACAAATAAAACCAAAAATTTGTGATTGTGAGTCAACACTGTAGAACCAACTTTTACTGCAGATATAGCTCTTTTGAGAAATGGTGTTACCACCTGTGTGCATTCATAGCTCTTCTTTCACAATTATGCTCTACTTTGCATTGATCTATCAAAGTGGGATCCAAAGTCCATCCTGAAGGGCCGGTGTCCTGCATGTTTTTTTAGATTTAGTTGTCTGATTCAGGAATCCTCACACAAAAAGATTGCTCATGCTATAATGAAACCTGCAGGATGTCTGCCCCAGAGGACTGGACCTGGAAACCCTGATCTAGCACATCAAATCCCAATAAAATGCACTAAAGTTTGTAGTTTTATACAGGTATGAATATATTTGCAAGGGTCCATGAGATGGAACTGGAAAAATGTTCTGAAGTTTGAGGTTCTTTATAGTTGGTTTTTAATCTACTGCTCCCCTAACATTGGAACCAAGGGCTGAAATAAATATCTGGATGCAAGATTTCATTTTTTAAACTACACAGACATGCCTCTGCTTCTATATTTAATATTACTTAGTTTACTAGAAGTGCTCCATGTGTTTTAAACAAAGTTTTAACCCATTAATGTTTGTAAAAAACTGTGCATGACATACATTTTAAAAAGTAGCAAAGTTGTATAAAATATTAATGAAGACACAATGCCAAAATAAAAAAATAATTTAATTCCCTTATGGGTATTTATTTTAAACTGTTATAAAGCCTGAATAGAGTTTCATAGATTTGAAATGTAAGAACCGTGGCATCTTTGTATAATTTTTAGTAAAATCCAGCTTTTTGTCCTATTCAAAATCTTAGCATTTTGTTGTGAATTTCAGGCATGAACGTATCCACACAAAAAAAGGAACCCACATGAAGACGCAAGCCGACACAGACGAGGTTGATGACCTCGCCACCCTCGAAGTTCTAGATGAGGTAAAAAAGTAAAAACTGAACATAACAGTGGATACAAGAAATGCACACAGCAGCTATCATTTCAAAACCTTTACTCCTTTAAGATAAGTCTTTATTGTCAATGTGTAGTAGTACAACAAAACTGGTCTACCGACCCATGTAAGGTGCATAGAAAATACAAACTATAAAAATACAGTGCATAAATATTGCAGCCATAAATCAAAAAAAAATTGGAATTGAACTTGTGTGTTGCACATTGCCCACTTCAAGGAAGTAAAGTATTGATGAGTTATTGCACTATTGTAAAAACTGCCTATTAGTGTGTGACCTCAGCACTCTGTAACTTCGAGGGCAGCAGCTTAAACACCTGGTGTCCTGGGTGTGAACGGACCCCCAGAACGCTGCGTACCCTCTTCAGACAGCAAGCTCTGAAGAGGTCCTTCAAGGAGGGAAGAGGGTAGCCGATGATCTTCTGGGCGGTGTGGATGCCCCTTGATGTAGCCTGGGAGAACATTGTTTAACGGTTGTTCTTATTCTTATCATCTCTGCTCCTATTTTATTAATCTTATTTTTTGTGGCGTCTGTATTTTATTTTCGTTTCAAACAGGTGAGAAGGTCACTAACCTCTATTAGTCCGATGCCGTGCATCTCTTCTCTCATCAAATTTCTGTACCTGTCCTGAATAAATAAACTCAGATCTGTAAGGTTGCTGTGAAAAAACTTTTTCAGAGGAACTGTACGTGTAACTCATTTATTATAGATTTATACTGTGCAAAGTATTTATAGTTATGCCAATATTATTGTCTTTTTTTTTTGCTGAACAATTTATCAAATCTGGTCACTGCGTTAATGTCATAAATGATGCAATCAGCCTCGGTTGCCAGCGGATATTTTTTCTCCATCCATCAAACTCAGAAGCTCAGCTGTTGTTGATTAACCTGGAAGTGTTTAGACATCAGTGTTGATCACCAATAAAATACTGACAGAGCTGCAGTCACATGGCTCTGACCTGAGACCAGACGACGGGAGCGATTCAGTCATTTCTCCTTCATGGTATCAACTCATTCAGGAAGAAATGTCATTTTCTTCTTCTGTGGTTATATTTTTGGTCAGAACACAGTCACAGAGCAGCTCCAGAGCCGGTACGCCACAGATCAGATTTACACCTATGTTGGAGACATCCTGATTGCAGTGAATCCCTTCCATAAAATGGAGATTTACTCACCTCAGGTCAGTGAAGGAACTGCAGGTTTTTCTTCTGTTTATTCTTTCTAAGAATACTTGCTCCAACGTTTAGTCACTGGTGCTTTTTAAAACTCTTTTACGGTGTTAATCTGTCTCTTCTTCACCGTATTTTACCCGTTAATCATCATGTATATCTTCCACCTTTGTAGCAGACATTTTGTATTACATTTAACAATTAGCCATTAGATATTCATGTGAATATATTTTTAAATATTTGATATTGTCTTGTCTTTAATTCTTCGTAGCACACTAAGATGTACATCGGAGCTAAGCGCACAGCAAACCCACCACACATCTTTGCGACGGCGGATATGGCCTACCAGTCGATGGTGTCATACAACACCGATCAGGTAACACACTTCTTGGGACTTTTGCTTTTTTGTCACTTAAATGTTGCAGATCATCAAACTAAATTCATTTCATTCATTTCATTCATTCACAAAGCAGTTTTCAAAGGGTGGTTTAATTTTCCTTTAAGTGTAAAACATAATGCTAAATCATATTTTCTCTGTGCTTTCTGACCTGTAGAGTCAAGAAATCAATCAAACTGATTATTTTACACAACTTACGCTAAAAGATTTTAAAAAGCAACATGTCATGCCTCGCCATTTCTAACACTTTGGGGACTCTAGTGAACCATAGTGAGAGCCACAATCTACAAATAGAGAAAACATGGAACAGAGGTGAACCTTCCCTGGAGTCGGTGGCCTACCATGATTACTCCAAGAGCAGTTCGGCAGCTCATCCTGGAGGTCACAAAAGAAACCAGAACAACATCTAAATCACTGCAGATCTCACTTGCCTCGGTTATAACCAGCGTTAATGATTCAGCAAAAAGAAAGAGAGTGGACAAAAATGGCATCCATGGGAGAGATCCAAGGACAAAACCACTGCTGACCAAAAGGAACATAAAGGCCCGTCTCACATTTGCCAGAAAACATCTTGTTGATCCCCAAATCATTTGAGGAAATTTTCTCTGGACTGACAACACAAAGGATTAACTTTTAAAGTGTGTGTACCATTTCAAATGGTGTAAAACTAACATTTCAGAAACAGGACGTCAAACCTACAGTCATGGTGGTGGTAGTGTGATGGTCTGGGGCTGCTTCGTTGCTTCAGCACCAGGTTGACTTGTCATAACAGATGGAACCATGAATTCTGCTCTCTAGAACAAATCCTGAAGTTAAATGTCCGACCATCGGTTCGTGACCTCCATCTCATGCAGGCCTGGCTTCTGCAGCAGGAGAGTGATCCAAAACACACGACCAAGGTGGTTTTGGATCATTCTCCTGTTGCAGAAGGAGACTGACCTTAATCTCTCAAAACAACAAAATAAGATTTTTTGAGTAGCATAGACAAAGTCTGGTCTTGAATCTAATTTAGATACTTTGGAATGACCTTAAACGGGCAAACGCCCCAGTTTGGCTAAATTGAAACAATTCAAGCGGGTCAAAATTCCTCCACAGTGATGGAAAAGACTCATCGCCAGTTATCACAAATGCTTGACTGCCGTTGTTACCGCCAAGGGTGGAACAACCAGTTATTAGGTTTAGGGGATATTTAGTTTTTGACATATGGCCATGTTGGTTTGGGTAGATTTTTACCTTCAATAAATAAAACAAGTATCAGAAAACTGCATTTTATATTTAGTCAGGATATCTTTGATATTAAAATTAGTTCAATGATCTAAAACATTTGACTGTGATCCAAAAAAAAAAAAAAAAAAAACAGAAGTGATTTATAGACCTTTACTATTACATGTTAAAGTCAAATCTGGTCACTCTGGTTACCATGCAAATAAATTTTTAGCTAATGCTAGTTAGCAGGCTTTGGAATTGTATGTCTCTACATGATTTGTGTTTGAGTTTGAAGTCTTTGTGACTTTCTGTGTGCAGTGTGTTGTGATCAGTGGGGAAAGCGGAGCAGGAAAGACAGAAAGCGCCCATCTGTTGGTGCAACAGCTGACGGTGCTCGGGAAGGTGACTAAATCACCCATCATCATGATCATCACCATCATCATATCATCGTTTTTATCCTCTTTATTCGGCTTTTTTAGTTTAAACATTAATTTGAAATCAAATGTTAAAGCCAGAACATTACTGCTTTGACAGAGCAATCATCGTTTTTACTTTTAAGTCACCACTGTTTGATTTATTCTGTCTATTTAAGTGTTTTTTTTAGCATTTTTAGCATTTGCAGTTATATAGAAATATTGTAAAGCTACAAAAGAAAAACCAAGTGTTAAACTGTGCAGCCTGCAGTTTACTGCAGTTTACTGAAAATGATCTATTCAGGCAGTTTGACTTTGTTATGATGAATTTATTGATGTTCCAGCTGGTGTCGGTCATGATTCACAAAATTTAATCTCTATTAACCCTTTTTATTGTGCCAACGTGGCGTTTTTCCTCCACGTTGACCTGGAATAATGTTTTATTCAGGCCAACAATCGCACACTCCAGGAAAAAATCCTGCTGGTTAATAGCCTGGTGGAGGCCTTCGGAAACGCCTGCACCGTCATCAACGAGAACTCCAGCCGCTTTGGGAAATACTTGGAGATGAAGTTTACCAACGGCGGAACGGTGGTCGGAGCGCAGATATCCGAGTACCTGCTGGAGAAATCCAGGGTCATCCACCAGGCGATGTAAATACCACCTCCTTCATCCTGTCTTTGACTTGTCTTTGTACCTTTCTGAAATTCATCTGCACTGACATTCATAGAAATTTAAATCACCCAATGAGAAAACAGCGCCACAAAGGTTATGTTTCCACTCACCGTCAGGGATCAGTGTGTAATGCACTGTCTCTTTCTTTCCCTTCACCTTTACTTACCCATTTGAAACTGGTGACATTTCCCTTCGACCTGCGCTTCAGTCGCTCCGTCTTTTCCTCTTATCAGGTGTCTGGGGATCGGGCCAGGTCAAGTGCAGTGGAAGGCCCGTTTCTTGTTTGATCAAAGATTGTTTTCTGGCGAGCTGAATTTCAAAGACAGACTCGAGTATTTCATTAGAAGACAGACACAGGGGTCAGAGTGGGCTGATTTGGCAGGATGCACTGTGTGCAGCTTCTTTTCTGGAGCTTGTTATTGGCAGGGAAGCAAACAAGGTGAATCCGCTTTAGGCTGCAGGTTCTTTAAAAGCAAGAAAGATCAAAGCGGTGAATTTACTGCTTTTTGTGTCTGGTAGGTAGACACGTTTGATCAAGATCAGTTTATCAAAGAATCGCAGGCTTATGCACATGAAATCATTAGAATAGAATAGAATAGAATAGAATAGAATAAAATAGAATTTGCATGCGCCTTCACTGAGAAAATAAACTATATACAGGGTTGCAGAGATGAATTCAAATGTAGAATAATATTCTAGGTAACACAGTGGTAGAAACTGTAGAAGATCACCTCTCAGGACATGTTGCCAAAATAGATCAAAGGAGTTTCCTTTAGAGTTGCTGAGACCTTCAGAGCCTAATGGCTTTACAAATTGTTTTATTTAATTTATAATCAATGAAAATAATTGGGCATTTTTTTTGTCTTATTATGTTTTTAAACTCTCTGTGATCACCTTAAGACAATTTCCCCCAGGTTATTTCATGTACAAGTCTTTAAGATGTTTTTTTAAGTAACATCCAAATAAAAGTATCTGTTAATACTTTTATTCAGATTAAAACTAAACATTTTGTCAATATGGATGAAACCATACCATTCAGTTGTAACTTAAAACCTTCAGGTGTCTTCTAGAAAGCTGAAGACTGAGACGTTTTCAGCATCACAGTGAGTACAAGCTTATGTCCAGATAAGCAAAGGAAGCATATCATGAGAGGATATGATTAGGAATGACTTAAACAGAGTCTAGAACATCTGTGGGGACTCCCGAAGGAGACTGTGGACAATTGATGTCCTCTGGATCTGAGAGATTTGGAGACCTTTGCTTGGGAGAGTGGGCAAATATTTTCAAATCAAGATGCAGGATCTTGAAAGACTCCTGGTGAAAGAGGCTAAGTGTTAAAACTGAATCAATAGAGGGTGCTCACTTTGTCGACCAGGCAACTTTTTGATCATTTTTTCTTTAACAAATTTGTTTGCTTGTTTTTTTGCTTCTTTGTTTTCACTTCTATTTTGCAGGATATATGTCACAATAAAAAACTTTAAATCACCAGGGTCTAATTTGTCACGTAGCATTCCTCACAGGGGAGTGCATACACTTTCTATATCCTCTATAATGTTACAGCTAACATGGCAACCACCAGTCTGTTATTTTTCCATCTGTTAGTGAGGATCCAAGCTTTAATTCAGTGGTGAAACCCTGAAACCCTGCAATTCACAACATGACTTCAATCAGTCGCTGCTTCCACAAAACTAACCTATCAGAGGAACCTTCACTAATCTCAAATGTGATTTGGTTTTTGTGTTTTCTACAGAGGTGAGAAGAACTTCCACATTTTTTACTACATTTATGCTGGTCTGGCTGACAGGAAGAAACTTGCCCACTACAAACTTTCTGACAGCAAGACACCTAAGTAGGTTTTGACATTCCTCAGTCCTCTTATTTACTTCTAACTACGTTTCTTTGTTCTTCTTTGGAGCCCAACCCTTACCTTTGTGTATCCTCCTTGTTCTGCAGGTATCTTCATACCGAGCACATGAAATTAGGCCCTGACATAGTGAGCAATGCCTTCTACAAGGAGCAGTTTGATGCAGTGGAGCAGTGTTTCAAAGTCATTGGATTCACCCTGGAGGTATGAACTGCTGCAGTGAATACTGGGCAGAGAGCTATAAGAAGCCCCTCTTCAAGCTTGCAACACAAACACATTGATCTCAGCTCTCATGATCCAGAATATGACCAAATTATTTTATTGCCTATCGTCCAACAAAATGCAAACATTGACACTTAAGGGGGATTTTGTCACTGAAAGGGCTAACAAGCCTCAAAGAACTGACCTCTACTGGGATCTGTACGTCAATATCACTTAACTTGTAATCACTCTGCGGAGCTATAGTACATCACAGAGTATGAGGCTGAGGAGGTATTTGCCAACTTAAATGTTCTTCTAAGGCTTAAGGGTTTTCTTCAGATTGTGGCTGATTTTTGTACCCTAATATATTCATTTGTTTATGATTTTATTTGTTTGTTTACTCATAAATCATTGTGAAATACAAATTCCTTTCAAAGAGCCATTCAAAAAGCTGCCTCATTTATATATATATATATATATATATATATATATATATATATATATAATATATATATATATATATATATATACATATATATATTATATATATATATATTAACAGGCCATCCTGGGGTAACTTGCTTTATCTGGGAAAATATAATATCTGTCTAACATTTAGCTCTGCTTTATTTGTCATTAGAAAAGTGTATCCAGATGCTGCTGCATTTTTGCTGGCTAAAACTGGTAATTTTGTCCTTTTGAGTCACCTCCCACTCACTTCAAATGAAGCATATTCCACTGCAGATAACCTGCTCAATATATACTAGGGGCTTATATGAAGGCAGTGTGGACAGCTCAGATGATGTCTGCAATATCTGATCAAAATTATATAACAAAAAGCTCTGCATGCGTACTCTCCTGCTCCTGTGCCTGTTCTTAGTCTCATCTGTGGACAACCAAAAAAGTAACTTGTGTGTGCATCTATGTGAAACAGCAAATAAAAAACACACATACTTTTAACTATGGTTCAGATCCCCACATTTGTGTAAAAGAGCTGGTGAATTGGGACTGAGAGCCTGTTAGACAAACAGGAAATTCGTTCCCCTTTCTTATGTTGAAGCTATAGAATATGCTAAACATAACACAGCTTGACAGAAAACATGATTTTAGAACCAGTACGGTAATTTTTAAAGAGCTATTAACTGAAAACTTGCATACAGAAGATGATCAACTAAAATTAAAATAATTTTGCCAGGATTTGATTAGATAGTCCATCGCAAAGCATTGTTCACAAGTAAAACTCTGCTAAGTGGGATATGAATTTGTATTTCATTTTTACTGTTATACCCCCAAGTGAATAATAAATTCAGCACAGTTGATCCCCTTCTAAATTCCTCTAATCCTAGGCAGATCATAGCATACCATTAGTGCAACACAGTGGTGGCAGCATCATGCTGTGGAGATGGATTTCTTCAGCAAGGACAGGATGCGGGTCAGAGTTGATGAGAAGATGAATGAACCTAAATACAGGGGCAATCCTTGAGGCAACTTTTGATAATAAATGGGCTAAATACAAATGCATGCAGAGTTTAATTTATAAAAACATAAATCACAGAATAATTTCCTACTTTGTGTTGGTTTATCAGATAACATCTCAGTGAAATACCCTAATGTTTGTGCCTATACATCACCAAAATGTTGAAAACATCTAAAAAAAACAGCTACCAAAGTCCAAAGAAAGCTTGGAAGGGCTTTCAGGAACCCTGCATAACAATCTATGTGAACCCCTTTAAAAAGATTACCAGAAAGTCTGGTTTCCTAAAGGCAGAGTATGTAAAAATAGTAGTAGTTATTAGTAGCAGCTTTAATCATCTACAGCAGCTGTTTATCTGTCATTTTTGCAGGAGCTGGGCAGTGTCTACAGCATTCTGGCTGCCATCCTTAACTCAGGTGACATTGAGTTTTCTGCAGTCGCCTCAGAGCACCAAACCGACAAGAGCAACATCACCAACATTTCTGTCCTGGAGAACGGTGAGAGAACCACCGGAGGCTAAATGTATGACAAGATTGTAAATTTGTTCTGCTCTCCTTCCCTGGCCCTCTTTTGCCTTCCTGCATTAACTCTGCAGAGAGCTCCATTTGGAGTGAGGATAAATATAGAACAGCATTATTGGGAAATAAATTATACATCAGCAGAGACATGCAATTCACTGAAAATTATTAGCAAACACATTTTACAATAATTAGATTTTGCACTGTGTGGTTTACATAATCTTCTCTAAAAATTAACACATGTTCTAGGTTGGTTATTTCCAAACGCTTTAATCCATTCTGTTTATGTGACAGTTTTTTTTTCCTGCTCATTTGTACATTCCCTTACTCCAGTTTTCACCAGATAACTTTTAACGGTCCCTTATCTTGCATCTCCCGCCAGTGGCGTCCCTGCTGCGTATCCGCTCGGATGAGCTCCAGGAAGCCCTGACCTCCCACTGCGTTGTGGCCCGGGGCGAGACCATTGTCAGGCCCAACACCGTGGAGAAAGCAGTGGAGGTGAGGGACGCCATGGGAAAAGCTCTCTACGCCCGCCTCTTCAGCTGGATCGTGAACCGGATCAACACGCTGCTCCGACCCGACAACCAGCCGGGGTGAGTGCAGGAGCAGAAAATGGGATGCCTTGTTGTTGGCTGATATAAACGGGTTAATCAAGTTTATGCTTATGCCTAAACATGACTTAGTCAAATATAAGCATATATATTTGCAGTCAGACACTCATAATCTGAATAAATATATAAATTTTGATCTTTGAATTATGCAGTATTTAATTACTTTAGTTATTTTTAAAAACCAAAAAATACTATAATGCAGATTTTCCCAAAATGATACATATTTTATGGCGCAGGTATACACCCCCAATAATACCTGATTCATTGTCCTTCACCAAGCTGCAGAGAAACTACATGTTTTTCATCAGCAAGCTTCTGGCGTAGTTCTGGCAGGATAGCTGACCGCTCTTCTAGGCAGAATTAGTAGAGCTCATTGGTTTCCAGGTACGGACCCGGGTTTTATGCATAATCCATAAACAGGGTTGAGATGGAAGCCATTCCTAAAGCAAATTTAATGTGTTCAAAGTCATTGTGCAGTAGAAGCACCGGACTGGATCCAATTTTCAACCAACTTGTTGTGGATTTTGAGGTGAAGTTTAAAAATGTGGTGGTTGTCATCCTTCTTTAATATTGAACCCAGTTAGTGCAATGCTGCAGTACCACTGGCAACAAAAAAGCCCCTCAGCATAATGCTAACACTTCCATGCTTCTAGACATGCTTTTAGACATCCTAAATGTTTATTTTGTTATGGGTGAGTGAAACTTGGATGCAACTGGGTCTACCAACAGGACAATGACTCCAAGGTTTGGACTGCTTATTTTAAGCTTCCTGAATTGCCTTCCCAAAGCTCCAACATCAAGCGTACTGAAAATTCTTGAATGATGCTTGAACGCCTGGAAATGAACCAATTTAAATGAGCTCTGCGAATTCTGCCAATAAGAGTGGTTAAATGTCCAGCAGGAATTATGCCAAAGGTTTGCAGATGATGACAGAAAGCACGTTTTTCTTCTGAAACCTGGTAAGGGACTCTGAAGAAATATTATTTTGAGTTTTATGTGTATATTTGAAACATCTGTATAATATTGACCCTGTGTGTATTAGACAAAACTTGCATTAAATTCAAACTTGTACACCCATTTCTTTTTTTACATTCATTCAAGTTGTTTATTGTATAATAATTTAACCAGTTAAAATAAACATTAAAAGTCCAAACTGAATATGTAACTCTTGACAATGATGAAAATCATAGCCTTATGATTTTGATTTTAATAAACCACTAATGTTTCAAAATGTTCCTAATTACTAACAAAAATACAGGGTACTTACAGGATATTTTCTTGCTGCTTTCAGGGTCTGACAGGGTACATAGCTGATAACTACAAGGAACAAACAGGGTTCTTACAGGGTACTCATGGGTTATTTTGCTGCTTCTTACAGGTTGCCTCTAGATTTCTATTTATGCTAAGAAGTTACTTTACTGCTGCTTACAAGGTACTTTTGGGGTTTCTTGTTTATAATATGGTTTTATGAATTACTTTACTGGTGATTACAGGTAACTTGTGGAATTCTGTAACGGAGTATTTTTTTTTATGCTTAAAGGTTACCCGTTCGAATAAATATTTAAAAGCCAAAAATGAATATTTAATTTATGACACTGATTAGCGTAGTTAAACTTCTAACTAGAACTCTGTATACAAAATCGGAGCAACTGCACAAACCATATAATATTAATACATCAGTAATGAAAATTAAACAATCTGTGTTCTTTTACAAAATGTGTCTAATTACTAACAAAAACTGTTTACAAAACCCAGAACAATATCTTAACTGACTGAAACAGCAATTTAGTTCACTAAAACAATGCAAATCAGTTTTATTTAAGTTCTTACAGAGAACATATATGAAGCTTCTGTAAGACATTGTTTTTGAATAATACATCATTAAAAAAATAATATATTTGTTTTTTAGTTGAATTTAGGAGAAAGAATCAAGCAGGAAATGTCCTGCGAGGAGGCATGGTTTTAACTAGCCTGAACAGGCATTCTTTGTCGTTCTCCTCACCTCCAGAGAAAATGATAAGGGCCTGAACATCGGCATCCTGGATATCTTCGGCTTTGAGAACTTTAAGAAGAACTCCTTTGAGCAGCTCTGCATCAACCTCGCCAATGAGCAGATCCAGTTTTACTTCAACCAGCACATATTCGCTTGGGAACAGGTAGAGTTGCACCTGAACGACACGTCCGGTCAGTTAGATTGAATACTGCCTTCAGAGTACCTTAATCCTTCTAAAAAAGCACTCTGTCTGCAAGTTTTTACCATCAATTGCATCTAAACCCCACTAACATGCCTTTCGTCTGACCTTTCAGAGCTTTCAATAAAATCTGCTGCTGTCTTTATTTATGGCAGAATGAGCTTCACAATTCTCCCTTTGTATTGTCTCGTGGGAGTGTTTGCCTTGAGGGGTCACAGAATGGTTTGCTTATGTTAAACGATTTGGACCTACCCACAGAGGGGGGCAATAAATCATCCCAAATGAGGGTCAGTTAGGAGCTGGAGACACTTAATGTTGGACTTAAATTCACTCTTGGGGATTGTTGGATTCAGGCCCAGAAATACATTGTCCTTTACTAACTGAATGAGAGCATATGTGAAATGTTCAGCACTGAGATGAATTAGCATGTCCTTAGAGTCCAGAGTACTGCTACTGTATGTTGAGGTTATATTAGAGAATAATATGCATTTGCTTTCTCTCCAACGTCTCCTCATATTTCCTTTAACATGTTTCATGTCTAAATCTGTTTGCATCACCATGTTTTTTCTTGACATGCTTTATTGACGTAACAGTGTTGGTTTATGCTACAACAAGCAGATTGATTTGAGGCAGTTTGTTCCCATTTTGTCCTTTTCTTCATTGAACTCTCTTCTATTATTGTGCTGAGTCATCACAGCTCTTAGTCACACTGATGTGAGAAGGGTAGCTGAAATTGAGGCCACCTTGCCCCACAGCAGTTTTATTTGATCTAATTTTCTCTGTTAAAATTTTCTGAATAGTTCAGAATCAGAATCAGAATCAGCTTTATTGCCAAGTTTGTACATACAAACAAGGAATTTGACTCCGGTACACTTTGCTCTTTGGTTTTTGTTTTTGCATTACAGAATATACATATTTACAATGCACAAATATACACATATATAAATAAATAAAAAGGTGCATTTGCAACATCTGTATGCTGTTGTTCTGTACTCTATTGAATGTTCAACAGAGAAACAGCCTGGGGGAAGAAACTGTCTCTGTGGCGGCTAGTTTTAGTGAACAGTGCTCTATAGCGGCGGCCTGAAGGTAAAACTCTGAACAATTTATGTGCAGGGTGTGTGGGGTCTGCAGAGATTTTAGCAGCTCTTTTCCTGACCCTAGACCTGTATAAGTCCTGGATGGAGGGAAGGTCAGTCCTGATGATTCTCTCTGCAGTCCTGATTGTTCGTTGCAGTCTGGACCTGTCCTGTTTCGTGGATGAACCAAACCACACTGAGATGGATGAAGACAGGACAGACTGAATGATGGCAGTGTAGAAGATGACCAGCAGCTTCTGTGGAAGGTTGTACTTCTTGAGTTGCATCAGGAAGTACAGTCTCTGCTGGGCCTTCTTTCGAACAGTGTCTATGTGTGAAGACCATCTCAGGTCCACAGAGATGGTGGTTCCTAGGAACCTGAAGTTGTCCAAAGCCGATACGGTGTTGTTGAGGATGGTGAGGGGGGTGTATGGGGGTGGTGTTTTCTGAAAGTCCACCACCATCTCCACAGTCTTGAGTGGGTTTAGTTCCAGGCAGTTCTGGCTACACCAGTGGACCAGCCGATCCACCTCCTGTCTGTATGCAGACTCATCACCGTCCTGGATCAGACCAATGACAGTGGTGTCGTCTGCAAACTTCAGGAGTTTCACGGACGAGTCCGATGAGGTGCCGTCATTTGTGTACAGGGAGAAGAGGAGTGGGGATAGAACACACCCCTGGGGGGCACCAGTACTTATTGATCTGGTTCGGGAGAAGATGCTCCCCAGTCTCACCTGCTGCTGTCGGTCCGTCAGGAAGCTGTTGATCCACTGACAGGTGGAGGCTGGGATGTTGAGCTAGGTGAGCTTCTGGTGGAGGATGTCTGGTATGATGGTGTTGAAGGCCAAGCTGAAGTCTGCAAACAGGATCATGGCGTAGGTCCCTGGGTGGTCGAGGTGTTGCAGGATGAAGTGTAGACCTAAGTTAACAGCATCATCTGCCGACCTGTTTGCTCGGTAAGCAAACTGCTGGGCGTCCAGTAGAGGGCCTGTGATGTCTTTCAGGTGCTTCAACACCAGCCACTCAAAGGATTTCATGACCACAGACGTCAGGGCTACAGGCCTGTAGTCATTTAATCCTAGGATGGTGGGTTTCTTGGGCACTGGGATGATGGTGGATCGTTTGAACCAGGAGGGGACCTCACACTTCTCCAGTGACTTGTTGAAGATCCGGGTGAAGATCGGAGCGAGTTGATTTGCACAGGCTTTCAGGCATGATGGGGAGACGTTATCAGGTCCTCCAGCTTTCTTTGTTTTCATGCGCTGAAAGAGCCTATTTACATCTTCCTCAGAGATCTTTAGTGCAGGCAGAGGATCTGAAGGTAGGGGGTTGGTTGCTTTACAGGTCGAACTTGTTCCTGAATGGGATGTGGAGGAGTTGGTTTCAGGTGTGAATGGCTTCTTGTCATGTCTGCAGTAGAAGCCATTCAGACGTTTAGCCAGGTGAGGACTTTGTTCGGGAAGGGTGGTGGGGCTTCTGTTGGCAGTCAGGTTTCTCAGACCAGTCCATACAGCCGAAGTGTCACCAGTAGAAAGGCTGTTTTTCAGCTTCTCACTGGAGCTTCTCTTGGCTGCTTTGATCTCCTTTGTAAGTCTGTTCCTGGCCTGCCTGTACCGCGCCCAATCACCACTGCTGTGAGCTTCTTCCTTGTCCCTGCGCAGATTCCCGAGATGTGGAGTGAACCATGGCTTGTTGTTCCCAAAGGTGCAGAAGGTCTTGGTCTGCACACACATGTTCTCACAGAAACTGATGTATGATGTCACCACAACAGTTAGTTTGTTTAAATCCGTGGCTGAGGTTTCAAAAACAGTCCAGTCTGTGCATTCAAAGCAGGCCTGTAGCATCTGCTTCGATTCCTCAGTCCACGTTTTAACAGTGTGAACCACAGGTTTGGAAGCTCTTAGTTTCTGTCTGTAAGTTGGGATGAGGTGGATAAGACAATGGTCCAAAAAACCCAGAGCAGCCCTGGTAACAGCATGATATGAGTCCTTTAAAGCTGTGTAACAGTGGTCCAGTGTGTTTTTGTCTCTGTTGGGACACTTAATATGCTGTCTGTTTTTTGGGAGCTCGTTAGAGAGATCTGCGCTGTTAAAATCTCCCAGTATTATGATGAAAGAGTCAGGGTGTTTTTTCTCCACGTCTGTAATCAGCTCAGCAAGATGTTTTTCCGCGGCAGAAGTGCAGCCATGCGGTTGAAAATATGAGCCGATTATTATGAACGAGGAAAACTCTCTCGGTGAATAAAACGGTTTACAGATTATGGAAAATGACTCCAGATCCGGACTACATGTTTTCCCCAGCACTTTTATGTCTCTGCACCAACCTTCATTTATATAAAAGCAGATTCCGCCTCCTCGCTTCTTCCCTGATAGGTCCGCGCTGCGATCCGCTCTGAAAGCTGGAAGTCCGGCAACAGCAGTGCGCGGTCCGGGATGTTGTCACTCAGCCATGTCTCGGTGAAGCAGAGAACCGCTGATCTGCGGAGGTCCGTGTTTTTACCAGTCAGAAGAAGCAGCTCGTCCATCTTGTTGCTTAGAGAGCGGACATTTGCCAGATGTATTGAAGGCAGTAGTGGTGTACGAAGTCCTCTTTTGCGGAGCTTTACCAGGGCGCCTAGTTAAACATAAATAAACAAATAAACCTAAATGTGAGCAAAAAATGCTTTACGTTGATTATGTAAAACAGTCTTTTCCTTACAGAGTACTTGTAGGTACTTGCATGCTACATACATGGTACTTGTATGTAGCATGCAAGTACCTACAAGTACTTGCATGCTACATACAGGGTACTTGTATGTAGCATGTAGCCTACTTGTAGGTACTTGCATGCTACATACAGGGTACTTGGCCTCATAGCATAATTGCCTAAGTCATATGACTTAGGCAATTATGCTAATGAGGCTAACGAGAATATTTTCTTGCTACTTTCAGGGACTCACAGCGTACATTGCCAATTCCTACAAGGAACTAATGGGTTACTGTACTGCTTCCTACAGGTTACTTATAGAATTTTATTGCTACTTACAGGGTACTTTACGGATGCTTACAAGGTATTTGTGGGATTTGTTGATACTTACAGGGTACTTATGGGTTACTTATGTTGACAGGTTACTTATGGGATTCTGTCGGTATTTATCACAACCTTTAATGATGCCTACAGGTGAGGATTTTATTGCTACCTACAGGGTATTTGTGAGTTACTTTACTGATGCTTACAGGTTACTTATATTATTTTATTGCTACTTACAGGGAACTTATGGGCAGAGGTGGGTAGTAACTAACTGCATTTACTCAGTTACATTTACATGTACTTAAATAAAAAAATGTACTTCTAAGAGTAGTTTTTTTTACCATACTATTTACTTCTACTAATCTTATTTGAGTACAATTTCTTGCTACTCTACCCACCCCCAGTTACTTCACTAAACGAAGAACAAACATGTTTTAACCAAAAATGCACCAGACACAGACAGGCACACAGTTTATGATGAGACTACTTGTATGGACACAAGCTTCGTTGTTTTAATGTTACTTCCTATCTGCTGAGCCTTCTGTACTACTTTTAGGTCAAGTGAATACACAGTATCTGTTACTGCTACTTACAAGGTACCCGTAGGGTGCTTACAGCCAGCATATAGACTACTTTACTACAGCTTAGATTTTTCTAATGGGGTTGTATTGCAACTAACAAGGTACTAATGAGTTACTTGCAGAATATTTCCTCACTACTTGTACAGTGTACTTTTCTGATGATTGGAGGGTATTTTATGGTACTTACAGGGTATAATCTCACCAATCACTAAGTTCTTGGTACTTTGCTGCTGCTTCCAGAGTACCCACAGGGTGCTTACAGGGAATTTACTAAATACTTTACTATTGCCTACAGGTTCCCAATAGAATTTTACTGTACCTTTACGGCAACTTACAAGGTACTTATGAATTTATTTACAGAATATTTTCCAGCTGCTGAAAGGATACTTTGGGATACCCTACATACTTTTAGGAAACTTACAGGGTATATTCTCAGTAATCCCAAGGTTATACAGGCGACTTTACTGTTGCTTACGAGATAGCCAAAGGGTGCGTACAGGGTACGTAGAAGGCACCCCAGTGTTTCCTACTGTGTATATACACAGGGTGCTTACGGAGTAGTTTGTTGCTGCTAAGAGGTGTCTGTTCGTGCTACTTATGAGGTACCCGCAGGGTGCTTAAAGGGGAATATTAGAGTAGTTCACTGCAACTAACAGTCTCCTAATGGGTTTGTACTGTAACTTACAAGACATTTCCCCACTACCTATAGAGTCTTGTAGGATACTTCACTTATGCTTACAGGTCACTTATAAGCTACTGTATTGCTACTTAGACATTCCTTAAAGGTTATTTTCCAATACCTACAGGGTGCTTACTGGTTGCTTATAGGTGACTTTACTGTGGCTTGATATTTACAACGTACTTTACTGCCACTCTACTTAAAGGGTACAGGCTACAGGATATTTACAGGGCGCTTACAGGTTCTTTTCTGCTATTTATAGGGTACATACACCACACCAAAGACAAACTTTCCCTCTACTTAAAGCATACTTTTGGAATACATCAGGGTCATGTTTCTGCTACTTACAAAACAGCAATGGTTACTTTCCCTCTACTCATGGGGTGTGTTCGGATATATCTTAATGTCTTTTTTCCACTACCAACAGCGGGCTTGCAGGGTATTTATTGTGAGTAAACCATGAACTTACAGGGTATTACAGGGGCTAGTGAATTTAACTTAGATGCATACCGACATTCATAATTATAAACAAACTTAAACAGCTTGTATTCAATATTTAAACACTGAGAGAATTTAAAACTATATATAAAGAGTTTTTATAGTTTACATCAACAAACTTTCCGAAGTTAATTTAGAAGTTCTCCCCTTTTGATCAGGATGAGTACCTGAATGAAGAGGTCGACGCTCGGATGATCGAGTACGAGGACAACCGGCCTCTCCTGGACCTGTTCCTGCAGAAACCCATGGGGCTGCTTTCCCTGCTGGATGAGGAGAGCCGGTTCCCACAGGCCA
This sequence comes from Crenichthys baileyi, assembly GCA_036173005.1. Taxonomy (NCBI): domain Eukaryota; kingdom Metazoa; phylum Chordata; class Actinopteri; order Cyprinodontiformes; family Goodeidae; genus Crenichthys; species Crenichthys baileyi. Next base: position 337,076 of record JAHHUM010002103.1, on the reverse strand, counting down.
CGGATCAGACACTCGTAGGTCAGTCCGTCAAGAGAACACCGGTTTCAGGGTGGACTTGTTTCTCTCAAGTGTGGATTCAAATACTTTACATGCAAATATGTATTACTATAAATTTTATTTAGTTTTTATTTACTGTCTTAAGTCATTCACGGAGAACTTATATTCAGAAGTATTTATCTCCTGAGAATAAGCCCTGTTTGGTTAGTCACACTCAAAACTTCATTAAGAGCAAGAGCTTGTTAAATGTCTGAGAGGGAGTATTCTGAGATTACTGAGGGTTTTTAAACATTTTCAGATTTAACTTCCTACTGGTAACAGCACGACCAGCATTGCAGTTGGCTGACTGATGTACAATTTTGTATTTTAGAGAAATTTGAAGATAATCTGAAAACAAAGAGCTTTTGGAGGCCTAAAAGAGTGGATCTTGGCTTTGGTATTCATCACTATGCTGGGAAGGTGAGTCCTTTTTTATTAACTTAAAAAGTGTACATTTTAAATAGTTTCTAGGTGTCTTTCTGTCTCATATATATATTTTTTCATCCTTATGAACTTTGAGGTGATTTACAACGCGGCCGGCTTCTTGGCGAAAAACAGAGAGACGCTTCCAGCAGACATTATCCTTCTCCTGAGGTCATCAGAGAACGAACTGATCCGCAAACTGGTCACTCATCCTCTCACCAAAACAGGTAAAACTAACAGCAGCTTTGTGGAAATTAAATCAGACCTTTTACTGAAACCATTGTGTGCAATTTTAACAAAAACAATATCCTGTTATGTTTGATCCACACAAGGCTTGTCTCCACTGTTTGCAAGATATTTGTTGTGAGAACAGAGGTTTAGCTGAGTAGTTTGCAGGTAGTTTAGGCTGCCAGCAATAATCTAATCGCCTTCATAAAAGCCTTAAAGCTTTTAAATCAAGCAGTGGCATTTCATAAGACCCTGAGAGTTTTATCACTGAGCTAATCAAAAGTTTACCTCAGAGTTGAGTTGTGCAGAACATAAATTTATTTGATTCCGAAATGGTGGAAATATCTGTTCAAGCTGCCATTAAATTAGTAGTAATAAACTTTAAGATATGCAAAATGCTAAATTATACCTTAATTTATATATTTTTGGTTAACTATGTAAAGAAGTATTGTTGTGTTCTTAGCATTTAAGGACGAACACCAACCCTGACATCATTATGCTCATTGTACTCATTGCTCATTGCTTTACCACAGTCTGTCCATCCATCCATCCATCCATCCATCCATCCATCCATCCATCCATCCATCCATCCATCCATCCATCCATCCATTCATCCATCCATCCATATAATTTTATTTACACGGTCTAAAATAAAGGTTTGTGCATGAAACTGGGCTTTGATTGTTACAAACTAGAGTTCCAAAGCCTGGCTACACAGTTTGCTGCGAGTGTTGCTGATAAAAACACAGACAGTGCAACAACAGCAGGGATCAGGAGCTGAGTTTCGTCAGGGACTCTGATACTGGTCATGAAAAAAAAACAATGATTGGGAGCCTGATGTGAAAACCTGGGATCAGATCAGACATTCGTGGTTGCTTATTATTGATGTCCAACAGTAATGTTTGTTACTTTTTACTTTTATATATTTTTCTCATTCTGTTTTTAAAACATATGATTTAAAATCATTTTATGATAGTTTAACAGTGTTTTGGGGCTGCACAGTAGTGCGGTTGGTAGCACTGTTGCCTTGCAGCAAGAAGCTCCTGGGTTTGACTCCTGGCCGGGGGTCTTTCTGCATGGAGTTTGCATGTTCTCCCCGTGCATGCGTGGGTTCTCTCCTGGTACTCTGGCTTCCTTCCATAGTCCAAAAACATGCCTGTTAGGTTAAAATTGCTCTTTGGTGTGAATAGGTGTGTGCATGGTTGTTTGTCTTGTGTGTCACTGTGTCACTGCAATGGACTGGTGATCTGTCCAGGGTGTACCCCACCTCTCACCCGTAGACTGCTGGAGATAGGCACCTGCTGCCCCTCAACCCTGTATGGAATGAGTGGGTATAGAAGAACAATTTTTTGAAAAAAAAAAACAAAATTAGGTGACTGAGATGAATACATGGGTCGATACAATCTGTTTAGTTTTAAACAATTTCGTTTGAAAGATTTAATGAACCATAAATACAATTTGAGTTAACCTTTAATTAAACTTTAATGTCTGTTCTGTTTCTAAAATGTCCTATGAGAGTTTTTCTGTGAAAAAACCCTGTTAAATAAACCCATATATTACATAAACCTAATTCGAGGAAAATATTGTGGATAATTTCTCCGGGGAAACAGTTATTTAATGCACTCCTTCTTTTATTCATTGTTTATTTCACAGGTAACCTTGCCCACACTAAGGGTAAAGGCATAAACACAATGCGAGGCCCACGGACTCCTACGCGGACCATCACCTTGGCCAAGGTACAGCATACTTATCTGCATTATTATTGCTGCATCATCTCCTTCATAAGCACTTTTTACTGAGAGCTCATCATCTACTTTTCTGACATATTTCCTCTGTGGCAGAGAGAAATTATCTTGACTTAAATTTCAGTCTCTTGTTGCAGAGTTTTCTTTTTCTCATCTCACTGTTTCAGCTTTAATTAAAGCTTGTTTTATACATTTTCTTTCTCCTTTTTCCCCCCATCTCCTTCTCTGTGCTTGCATTGGTTTCGTAAAAGATGGGGATGCTAACCTTATACAGCTCTTTTTCTTTCAGTGAGGTAATGAGCATATTTTTTATGGATTACATTCTTTCATTCCAGAAACCTATACTTCTCTTAGAAATCCCCAAAACTAAACCAATAGATCCAGTTTTCACACAAAGGTTGTCTGGAGCTTCGTTAGAACTGATATTTTTGTCCAAAGTCATACCTACCTCTCCTGTAAGCCTTGCTTTGTGTGGTACAGCCAATTCCTTCAACTTCCTTATGTAACCTTTTTAATTTGGTTAATATTTGCTGTTTGGATCTCTCTCTGTAATGGATTTGCATTCATAGCACTATGCTTCATTCTAGTAACTGCACCACCATGCAAAGGTATTCATATACCCAAAAGGCACCAATTTCAATTATCTGTATTTGAAATTTAATTGATGGATAAACACAAAGTTGTGCATTATTTTAACGTGGTACTGAGTTTTTAATTTTTTTTAATGGAAATCTAAAAAGTGTGGCACGAAGTGTCCTTATTCGTAAATATAGTGCACCTTTGTTTCATGTTTTCTCAGTATAAATTCAGCTGTTCTATGAAGGCCCTAGAGGTTTACTAGAGAACAGTGGTGAACGGAAAGCATCATGAAGATCAAGGAGCACAGCAGATAAGTCAGGGTTAACATTTTGGAGGAGTTTAAAGCAGAGTTAGGTAAAAAAAAAACTGTATCCCAAGATTTAAACATCTCAGAACATGCATGGCCGTCCACCTAAACTGGCCAGACTTTGAGAGAAGTGATCCGAGCAGAGGACCGTGGTATCTCTGTAGGAGCGGCAGACATCTACAGCTCAGATTGGAGAATCAGTCACGCACTGAAAACATCTGGCCTTTATAGAAGAGTGGCAAGAAGGAAACTATCAGAAGGCATATAGGGGACCCAACAAAAATGTGGAAGAAGGTGTTTGATTAGACAATATTTTGGACAGCATGTGGGAAAACCAGCCCTGCACATCATTCTGAAGATACCATCCCCATGGTGGAATATGGTGGTGACAGCATCATGCTATGGGGTGCTTACCTGCCCCTGCTAAAAACGTATCCCATAGCATTCCCAGTCATGCTTTTTCCATTAGGAACAAGGAATCTGCTCAGGGCTGATGGGAAGATGGATGGAGTTACATATAGGACAATCCAGCAAGAAAACCTGTTAGGCTGCAAGACTTGAGAATGGAGTGGGGGTTTACCTCCCAGTGGGAAAATTATCCTAAACACACATTTATGGCCCAATCAAGAAGTTGCTGTATCAGAAAACAATCTATTTAAACACATTGATGTTTTTTGTTGACAAAATTTGAAAAAGTTGAAGGAGTGTGAATGCCTTTGCAGGGAGCTGTAGTTTAGGTCAAATAGCTCCAAAGTTTGAGAAGCTCACCTAAAAAATTTCAGTTACCATTTTTCAGTCTAAGCATTCAATAACCCACCCTGCTGCTGTCTTTTAGCATCCTCCAAATAAAACCCCTCCTGGCAACTTAATTATGGTGTTTACTTGTGTGATTTGCTTTAGATTGCAGCCGTACACGGCTGTACTCTTTGGTAAATGTAAACCTCGAGGCGATTTGCTAACCTCAAAGCAATTGACACAAGCTACATGCACTGTTTTTGATGAGTTCTTGCATTTATTTCCATTCATTTGCATATCTTAGAGCCTGAAAAGCTCATCAAAAGCTCGGCTCTTAAGAGGCAACAATGAGCAGTTTAAAAAGCACAAACTGTATTAGGCTGATGGCCGACTCAATAATTATTTCCCAGTTCTGCTAGTGTGTGGATTTAGGTGTGTTGTTGCAGCCTTTCTATTCGTTGTGAAACATCAGTAGGACTTCACTCTGTGTTTTTGTTAATCATAGTAGTTTTGTAAATTTTATGTTATTATAAATTTGAAATCCATGCATAAATGTATCCGCTTATGAAGCATTAGATGTAAACAAGTATTCAATTAGCCTACCCTCTTGATTTGGCACTTGTCCATTTATCTCTTTTGCAGCCTTCTTGGATATTAAAGCACACTCCAGAAAAGCATAGCTTGCTTGATGTGCCTCTTGAAGACACAGAGCAAGTTCAAAAGGTGATTGGTGATTTTTCAGAGGCGAAAGGTAGAATCCATTCCTGTTGCCGGTGTGATGCAATATGTGGATTCGTCGAACTTTACTTCAACTTGTACAACTTGTACAAAAAATCACTAGTGATTCTAGTGATTCCCACTCTGGGGTGTGTGCCCTCAATATATTTTGCACATATACAATATAGTGTTCTGCCTTTTACAAAAGTATTAAAATAAAATTAACAATCTATGTTACTATGGTTGGATTCAGTTTTTATTAAGACTGCTTCCCTGTGGAAATGTTCCTATTTTAAAATTAAACCGATTAACTGACCGCTCTCATTGGCTCCCCTGCTGTTAATGCTTGGTAAAAACCTCTTTAGCCAGTAGGAAAGCATTTTATCTTCTCCTAGAACATTTTACATAACGTAAGGAGGGAGCTTTGATCATTCCTTCCTACACACGAAGACGCTCTCTCAGGATTGTCCAGATAACCCTTGGTCTCCTCCTATGGTTTCTTTTCTTCAGCTCAGTCCTAAGGTTTTCTACAGCATTTGAATCTGAGCTAGCCATGGAAGCAGGTGGATTTTTGTCTAATGAAGCATTTCTGTGGTTTGGATCCTAATCCCACAGAATGATCCAGTGACAACCGATTTTCAGTCCTATATAGCAAAGGTCACAAGATTTTTTACCTTTTATATTAGCACCTATACTTTTGTTAAAACTATTATTTCTTTAATTGCATATTTCCCCACCGTCACTGAAATTAAAGATTGGATTTTTCTAAATTGTGTGATTATGCTACTGCAGATTAAGATACATTTATTTTAAGGCTTTTTCTTATCGGGGGGCCAATATGTATGGAGAATTCGTACTCGTACTCGTACTCGTACTAGTACTCGTCGTCTTCCACTTATCCGAAACCGGGTCGCGGGAGCAGCAGACTCAGCAGAGACACCCAGACGTCCCTCTCCCCAGACACCTCCTCCAGCTCCTCCGGGGGGAGCCCAAGGCGTTCCCAGGCCAGCCGAGAGACATAGTCCCTCCAGCGTGTCCTGGGCGGTCCCCTGGGCCTCCTCCCGGTGGGACGTGCCTGGAACACCTCCCGAGGAAGGCGTCCAGGAGGCATCCGGTATAGATGCCCGAGCCACCTCAACTGGGTCCTCTCGATGTGGAGGAGCAGCGGCTCTATTCCGAGCCCCTCCAGAATGGCTGAGCTCCTCACCCTATCTCTAAGGGAGTGCCCGGCCACCCTACGGAGGAAGTTCATTTCAGCCGCTTGTATCCGGGATCTCGTTCTTTGGATCATGACCCAAAGTTCATGGCCATAGGTGAGGGTAGGAACGTAGACCGACCGGTAAATCGAGAGCTTCGCTTTTCGGCTCAGCTCTCTCTTCACCACAACGGACCGGCACAGCGCCCCCATTACTGCGGCAGCCGCACCGATCCATCTGTCGATCTCCCGCTCCATTCTTCCCTCACTCGTGAACAAGACCCCAAGATACTTGAACTCCTCCACTTGAGGCAGGAACTCCCCTCCAACCTGAAGAGGACAAGCCACCCTTTTCCGGTTGAGTACCATGGCCTCTGACTTGGAGGAACTGATCTTCATCCCAGCCGATTCACACTCGGCTGCGAACCGCCCCAGCGCATGCTGTAGGTCTTGGCTAGAGGGGGCCAGCAGGACCACGTCATCTGCAAAAAGAAGAGACGAAATCCATTGGTCCCCAAACCAGACCCCCTCTGGCCCTTGGCTGCGTCTGGAAATCCTGTCCATAAAAGTTATGAACAGGACCGGTGACAAAGGGCAGCCCTGCCGGAGTCCAACATGCACCGGGAACAGGTCCGACTTAGTGCAATGCGGACCAAACTCCTGCTCCGCTCGTACAGGGACCGGATGGCCCCTAATAAAGGGCCCCCGATTCCATACTCCTGGAGCAACCCCCACAAGGCATCACGAGGGGCACAGTCGAATGGCTTCTCCAGGTCCACAAAACACATGTGAACTGGTTGGGCAAACTCCCATGAGCCCTCGAGTACCCTGTAGAGGGTATAGAGCTGGTCCAGTGTTCCACAGCCAGGACGAAAACCACACTGCTCCCCCTGAAGCCGAGGTTCGACTATCGGCCGAACTCTCCTCTCCAATACCCTGGCGTAGGCCTTACCAGGGAGGCTGAGGAGTGTGATCCCCCTGTAGTTGGAACACACCCTCCAGTCCCCCTTCTTATGAAGGGGGACCACCACCCCGGCCTGCCAGTCCAGAGGCACTGTCCCCGACCGCCATGCAATGTTGAAGAGGCGTGTCAACCATGACAGCCCCACAACATCCAGAGATTTGAGGTACTCAGGGCGGATCTCAACCACCCCCGAAGCCTTGCCACCACGGAGCTTTTTAACCACCTCGGTGACTTCAGCCTGGGTGATGAAAGAGTCCAACCCCGAGTCCCCAGCCTCTGTTTCCACCAGGGAATGCGTGATGGCAGGATTGAGGAGATCCTCTAAGTACTCCTTCCACCGCGCGATAATGTCCCCAGTCGAGGTCAGCAGCCTCCCACCCCCACTATAAACAGTGTTGGCGAAGCACTGCTTCCCCCTCCTGAGATGCCGGACGGTTTGCCAGAATCGCTTCGAGGCCGACCGGTAGTCCTTCTCCATGGCCTCACCGAACTCCTCCCAGGCCTGAGTTTTTGCCTCTGCCACAGCCCGGGCCGCAGCACGCTTGGCCTCACGGTACCCGTCAGCTGCCTCAGGAGTCCCACAAGCCAACCACAGCCGATAGGATTCCTTCTTCAGCTTGACAGCATCCCTTACTGCCGGTGTCCACCACCGGGTTCTGGGATTGCCGCCGCGATTGCACCGCAGACCTTACGGCCGCAGCTACGGGCAGCAGCATCGACAATAGATGCGGAGAACATGGTCCACTCGGACTTTATGTCTCCAACATCCCCCGGAATCTGGTCAAAGCTCTCCCGGAGGTGGGAGTTGAATACATCCCTGGCCGAGGGCTCCGCCTTTCTCCTCCTCCAGCGGATCCAACTCACCACCAGGTGGTGATCAGTGCACAGCTCAGCCCCTCTCTTCACCCGAGTGTCCAAAACATGCGGCCGAAGGTCTGATGATATGACAACAAAGTCGATCATTGACCTCCTGCCTAGGGTGTCCTGGTGCCAAGTGCACTGATGGACACCCTTATGCTTGAACATGGTGTTCATTATGGATAATCCATGACTAGCCTCGCGTCTCTCGTTCGGGCTTGGCCCGGCCGGGTCCCGCAAGGAGCAACCCGGCCACCAGGCGCTCTCCGGCGAGTCCCGACCCCAGGCCTGGCTCCAGGGTGGGACCCCGGCTCCGCCGTACCGGGCGACGTCACGTGCCTCGATTTAATGGTCCTCATGAAGGATTCTTGAACCGCTCTTTGTCTGACCCATCACCTAGAGCCTGCCATGGGAGACCCTACCAGGGGCATTTAAGCCCCAGACAACATAGCCTCTAGGATCATTTGAACACTCAAACCCCTCCACCACGTTAAGGTGGCGGTTCAAGGAGGGGTGTATGGAGAATGTATGGAGAATTCTAATAGCAAAAACTGAAGTGCAGACCTAGGAAAATGTCATATGGGGGAGCAACAGATTAAAGTCTGGCAACTTCTTGCATGCATCTTTTTCTCCACCCCTTGCAACATGCTGTGGGAGGAAAAAATTTAAGTTTTTACCAACATTTACTTCTGGCCTATTCATCAAAGGAACCACAAATGTCACATTGAGGACAAAGATATAAAAGAGATAATGCAGCTTTTTAAAGGTTGGAAAACATTGCAGGAAGTCTAATTACAGGATACATATGGTACTTTTTTTTTTTTTTTTTTTTCAGCCAACAGAACCTGGCGACACCCCATACCATCCCAGAGAAACCACCAACATGAAGACACAGACTGTGGCCTCATACTTCAGAGTAAGAAATTACTCCACCTTCAAGCAGTTGTTTTTATGCAGCATTGAACAAATGTTGACCTTCCTTTTTTTGTCACTGCAGGGATGCACTGTGTTCAGTGTACCTCAAATCATACCCTATTTCTATCTTATTACCAACAAAAAAAAAAGATTCATTTTTTTGTAGGACATGCACTTTTTGCAACATTTAAATGCAACACTCTTCAATTTATAATCAAGTAAATATTTTAAAAGGCTTAGAATAAAACAAGCAGCATAATTTCACATATATTCGGACATTTATATATTGGGAAAAAAATGTAATGTTCAGAAATTCTTTTTCTTACTGGTCACTGGTGCCTCAGTCAGTCAGACGCCAGTAAGCTCCTTTTCTCCTGCCCGTTTTTGCTTTCAATAAACCTCTTCTTGTCGTCACAGTACTCTCTGATGGACCTCCTGTCCAAGATGGTGGCAGGGCAGCCTCACTTTGTGCGCTGCATCAAACCCAACAACGACCGCCAGGCCAACAAATTTGACCGGGAGAAGGTTCTGGTTCAGCTGCGATACACTGGCGTCCTGGAAACCGCCAAGATCAGACGGCAAGGCTACTCACATCGCGTCCTGTTCGCTAATTTCATGAAGAGGTCAGATTTTCACAGAAGAACCTTGTGAACTCAGCAGAAACTTTACATTTTTTTATGTGCACAGTTGTATGAATGCAATGATTCTTACAGGTACTACATCTTGGCTTTTCATGCTCACGAGGAGCCGGCTGTGACTCCAGAGATGTGTGCTGCCATACTGGAGAAGGCCAAACTGGAAAACTGGGCAATGGGGAAGACCAAGGTACACAGAGATTGTCTTTAAACAGATTATACATTCAGATGCTAAACTAGATCTAAAGGATCTATTATGTTTGACCTAATCTGTTGTACAGTAATACTTATACTGATCATTTTAATCTCTGTGCACTTCTTTTGTCTAATATTTCAGATTTATAAAACCCTAAATATAACATCCTTAAACAAACCTAGGACTGTGTCTTGGCAGAATAAAACCTGTTTTACCATATAAAGTGGCAACCAAAGTGCAAAGTGAATGCATAACTTAAAGAGATATTTCAGAATGGGTACCGTTCTGTGGTGTTGTTATTAGCAGTTGCAGAACAGTAACCTGCAGTCTGAACAATCTCAGCTTGAAAATTAGAACAGAACCCCACATCTAAATATCCTGAACTAATCCTTTAACCTCCAGCTGTCAAAGTAAGTCTGAATAACTCGTGCCGTTCCTCCCATGTTGTGCTTCTCAGGTGTTCTTGAAGTACTACCATGTCGAACATCTAAATCTAATGGTGCAGCAGGCCACACATAGGATAGTCCTGCTTCAGGCTTGTATCCGAGGCTGGCTGGGAGCCAAACGATACCAGAGAATGCTCAAAGAGCGAGAACAAAGTGCTCTGGTGCTGCAGTCAGGTTGGTCAACTCTACTCTGAGGTTCTTTGAATTTAGTTAAACTTAGATTAAGATTAATGCTTTCATCTGCAGCTTACAGAGGTCACAAAGTTCGGAAGAAGGTAGCCGACGATAAAAGCAAAGCAAAGTTTGACGCCTTCATAATCCAGTTTCAGGCTGGTAAGAAGATGATGGAGACAAAACCTAGGATCTATGTGTGTGAAAATGGTTATTTTACTTTTGTTAATTGCTTCCTTCAGTTTCTAGGGGATATCTTGCAAGAAAGACGTACAAGGAGTTGGTAGATGAGAAGAACAAAGCAGCAACCAAGATCCAGGCTCGCTATAGAGGTCACAAGGAGCGGAAAAGCTTCCAACGAAAACGGTAGAAGAGACAGGAAATTTAAATGATATTTGTCCCCTTGCAAAAGTATTCACACCCCATTGAACTTCTTTACATTTTGAGTCATTAAAACCTAAACCTTCAATGTATTTTATTGGGATATTATGTGATGGATCCACACAAACACGTATTGTAAAGCAGAAGGAAATGGTTCCCATTTTTTATTTAAATAAAAATCACCATTAGTACTCAATCCCCTTTACTCCGAAACCCCTAAATAAAATTCTCTACAAACAATTGGCTCAAAGCTACCTAATTAGCAATTATTTAATCTCAGGTTCAGGTGTTCTGTTAAGGCCTCAGAAGTTTGTTTAGTGAACAAAGAGTCAAACATGCCCATCCACTTAAAGACCATCAATCTGAGAAGCAGCCAAGAGGGCTTCTGTAACTCTGGAGAAGCTGCAGAGATCCACAGTTCAGACGGGTGAAATTGTTAAAAGGAAAACTATTAGCTCCACAGCTCAGACGGGTGAAATTGTTAAAAGGAAAACTATTAGCTTTTCACTTTACTAATCTGACCTTTTTGGAAAAATGGCAGGAATGTTAAATTGTTAAAGAAAGACATAGGAAGTCCCCAATGCCACTGGCCACAAACCACGTTGGGGACAACTCAAAAATGTGAAAACTATGACACATCCTCACAATGAAACATGGTGATGGCAGCGTTATGCTGCGGGACAGGAAAACGGGTCAGAGTTCAGAGCAATCCTGGAAGCAAACCTTTTAGTGGCTGTGAAAGACGTGGGACAGGGGCTGAGGTTTGGCTTCCAGCAGGTCAGTGAACCTAAACAGCTCAAAGCATATCTATGTGTTAGGAGGGCAGATTCAAAGTCCAAATTCAAATCTAATTGGACATCTGTGGCTCTTGAAATTTGCTGTTCACAGGTGCTCTCCATCCAATCCGACTGGGTTTGAGCTTTATTGCATCAAAGAGAAATTTTTGTTTTGACTCAAAGGAGGCGGGCTACAAATCTATGCCACAGTGTCTACAATTGTAGACGCAAAAAACTTGGTAAATAATTTTCCTTACACTTCACAAATATATATCATATTGGTCTATCACATCGAATCTCAATAATATAAACTGCAGTTTGTGGTCAAAACAAAACGTTGAATGTTGGTGCGAATACCTTTTCAAGATATTGTAGCACAACAAAAAAATCTCTTTCATGCTTTGTGACAATGCCAGAAATTTTGTTTGCAGAGAAGCCAAAGAGAAAGCGAAGAAAGCTCTTAAAGAAGAGGAGGGACAGGTGCCTGCTGATGAAACAGGCTCTAATATAGTCAACAATGAAGAGGAAGAAGCAAAAGCTGCTGTGGTTCTTCAGAGCAACTACCGGGGTTTCAAAGAGAGAAAGAAATTCAAGGAGAGAAAAAAGACGATGGCCGGTTCAGAGCTGGAGATACCAAATGAGGCAGAGGCACAGGAAAATGAGGCAAAAGAAACTGAAGACAAAGAGGAGAACATAGCTAATAATCAGGAGCAGAACAATGAAGAAGAGGATGAGAGCACCTACGAGGCTGAGGAGAATGATGACAGTGATAACACTCAAGTACCAGAAGACGAGGAGAACAAAGAAGTGGGTGATGAACCTGTGATTCAGGATGCAGATGCTGGACATGTAAGTGGACAGGAAAGGGCTCCAGGAGATGAAGCTGTCAATCTAGAAGAGGAAACTAAAGCAGCCACTGTTATCCAGAGTAATTTCAGAGGCCATAAAGAGAGGAAGAGGTTGCAGGAGGAAGGTAAGGTCCCAGCTAAGAAACAGAGAGGAAGCAGCCAAAAGAATGAGGAGGAAGCAAAACCAACGGAAGCTCAAGCTGAAGCAGAAGTTTCTTCGAGCTATGACAAGCTAGAAGACCCAGATGAGACTAAGGCAGCTGTAGTGATTCAAAGCAACTTCCGTGGTCACAAGGAACGAAAACGACTAGAGGAGGAAGGAAAGATTCCCAAGAGAAAAAAGGAGGAACCTAGAAAAGGGGAGGATGGTGCTCAGATAGAGGAATCTGTTCCTGATAACCAAGAGGACATTTTTCCTGTGAGCCCAGAGGAACTGGATGAGGAAAAAGCAGCAACAGTCCTGCAGAGTAATTTCAGAGGACATCGGGACCGAAAGAAGCTGAAAGCTGAGAAAGAAGCACAACACAAAGCCAAAGAGCGAAATTCTATTTCTGACAACACGCCGCTGGATGTTACCGATGTGGTGATTGAGCGCAAAGAGGAGGACGATCTTGAAAAAGAAAGACAGGAGGAAGAGAATGCTGCTGTGAAGATCCAGAGTAACTTCAGAGGCTATAAGGACAGGAAGAACCTAAAGGCCAACAAGGAAGCATCAAAGAATGAAGCCGAGCAGCTGGAGAACTTCTCCAAAGAGGTACAGTGGCAGCCAGAACCCGTACTAACATTTGCTTAAATATTATGTGGACATATTCTCAAGGTGTAGTTGTGGAGGTTTTGGGATCTTCATGGTCTTGCTTTGCTTTTTGCCGATGATGTGGTTCTGTTGGCAATTCCAGGTCACCTCCAATATGTACTGAAGCTGCCAGGATAAGACTCAGGTCTTTAAGTTCAAAGCCATGATTCTCAACCAGATAATGGTAGACTGCTCCCTCCAAGTGGGGGATCAGTATCTATGTTAATCAGTGTAGTTCATGTCTCTAGAGGTCTTGCTCTCAGGTGGTGGTAGGATGGAGCAGAAGATAAATAGACTGATTTGGGCCTTAAAGTCAAAGGTCCTATTTTACTGGTCCGTCTATGTTCCAGCTCTCTCCTATGGCCAGGAGACATGGATCATAACTGAATAAACATGATTGTAGATGGATACAAGAGGTGAAAGTTAGCTTCCTATGTAAGGATGGCTGGACTCAACCTTAGACATAGATTTCCTTTAAAAGGAGTCAGTTGAGGTGGTTCAGGCATCAGATCCGGTTGCCTGTTGCGGTCCTCCCTTTAGAGGTATTCTCCAACTGGAAGGACACCCCAGAAGTAGAAGACCCTACAGACTGAACTGGAGAGGGTTGCTAGGAGGTTGGGTGTGTGGATTTTCTTACTAGAGCTGTTAACCCTCGTGATCCAATCTTTGATCAGTAGAAGACAATGGGTGGATGGTTGTTCACAAAGAACCACAGATTTTATGCATAGTCCAACAATTTTTGGCCATCCACCAGGCGTGATGCACTATTTCCCATTGGCAACCAAATAAGCTTCACAGCATGATGTTGCCACCACCATGCTTGATGGTTTGAAAGCCTCTTTTTGACATTTTTAAAGATTTTTCTTTTCAATCTCGCTAAATAGCTCAAATGTTGTCTCATATGACCATAATACTGTTCTCTGGGTGGCATTAGGTTTGTCCATGTGGCAAACTGCAAGTTGAGTTGGTGTCAATTTAGGAGCAGGGCTTTTTTTTGTTTTGGTTGGTGCCCTCTATGACGAACTTGGCATCCTTACCAATTTTCTTTCATTTGAGCCTGACAGTTTGAGTCTTCTTCCAAATCTTGGCAAAATGGTGACAACACTTACAAACAATTGGTTTCCTGGCTCGCCCTCTTTTAATCCATGGTAATGTAAAGCTGGCTTCAATGTGGATAGTGACACTGGTTTTGTAGTAGTTTTTCAGTTAATAGCAGGCTTAAGCCTTGGTGGTTCCTAATTAATGATTAAAAGCCTAAAATGAATATGACATTTAAATCAGTGATTAGTGTATTTAAACTTTTGACCAAAACTATATTACCTATAAACATATTTTCCTTCCAACAGCCCTGTTTGCTGAAAGGAAACAACATTTTTCTTATTCTAGTCATATCTTCATATAATCTCTCCAACAGATCACAAAGACTTCCCAGGACTTTGCGGCCCTGCAGCAGAAGCTGAACGAGATCATCCAGGCCCATCAATCAAATCCTGAAAACAATGGCATGTTTGTGAGAGGAAAACCAATCAATGGCTACGCCCCACAGATTCAGTCAGGTAAGAAAGGTGAGATTGGCTGAGTGAAAAACAGATTATCAAGCATTCATATTGCCGACAGACATTGACCTGAGGTTAATGTGAACTTTAGGCTTTGTTTTTGACGGTTTAATGCATCAGATAATTAATACTGTCAGTTAAGAGAGAGAGAATTCAATTCTTTGCAGTCTACACATTTTTCAGTCTTCACCAAATAGATATGACTCCAAGCAATAATGACTCCTAATACAATCACCTTAAGAGTCCCCAAACACAAAGACACTAACTATAAATCTCTTCTGAGACAGGAGGAGATGCTCATGATGATTTTATCAAGGCCCCGCTTTCTTTTTTCCGCCGCTGTCATGTAGCTTCATCAGATCAGGAAAACTGAGAAAGTCAAGTGCCAAAACAGGAAGCACCTCGCCACTCGATGTGTCATCAGAAGTGAAATTTGATTTGCACAGATGATAGGGTGGTAAATGAGAGAAGCAGAAAATGGAAAGTCTGGAGTCAAGAAATCAGAAAACCGGCACCTCAAATTTGACAGTCAAAATACGTTCAGGTGTCTGATGGAAATAATGGAATATTATATTGTAATTAAAAAGCATGTGTTGCAATTACTTAATCATTTGCTTTTTATTCTTTTTATTTATGTAGGTATGATTTCACCCTTGTATACTATGTCTAATTCTCAAAAAGGTCTTTGCACTTTAAATACATTAGAGTATTTTCACTACTTATAATTAAGTGCTACAAGTGTAACTTGCCCACTCAGCTCTTTTATTAACTCCCTTGGCACCTTAGAGCTGTAACACCACCATGTTCACTCTAAGTGCCTGATGCTGCGTCAGTATTATCAAAGCTCTCACCAATACAGGAAAAAAGCCCCCATGGGTTGATTACAGTAATAACCTAAGGGTTATAATTGTTTTACATTGAATGAGCAAAAGCATCTTCATTGCTGCAGGAAAACAGGGTTGCAAAGGGTAATGTAGGAAAAACACAGAATATGATTACTGACTACTGTGCATCTTGTCCACCTATTACACTAAAGAATACGTTATATTTGAGTAGTGTTTTCCAACAAAATTGCCTGCTAGTAAAATGTACTTAATAAAATTATTTTCAATGAATGGTTAAAGTCTTATACAAAGAGCCTGCAAATTAGATCAAAATGAAATTTAGATTTTTAGTGGTCAAAACTGTTGCAAGATAAAATCAAATATATCAAATGTTCTTTCTTGGAAAGAAACTGCTAGGAAAACCAGTGAAATTAACTGCATTTTATGCATTGTTTTTTTATTTGCCTAATCTTTAATTGATTGAAGTGTTAGCTGATGTCTTTCTGTTTCTTGCTGGGTAAAGACTTTAGTTTTAAATGTAATGGTACTTTTCAGAGGAAGCCTATTTTGTTCTTCAATTAAATCCAAACTAGAAATATACTAAAATTAAAAACAATAAGATGGAAAACAATTACAACCCCTTATAGTGCCTGTGATACACTTTTCCCACAAATGCAGAAACTGAAAGAAAACACCTTAATATTGAAGAAATTGGGCAGTAATTGACTTGATATTAGGATTAAAGATGTGACAACGGTGACACAAAATAAGCATATTTTGATGTTAAAGTTTGCAAGTCCAAAGTCGCAGGAAATTACGTCAAAGGGGAAGTCTCCAGTCATTCATTGTGTGAGCGTCAATGATAACGGTTCAGGTAGAAGCCAAGTTGCATTAAAAACAGCGTTCATATGGTGAAACGGTGCATTGTTGTAGGTCTGCACTATTTTCCTGAAGTGAAGAGGATCAGAGCTGCCTGGATCAGAGCTGGAAAACTAATGAGCCAGTTGTGATCGGATGACTTCTCTGCAAACTGCTTCGAACAAGAAACCTCTGATGCTCCATGCTCCAGCATCCTGCAAACATAGACTCTGGTCAAATTGGATGGCCGTCGCTCTGCCGTTTGTTCTTCAGTTCAGGTTTGATTCAGTTGAATCAAACCTGAACATGAAAAATGTTAATATTTTAGCACTATAGATGGCTTCAAATAGCTAGTAGATGATTAGCTTTGCTGCTAATGTTACACAAAATCACAAGAATGTCACCTTAAATGAACTTTGAAAACATATTTTTTTACTTTTTAATACTATCACACAGCTTATTTTATCCTGATTTTCTTTTGAGCAGTGATTCTAGGCTAAGCTAATGTGCTATTACTTTGGCTTCGTATTATCGGGACTTCAGATTGAACATCTTCAAATATTAGAGCCATTTTTGGCTAACCAATAAATTGCTAGGATTTATATATATATATATATATATATATATATATATATATATATATAATATATAATATATATATATATATATATATATATATATATATAATTTAGCAATATAGAAAGCTTCTTAGCTAGTAATTATCGAGCTTAGCTGACAACTTTACCAAAAACTACTAACCTGGTCCTGAAAAAATCACAAAAATGCAACACGTGAACTTTAAAATGACAATGTTATAGATTTTGTTACTATCACACACAAGGATTATTTTGTAATGTTTTATTCCGAGTATGCTAGGGTAAGCTAACATGCTTGCTCCAATCACATAGTATGAAGACTTCTTTTAACAAATGCATGCCCTTTACAGACCTTTCTCCAGCACAGCACATTGCTTGAGGTCAAATAGATTGAATTATTTGTGTTACTTCTGAGGACCAAGACTGGAAGTTGTACATTTCATCTCCCATGAACATTTTCCACAGACAGGGCTAATCTGTCTTCATGAATGGTGGTGACACAATAAGCTGAACCAGAATCATTAGCGCCACACACAATGAAAGCAGAGGAATGTCGGCCACACTGTTCTTCATAGAAAAGGTCAACAAAAGTTAATCATGTTTTGAGAGCCAACAATTATGGCAGAAATTAATATGACAGTGTTTAAAATTAGCGTTACTCGTTGGTGTGAACGAGAATGACCTTTTACAGTAGTTGTTTAATAACATTAGACACTTTTCATCTTCTTTACCTTGGAGCCTCTGCACACGATGAATTGTTTTTCTGGCCAATTTGTGCATTAATAATAAGCAGCAAGCAAAGGTCAGTCTAATATGTTTATAATTGCAATAAAATAGATGAGTGATATTGTCTAGCGGAGCACTGAAGAAAATTCTGACAAATGCGGCTTGGATGGTTGTCAGGCATGGATGGTAAATAATTTGTGGGATGCTTTGCTTCAAGAGTTATTTCACATATATTTATGAAAACCTGACAACACAGAAAAGCTTTCATGGATGCTCAGCAAATACAGTAAATTTCAAATGTCAGCTGGTTTGGCTCTTGGCCCTTATTGGCTCAAATAATACAGAATTGTGATCTGATACTTAATGGTCGATATTTGATGCATGTCCAATAAATTTCAGTTTTAGATTAAATCTACATAATGTTTTATGTTGCAATTTTGCAGTGTGTTTATGTACATATGTAAAATAAAACCCTTAAAGCTCATAAAAATAAATTAGAATGTAACTGAAAAGTTAATTTATGTAACTGATTGAGATGAAAGTGAAATTTATGACACACAATATTATACATTTCAAGTGTATATTCTGTTAATTTTGATGATTACTGCTTACAGTTAATGAAAACCCCAAATTTAGAACATCACATTACATGAAACCAATTAATAAAAGTAAATAATTGTTACAGAAATTTTATGTTATGACCTAAAAATCATGAGCAAGACTGCTGACCCAGCAAGTGTCCAGCAGGCAGTCACTGACACCCTCCACAGGGAAGGTAAACCATTCATTGAAGGTCAATGCTGAAGAAACAGCCTGTCCCTAGTGTGTTGTACGCCAACATATAAATGTAAAGTTTAGTGGAAGGAAAAGGTGTGGCAGAAAAAGGTCCACAAGCAGTGGGGATGACTGCAACCTTGAGAAGATTGTGAAGCAAAGCCTATTCAAGATTTTGGGGATTCACAAGATGTGGACTGCAGCTGAAACTATTGCTTCGAGAACCATCACACACACACGTATCCAAGATAGGCTACTGTCAAATTCCTTTTATTAAGCCACACCTGAACCAGAGACAACCACAGGAGCGTCTTACCAGGGCAAAATAATGCTCAGTGGCCCAAAGTCCTCTTTAAATTTTGCATTTCATTGGGAAATCAAGGTCCCATAGTAGAGAGACACAAAATCCAAGTTGCTTGAGGTTCAGTGTGAAGTTTCGAGAGATGGTGATGGTTTAGGGAGCCAAGTCATCTGCTGGTGTTGGTCCACTGTGTTTTATCATGTCCAAAGTCATAGCACGCACCTATCAGGAAATTTTAGAGCCTCCATGTTTCTCTGCATTGAGGCAGTACATTATGCAAAAAGAGCTCCGGCCATGTATTGAATGCTTATGTTTTATAGTACATGGACATACCTTTCAATAGGTCCACATTTCTCGATTAAAAGTTTTTCTTTACTGGTTTTATATAATATAAACATTTTCAGACAAACTTATTTTTTAGTATGCATTAGCAGTAAGCCAAATTATCAAAATTAACAGAATTAAAGGTTTGAAAATATTTACCTCTATGTGTAAACATTATGAACAATAGATGAGTTTCACTTTTTGAACCCAATTCCTGAAATAAAAAAACGCTTTGATAATAGTCTAAATTATTGAGATCCACCTCTATGTATTTTTTTTTACCTGTATGTCTTACATAAGCTGTGTTATTGTTCATAGAATAACTTTACTCGTTCACGTGGGCACGTTAAGTTACTGTTTGAATGTTGGGCTTTCTGCATTGAGCATATTTAAATCAATCAATCAATCATATCTACAAACGTTATCCTCATTTTGGTTTTCAGCAACTAATATTAACAAAGTAGTTCTAAGTTGTAAATTGCAATTTCACAATGTAAAGTAAAGCTTTTTGCCTGAGAAATTAATGTTTATGCATTTTTAGAATGCATTTGTGTTGAACATCTCTATTTTGTATGCAGAAAAAATCCACAGATGGATGATTTTACATGACAACAAAGCTTAATTTAGAATTATAAACTTTGCCATCATAACTGATAATGCATCGATTAGCCTAAACTCTAATGACACCAACTGGACCCCACAAATGGGGAGATGCATTTTGTTTTTCTCTTTTGTTACATTTCAGCTGTCTGAAGCTCCAACCGGCAGAACTGCCACATGACGTGTTTTAAATGCCTTTGTTACTTTTCAGCCGAGAAGAGATTTTCGAGAACCCCCCGCAGAACGCAACAGCCAAAGACCCTGAACACACCAGAGGACTCCACTTATTACACGCTCATTCATGTGAGTAGCAGAAAAGATGGTGATTGATTCAGGATACTTTTGATGGCAAACTTTTGAAACTGTAATTGCCTTCCCAGTTGCTGGTTTTTACAATGCGCCATTGATTGGCTTGCTTTTTTTCATCGTGCTGGTGGGGTGTTTACTGCTAATGCTCCCAAATTGTCTAAAAAAGTTTTCTATTATTTGAAAATTTTCTGAAGTGGTTTGTCTTTTATATTGAAGTATTTGAATTTGTTTTTTATGTCCTGTATTTGTAACTTTTAATCATTTAAGTGCCCAGCAGTGTGACAATTTGATAGTTTTAAAGTATGAATTCATTAAATAACCTTAATCTACAAAAACAAACAAAAAACCTAAATAAATCTTCATCCTACATTGTAATTACAATCAAACTAGTTTTAAAAGAACTTTCTGGAGATCCTATTAAGGTCTTCACATACATAAGTAGTATTAACACTTTATAGATTTAGTTAATAATAATAAATGCTTTCGTCAATGATAACACTGTCAATGTCACTTTTTTCTGACATTTCCTTAGAAATTATGAAGTTCTTTTTTTTTTTTTTTTAAAAAAAAGAAATTATGAAGTTCTGATATAAACATGGTGGCATACGACATAGTGGCATGTAGCAAGAGCCAATTTAAACTCGGCTCCCCTGTCAGTTAGGGCGGCTGTGATTTAATCTGAGCAGCTTGCCTCTTTGTTTCGGTGTCTTGTAAAAATGTTTGACCTTGGCTTGATGGTTGAAATGTTTGTTAACTCAAACTAGTTATTATTGCCAGGTCTAGGTTGCAACCAGGTGCTTGATTTGAGGCCTGTCTTGTGTAGCTGTAAAACATTTGTGAGCTTTTGAAGGCGGGCTCCGAAGTCTCGCTTGGAGAAATCTTTGGCTTGTTTAGTTTGATCAGAGACTGAAAGCTTTTTATATTTGCTACTTTGGTTAATAATACTTTTGTAAATGTAGTTTTGGTAAACTTTATTTTACTGGAGACCCTGTTTGTTTTAATCTGATTGTTGTTTTTATTTATCTTTTTAAACTGCAACTGATGGTAGTTTATACCAGTTCTTGTACCCTCCTTTTGTTCCCCTTTTGTCAAAGCCTGAAAAGACAAAACAATAAATCACATTTTATTTAAAAAAAAAGAAAAACACCTACATCTGGTTTAATGTTACTTCAGCTTTTTTCCTGGCTGAGCTGGGTCATAACACCATGCCAAAGAAACAAAGATAATACAAAGTTATTCACACCATCCAGGAAACCAACCAAGCTTAATTCACCTACTACTGTAAGAGAGCCTCAGCCGTTTTCATAAAAAGAAGTCCTCTTGCTGGTTGTAATGCACTTTTAAGTTAAAACATTGTGATGCTGTATCATGTTTGATGATCAAACTTGTTACAAAATGGTCCAGTTCTCAGAAAGACTGAGTCCAAACTTGATCCGGGCTGGTGTTAATGCTGCTCACAATAATTTCAGGAGGCAAACCCAAATCCCTGAAGTGTTTTCTGTTGTTGTTGTTGTTATTGAAGAACATTTTGAAACCTTTTCAATTAAACCTCAAATAAAAAAATGTGGATAATCAGAAGGGTCTCCAGGATTTCTCCTGTTTGAGTCAGGAAGGTGGCCTGCACGGTGGCGCAGTTGGTAGCACTGTTGCCTTGCAGCAAGAAGGTCCTGGGTTCGATTCCCGGCTGGGGAACTTTCTGCATAGAGTTTGCATGTTTTCCCCGTGCGTGTGTGGGTTCTCACCGGGTACTCCGGCTTCCTCCCACAGTCCAAAGACATGTCTGTTAGGTTAATTGGTCACTCTAAATTTAGGTGTATGAATGAGTGTATGCATGGTTGTTTGTGTGTTGCCCTGCGATGGACTGGCGACCTGTCCAAGGTGTACCCCGCCTCTCGCCCATAGACTGCTGGAGATAGGCACCAGCCCCCCTGCGACCCACTATGGAATAAGCGGTAGAAAATGACTGACTGAGTCAGAAAGGTCTGAAAAGTGTCATAAATCTTTTGTATTCATGTCAATGCTTGAGCTATTATTGGAGATACGACTGTTACAGACTATTTCATTAGAAATGTATTTATTCATTTATTCATTAAATAATTCATTCAGTGTTTCATGGATTTTTAAAATTTTGTTGTTATTGTTTGTCATTTTTTAAAATTTAATGTTTAATTAGTTAATAATTATTGTTTATTTCACATTTGTCCTTTATTCATTTATACTTTAAATTTTGTTTTTCATTACTTTTTATATTAGTTTTTTTTTCATTTATTTTTCATTCATTTAAACCTGAAAAATAGTTTTTCTCTTTTTTCCCCACACAGAGATCTCTCCAGGATGATAAACGGAAGCCCAGAAAACAGGAGTAAGTATTTTCTTCTTGCTTCAAATTTCTTTTACAACTAAAGCCCAACATACTGTAAGTTTCTAGGCTGAAGCTAAATTATGATCACAAAACACATCATCTCTTAACTTGACTCTTTCAAGTAAGCTATACTGGTATTTATCAGACCTGATTGGTGGATGAGTATTTTACACAGTTTCAGGAGTAAGTCAAAGAACTTCCTGGAAAGTGTGTGTCCATGTGTGTATTCATGCATATGTATGTTCTGCACAAACTGCAAGGTGAGTTTACCGCCCAGATTGAGGGGGTGAAGATAGACAGATAGGGATGGCTGAACAAGCAAGAGGCCAGGGTGCTTTATCACAACAGCTTGAAGAAGACACACACACACAGACCAACCACTGCACACTCCCGCACACGACTCAGCGACGCACTAAACATCAATGGGAATAATTTGTTGGCAGATAAATAAAGCCAGGAATGGACAGGAGCAGTTTACATGCATCATTAGGGATGAGAAGGTCAGGAGAAACGATGACAACGCCGGATGGCTGACAGCAGAGGAGCACAGGTGATGGGAAAACGTTTGCCGATAAGGAGTGAATTGTACTGTGCATAAATAATAGTAAATATGATAGAAGTCAAAAAGAAGGAGAAGCAAGAAGGGAGGCTGTACTACAGGTATATGCCACAGCTGCTTAATATTCTGTCTCTGCAAGATGCAACATGATGGGATGTAGCCTCCTGCAAGATCTTGGAATGTTTCCACCTATTCTAAAACAGTTGGTTTGCAAAGGGTTTATGATTTAACATCTTCTGAATCTAGTTTCTGCAGATGTAGAATGTGGATATAGCTCCTGCTTTGGTTATACAGGGCAGGATAGCTTTTTAAAATGTCAATAGAAACCCTTTCTCCTACATTTCCTTTCACAAAATGCTGTGGGGGGACACTGTAATAGGGTTTCTCCGGGTCCACAAAAGACTCGTTAAGCAACCCTCAAACATGAAGATCTGGTCCACTATTGTATTGCCAGTAAAAAAGAATACATTGTTAAGGAAAGTCCTGGAGTTTTCTAGTTGAGGCCCTAATGGGTCAGGAAGCACTGCTCTGAAGCACCTGGGGGCCAGTTTGTCTGGAGTGAACTGTTAAAACAGTTGGTTGAACCACAATATTTAGGTAAACTTTAAACCACGAACACTTGATGGTGCATGTAGGCCATACCAGTCTGTCTCCCTCTGCCCCAACCAAATGTACATTGATAACCTGACATTCGACTTTGCTTCAATATCCTTCAACCTAATATTACAGATTCAGGAGTAAGTTGTGGGGATTTAAGGATCTGATTAGGATGCTTCTTTGCACTTCACTTAGTAGTTTTTCCACCCCCACCCTACTGAGAAGACATCCTGAGTCCGATGCAGAACTTGCTGGGCGGACTACATACAGTATATATATCCCTTCTGGACTGGGAACACCTTGGAACCCCTAAGAGGATGTGGAAAATGTTCCTAGAGTAAAGATGTCTCGGTTTCTTCTTGGACCTGTTATTTCAATAGCCTGATCTTGGATAAGTGGAACACATTAGATGGATGGATGGGGAAACAATGGGAAATTGTTCTAGCCCTGTCAAACTAACATCTACTCCCAGCATGGCTCATTCAAGATCAAATATCCACTGTAAGATTGTTTTTAGCATTGGTTTTATGTGTAAATTGATAAAGTCTCGAAATCCAACACCTATACCATCTTCCTCCATTTGTTCTCCAGTCCAGGGAAGCTGCTTGATGTGGACGACCAGTACTACCACACCCTGTCCACCAGTAGGTCTGTACCCTCCATGACCACAGAGAACACCACACTCAGGGGCATACCTGAGAGAAGACAGTCTGTAGAAAGGAGACAGTCCATGGAGCGAAGACAGTCCATGGACAGGAGACGATCCACAGTCAGGAGTCATCATGGGGACAGACAGCTGTCCACAGTGCAAAGATCGGCAGGTTCTAGTCGACAGATGAGAGAGAGGGCTGTCACTGAACCCGAGCTTCCCAGACCCACAAAGCAAGACAACAGGTATCTTTTCAAGGGTTCTTGGTGTGTAGAGGACCCAAGTATTTTTAAAGTATATCAGGGCATCTGGCTCAATTAGACCTTTTTTTCCTTAAATATTAAAACAGTTTCTCTTATGAGTTTTTGGATCTACCTCAAATTGATTGGAACTACTAAGCAAACTCTGCAGAACATTTGTATTTTGATGTGCAAATCATGGGTAATTAAGTGGCCATCCTGTATTCTGTTAGAAAAGTTAGGAAAATACCATAAAACACCCTAATCAATTGCAATGGTTCCAGTCCTTCCTGGTACAAAATACTTAGTCATTTTAATTTTAATCAAAATCTTAGGTTATCGATTTACATTTTCAACTTCCACATGTTTTACGGTTGAAAAGCATTTTCTCAGATAAAACTGTTTCAGTATCATAACTAAGGCATTGTCCAGTTTGATATTCAGAAGTGAAGCCCTTGGCATTTTTGTTATTCCTTCCAGCCAGTGTAGCCCTGATTATTGAGTTTCTTTTCTTTCCATGTCTCTCTTTCTTTCCTTGTTTATTTTTTCGTGCTAACAGGCACAAATATTTTTTTTTTATTTCATATGGTTTTACTTTCTAGTAAGTTCATAAAATCCTCACATTTTTGGGATCAAAAACAATTAGCCTACCTCTAATATTTTTGCATTGACCTGGAGGAAATTGTGACCAATCAGCTAAAGGAGTTTTGAACTCTGGACTCTGGTCGGCTGGTGACACAAAAATATAAAGTTGATTGTCATCAGCTTAAGAATTGTGGGAGATGTTTTAGTACTTTTTAATCTGAGCCTGGAAGGCTAGTGGATGGTGTCATCACATGTGGATTCCCACATGTGATGACAGTAGAAGTCACAGTCTGCCAAATACAATCTGAACCAGTTTAACCTACCAGACAATCCTACACACTTTACAAATTTGCCAATCAGGATGGTTGATCGCCCGTGTGGAACACCATTCTTAAAACAGAGTAAGGTAGCACTTAGATCCAGTTGGCATGAGTGCAAAGACTTCCTCTACAACTCTTCTTCTGCTGATTCTGTTGCGGTAGAGTTTCACAATTATGACACCTGCTGTTTAAGACAAGAAATGCAGTTAGAGATACTGTTCTTAAAATCTTTAAATAATATGCTTGAACCAAGGTGTAAATGTAGTCGCTGCTTTCGTGCAGATGTCTATATTACTAAAACACATTAGCTGCTACAGTCATGCTTGCATGTAGGATTTAAGCAACAGAATGTTTTTTTATTAATGTTTGTGCAGTTTAACGTAAGAACGCAAAGTTGCAAGTTTTGTGCCAATTAAGAAAAATCAAATAACTAAAGAGACTTTAATTCTATGTTTGTTGCAAACACCTTAGTTTCCCTACATTATCAGTGCAAATGAAGTACTATTAATCTGGACATTAAGCTGTCCACTATCATTATTTGTGTGCAACTTCTTTTGTCTGATTTAGGAGAGTCAAACAACGTAAGATACTGTAATTCTATGTAGGTTGCAGCCTATAAGCATCTGTCACACCGGTTTGTCCTGCTGCAGTCAAATGAACCTCTTAAGGTCAGTGTGCACATTGTTGCAGCTGGTCATTTATTTATAATGAAAACACATTTATAAATATTTGATTATTTAAGATTTACATCGTTGAATTACGTTGTTCACAAATGTGTATTTTTAAAGAAGCCTGGAGGTTTACTGAATAGGTGCTGAAAGCACATATTTATGGACAGAACTGTGCCTGGTGTTGTCTTAGATAGACCATGTGGATGATTAATGGTCGAAGATGATAAACAATATGAAACCCCCTCTCCTGAACACAAATCGCTTGATCTCCTTCTTTTGGTCATTTTCATTTTGTATGTTGCCATCTTCAGAACCATCTCCTGTTTACTTTTTCTGTTTTCCTATCTACACCACCCTATACGTTACTGGTATCACGTCTCTGTTGTGTTACAGGCGCTCCATTCCCAGAATGTCCTCTACAGAAAGCCGAAGCGGAGACAATCCATACGACTTTAGGCACCTGCTGAGGAAGACGTCACAGAGACGAAAGCTCATCAAACATTACTGAACTGAGCAAATCTGACAGTCTTTGTAACAGACATTCGGTTTATTCTGTGTATTCCAACGCAGATTAAAAACATGTCTTCGGTTTAGCTCTTTAATGGATTCTGCAGAAAACATGTTTCACTGGTTTCTGAGATGCTCTGGTTCAAGAATAGATTGTAAATAAACTTACATGTAATAAAATCACTGTAAATTTAGATTTATTTATGTTGTCTGTAATGTAGTCGATACTAAATAAATGTTTTGTCTCTCTTTGATCATGGAAAGAGTTGCAGTTGATGCACATTTTCTTAAACTCTTTGTATTTTGATTGATTTTCAAAGATATACCTTTGGAAAATAAGCCTCAGATATGTTGTAAGAAAAGATTTTTGGTGTGATGTCTTGTTTGTTAACTTAAACATGTAGTATTTTAAAATTCTTTGTTTCTTTTCAGTCTTATCACATTACTCAAACATAAACTGTCTTATATGAATCCATTTTAACTCTCCATTGCTGCTTTGCATGCAGTAACTACATTTTATAAAGGTCCTTTGTTGAAAATGTCAGGTCGATATCAGATGTGATTTGCTATATGATTATTTTACACATTCTGCATTTCTCCCTCTTTCAAACTGTAACCTTTATGTGACATTTCAGAGGAGGAACACCCCCACAGGGATTGTCAGTAAACCCCCAACTACTGCACAAGCCTACAGGAAATACCCAAAGAAAACACACTGCATTAAAAAGCACTAATTACTAAATAAATTAAATAAATCAACAAGCTGGAAAAGAACGTCTGTTGTAAGAAAAGACGTAGGAGAGGGGGGTGTTTTATTTTTTGACATATGCTGCTTGTGGATAAACCCAAATGAAACATAGAAACACTGTACCTTATACCAACTATACATTCCCAGGGGTATGAATAATTTTGGGCAGTGTATGCTTAATGGTTAAGACAGAGCAAAAATGATTCAACAAAAGAAAATATTGTCTTTTGTTTACCTTTGAAGCACTAGATCCAAGCCACTCTGTTGCCTTCCTGTAACTGCTAGCTGTGCTGCTGTGCTAACACTAGCTTAAATAGTAACAAGTGTAGATTCAGTTTCTCCTCTTTATTTGCATTCTTTTTTAAATGTGCTGCTACTAAAAACATTTCTGCTTTTAGAAAATATGACTCATTTTGCTGCCACTTCATTCTTTTAAGTTTTAATTGTTGACCTAAACTGCTATTTCTACTAGCCACCAAAAGGTTGCAATGTGTGGCTAAATCTAGTTTTGACGTTTGTGAGGTAAGCTTCATTGAAACATGACTGAAAGGTTCAGACAGCCGTGTAAAATGTTTAAAAATTAAAAGGTGCACTAATAAAAAAACAAGAAACTGTAAAGTAATTCAAGAACGAGCTCGATTAAATGCTGAGTCACTCATTGCTATGGCGATTCTTACTTTCTGTGGGGGCAAACATCCATTTAAGTTCAATTTTAAAAAGAAGCTAAAATGTATTAGGAGTGGATTTGAGTTTGGGTGTATGAACGCCATACTCTGGGTTGACTTTACACAAAACTAAGGTCCACAGCAGCAGAAGACACGTTGGATAAAAGTAGACAAAGAAGCCCTCATTAGGATGTGTAAACTGCACATAGAGATAAGAAATGGTGCAACGTGAAAGTGGTTAAAATCTAAAACTTTCTGAACATTTTGCATGGCCAAAGTCTAGAGGGTGTGACATAATCACCCTCTGAAATAAATATCTCATGATAAAATCTAATAAGACAAAAACGAACTAAACCTTAAACTGTAAGTTAGGTCAAAACACCAATCAAAGCACATAAAGTTTAACAATATTTGATTATTTTAAACTTTGATTAGTGTTTCATATTTAAAGCATTATTTGAGCATTAGAGCTCAAAAAACACAACAAGTTTTCTCACTTGTTTTGTGAACATAATATTATAGCCAATAAGGAATTTTGCAGTTTTTGGTGGATTTCTAGTTCCTAATGAAGGCATATTCTATCATGCATCTTTTATGGGTTTTTTTTAAACAATGGAAGGACTAACAAGAAATAGTTGCAAAAACTGAAGAATTAGAAGAATCACTGAATAGAAAATGTGAAAACTGCATTTTCTTCTATGAAAATGCAGTGTAAATGTTAGAAGCAAAAGGTCTGAGCTATCTTTAAAAAACGAGTGGAGCAGAAATCCATACAAGGTTTAACTAAAGCAAATTGAAAAAATGTTTAGCATCCTGCCAAAGACGTCTACATCTAGAAGTAAAATTTCAAGCTGCTTTTAAACTACATTTTGTATTTATTTGGATTATCTTAGTGGGGTATTTTTGTAGTTTGGTGACCTTAAACATATACGTTGGCAAAAAATGAAGCCAAAAATACTAACAGTGAGGATAAAGCAATACATTTCCTGTTTTTTCTCTGTCAAATATATTATTTTGGCTTAATCATTGGAATAACCAATGCAGCTCTTGAAGTAAAATATAACCTAAGTAAGGATGGATATTCTAAGCGCAAACACGCACCATCAGAGGAGGATGGACCCATGCATTCCCACTGTTTTATGTTTTTTTTTTTTCGACGCTCCTCTCTTTTCCTCCGCGCCCTGCAGTTTTCTCCTCTGGAGGCGGGCAATTAAAGAAGCCGGTCGCCAAAGAAATAGGTCTGTAATTGCCGGTCAGAAAAATTAGTTGTCATTCTGTGCGGAGGGTAAGTTAGGCGCTCATGGTGGATAAAATGTTGGGGGTGGACGGAGTCACGACGCACGACGCAACGCAGTTCGTCATGACCCTGAAGTGAATCACGCAGGGATTTCTTTGCTGACGTGAAATTTTCGGCATGGCTGGTGTGTTGCATATTTACAGACAGCTGTAGTTGGTTTTCTCCACATCAACACTTGTTTTTCTTCCTTCTTGTTTGAATTTTAGTTTTAAAAAAGGAAGAAAAAAAAGTGTACGGCTTTCATGAAACATTTCATGCATTCAGAACTTCCTCAGACTGTTCTGTTTTTATGCAATTAGAGAGCGCCTGCGCCCACTGAAAAAGCGCTTGTTTTTTGCGGATTTTTATGCGCACACGCAGCTCCATGCCTCCTGCACTTGTGGACGCTCTTTGTGTTTCGTGCCTTTGACGCTCTCCTCCGCCGCACGGAGCGGTGTTTCGGATGCGCGGCTGCAGACGCTCAGAGAGCTCTCTGGTCACATTCAGCACCACAGCGGCCGTGAACAGCTCCGTGTGGATGGGCACTGCGCCTGCTCCCCGCGCCTCCTGCAGCTCCTAACAACCGGCGACAAATGGCATCACACGGCTTCTGGTCCCTCGGCGGGGATAATGCGGGGGCCAACACCGGGAGTCAGAGCCCCAGTACCCGTGAGTGGCGTCTTATTCTTAGTGGAGGTTTTTTGGAGGGGAGAGAGGGAGGGCTTCTCAGGAACCTCCGGAGAGCCGAGCAACAATAATTGCAAAGCTTTGTCTCAAAAAGCAGACAGGCCCGCTTCCTTGACTTCTGTTTCTCCCTTTTTTTTTTTTATTTAGAGGCTTTTTAATCAAATATAACACATTTGTGTGAATCTTTATAGTGAACTTTAAGAAATAATCTGAAGTGTGCACATTCTCATATGTCTTCCAGCCAGGGCTTGGTGCCAAGCAGCTGCCCAGAAATTTTCCGGAGGATTTGGATCAAAATTATGTGGTACGTCTGCAGCGAGTCTGGTGTTAGTTCTCTCATGCATGACCTCGTAGAAAGCTAAACATATCTCCATATTGGGTTTTGGGTTGTTTTTTTTTTTTTGCATTATTTGGGATTGTTTTTGTTCCTCCCCAAAGCGCTGCTAAATGTCGGAGAGGTGGAGAAACCCGCCGAGCCGGCCGCCGAGCAGCCGCCGCAGACTGCTGCGGGAAACTGCGGCTGCAACAAATCCTGCACCTGCACCAAAGGCACCGATGTGGGCTTCTCAGACCTCTATTCAACAGGTATAAACAGCAAGGGCTGCAAAACGGCATCATTTAATAGAAGGGCACGAGTAATCGTTTAATTGTACTATGAAAAGCTCATATTTTTATGAAATTATTTTAAAAAAACTTTTAATCAGTCAACTATTTCAAATCAAGGCATTTTCACCTTAAGTATAATAAAGAATAATTAGAACGTTTAGAATAAATGCCTTTTATTTTTAGAAAACTTTTCCTCAGGCCTATATATCGTTTAATGGCAGGTGACACATTTTATATGTACAACAAATAAATAAATAATAAATAAATAATGTGTCTGTTCTGACAAATAGAATAAGATGTATATGTTTACATATTTTTTTGTTTTGTTTTTTTTACTTTTTTTCTCAGAGGTCACCTTCACCTACATCACCTTTGGGATGTCAGACGAAGCATAAAAATCTTTTAATCTTTCATTGTTATGACCTGTAAAAATTTAAACATATACGTCAGATTTTCACAGAACTAATTAATAATAAAATCCCGCCTGAAGTCTGGATTTTTGTCCGGCGAGCCCCTCATCATATTTAAAAATAAAATGTTTTTCCCCTCTGAATGAATTTGTATATTTTCCCATTGCTCTCAGACCTGCTACCTGCCATGGACGGAGACACCAAAACGATGACCTTCCTGCAGGAGGTCGTGGATATTTTACTGGCCTACATAGTCGAGTCCTTCGACCGGGAAACGAAAGTGATCGATTTTCATTATCCCAACGAGCTGCTGCAGCTCAACAACTGGGAGCTGCAGGACGAGCCGGCCACGCTGGATGACATCTTGATCAGCTGCCGCGCAACTCTCAAATACGCCATCAAAACAGGTGAGCGGCTTTATTTCATTTTATATATTAATTTTGATTGTTTTTACGCTGCACGTGAAACCGTTAAAAATCAAATAAATGCGCAAATTGTTTATTTCAGGTTCTTGAAGCTGATTGGTTTTGAATGTAGGCCCACAATCCGACTGAAACGATTTACAATAATAATCTGGATTAAAATGTAAACAATAACTATAAAAAGAAATGACGCAATACAGTATCAATGAGCAAATCTGTTGTTTTCTTTATTTATTTATTAAAGTCGCAAATTGTTCTGCTCTGTATGAAATTCCTGAAGCTACTTGGTTTAGATATACGTCTATAATCCTATTGGCACACTTAAAATAACGATCAATAATAAACAACATGATTTGCTAAATAAAATCTTTTTGGAAGGGGTATTTATTTTGTATTAATGTCTGGAACATTTTTATTTTCATATTTAATTTTTTTTTTTGTATGTTGTTTATTTAGTTATTTATTTCTAGCAGCATTTTCCCAAAAATGTCTTCAGAGAATGTAGAATAAATATCGTTGAATAAAAAAAGATGATGATGATGGAACTAGAGTCAACATGCAAGTTGTCCTCCTTTTTTTAATGTCATCCTCCTCTACCTCCTCTTCCTCCTCCTCTGCTGCATGGCCACCAGACCGATAAATGCGGCGGCGCAGTAAATCTGGTTCAGCAGGCGGCAGATAATAGGCTAATAATCAGTCTTCATAGGCCAAGTCCATTATTCTCTGCTGAGTGACACAGGCGGGAGGACATTTACAGAGGCAGCATCAGACACCTTTCAGAACGCTTACATAAAGAATATTGCCTGTTTTGATCATATAATAATGGCTTTATAGCTTATTTTGATGCATGCAGCAGTTCTATCTTGGTTTTGATGTTATTAATTTTAAGTATCTTTACAGCAAAAAGCTATTGCAATGAATGCTTTAATATTGATTTGAAATGACAGAATGTGCATGTGGATGTGGGTGAATGAGACAATACAGAAGCGCTTCCTGACTCGTTAAAGAGCATGCTTGATTATGAAACACTGGTGCAAATGTTGGGTGTGTTGATCCTTTAATAAATCCCAACACCACCCTCTGCACCAGGGAATGTTTTCATAACTTCCACTGATTATCTAGAAAGCCTCGCTGCATCTCCATTCCTGCTCTGTAATTAAAGCATTTCTAAAAATGACAGTTCTGCTCCTTTTTGTGCAGTTTGCCTAACAAAATCTTTAAATTGCATTCCTCCTCCTCCTGTCTCTCATGTTTTTTTTTTTCTCTCCTTCTTCTTCCCCTCTTCAAGCCCACCCCAGGTACTTCAATCAGCTCTCCACAGGATTAGACATGGTTGGTCTGGCAGCTGATTGGCTGACATCCACAGCCAACACCAACATGTGAGTATATGTGGTCTGCCTCAGCATGATTCAGAGTGCTGATAACGACGGTGATGACAATGGATTTCCATTTCCTGCTGGATCCATCTGCACTGTGCTCTTCGTCTGCAAGGGCTGATAGCAGCTTTTTATTTACCCAATCATGACAAATGAAAGACCCCTCAACCACCACCAACATCACTCCGTTGCACCCTTTTTTTACCCCTCCCAACTCTGCCTGTTATTCCCTCCCCTTCACCTCTGATCCTCAAAGGGATTCAAGGGAAGAAAATTAGCTCTGAAATGAAATTCAGACTAATCAGAAGCTAATTTTGGATGTGTGTTTTGAGGGTGATAAACTCTTTGGCTCTGGGAGGTGCGACGGTTTGCAAAATAAGGCTGCTCTTCAGACCATTGTACCAATTACTGCTAAAAAAAGAATGTAAAAATTTAGTTTTCAGGTCAAATTATACAATTCCTGAACCACACATATTTGTGCTATAGGAAAACCTTTCCTTAGAAAAAAAAAATGCAAAGAGCAAATATCCCCTTTTCCTCAGATTTTTTTAACACAGAGCTTGCAAAATTAAGAAAATTCTTCCCAAAATTACAGGCAGTCCCTTGTAATTTTTTTTTGGTGATGAGTCATAATTGCACCACATTTTTATAACCATCCTGTGTGACGCAGGTTCACCTATGAGGTGGCTCCCGTGTTTGTGCTGCTGGAGTACGTCTCCCTGAAGAAGATGAGGGAGATCATTGGCTGGTCGGACGGGCGAGGAGACGGCATTTTCTCACCCGGTATGTGCCCCCCCCCCACCCCCCTTCTTTTGACGTGGAATGGACCCCGCTGTTTGTGTTGTAATGTGTCAATTTGCATTTTGATGATATAAATGGAACCAGTTTCAAGGGCAATTAGCATGAAATCATTTTTTATTATTATCTTGCACAAGCCCCCTCCTCACCCTCACACTCGTCTGGCGACACGTGATTAAGTTTGATGATGAAGCCCTTTTCATATCACTCCGTTCACTCAGATTGTTCACTAAACGGGAGATTTACTTTGTTGTGTTTAAATTTCAGTTAAATACCAGGCATGCATCCAAAGAGTTTTGTATAGGGCCCAGAAGGTGCCAATATTACTCTTGGGGCGGCATTCGAAAACTGAAGAGGCCTGAAAAGTTTATTTACATCATAATGTACTTTAAAATTTAGGTACAAATAAAAACAGCTTGATTTAAACCTATATGATATATTACAATATTATAAGTTACAGCCACAAACATCAGAGTATTTTATTGAGATTTTATGCAGTAGACGAACACAAAGTAGAGCATAACTGTTAAGTGGAATGAGAGTTGGTAACCCCTTACTGCCTAAATTTATTTACAATTAATATGGATTAGTATATCAAAATAAATAAAAAAATAAATATTATTTATTTGCTGTCAATATTCTACATTAAGAAGAGGTTGTTCATTTTAAAATAGTAAATTCAATAGATGCAAATGTAGGAATTTCATATGCAAATTGGCAAAATTATGCCTATTTTAGAAAAACTCTGTCCACTAGATGGGGCAAAGTGCTTCTAATATGATTCTTGATGTGTGAATTATGCATCAACCGGCCTGCATTAGAACTGAAAGTGCTTTGAAATATATTTGCGACAATGGTCTAAACAATGAAAAATGTTCCTCACAAATAAAAATCTGAAAAGTGTGACGTGTATTTATATTTGGCCCTCTTAACTCTGATACCTCTAAATAAAATCCAGTGCATTCAACTGCCTTCAGAAGTCACCTAACCTAGGTCTGTGTTTGTGTTTCTTTATATATTTTTTTATTTCAAAAACAATACTAAACCAAAAAACCCGCCATTTGCCCCACAAAATTTTTTTTTTTTTCTCACTGGCCCCAAAAAAATTTTAATTTTAGCCACTTTTAAACAAAAGTTTTATTTGGTTAAAAAAATTTCCCAAAATTATTTGTTTTCTGCTTGAAGGGGGGCCCCCCTATTTTTTTGAAAAAACCCCCTGAAAATTTAGAATTTCCTTAACCCCTTTTTTTTGGTTAAAAATTTTGCCTTTTAAACTTTAAAGAAATTAAATTCCCAAAATTTTTTTTTATTTCCTTTAAAAAAAATCCCCCACACCCCCATTTGCTAGTAAAATTTTTGGGCCCCCTTCCCCCCCCCCTGCCAGAAAAATTAAATTTTAAGGCCTTTTTTAGGTTTTTTTTGGGTGGCCCCCCTTCCCGAACCCTTTAACCCCTTAGCCATTTTTTTTTTACCCTTTAATTTATTTTGATTGGGGGTTTTTTGGGTTCCCCCCCCTTTTTCAAAAATTTAAAAAAAAAAAAAAACCCTTTCGTCCCCAAACTTTACCTTCCCCCGGGGTGGAAATTTTTCCCCCCTTTTTTAGGGGTTTTTTACTTTTAATATTTTTTAGCCCAAATTGGGTTTTTTTTTCCAATTATGCCCCCCTATTTTTCCCCTTTAAACAATGTCCCACCCACAATGATGTTTTCCCCCTCTATCCCCTTTTTCCAAACTTTGCCCCGGGTTCCCCCCCAACTTTTCTCCCCCCACCCTTAGCCCAAATTTGCAGTTTGGCCCCCAAAAACTTTAATTTTAGGTTTTTTTCCCAATACAGGACATTTCCCCCCTTTAAGAATTTACAAAACTTTTTCCTGTTTCCTGTACTTGTACATACCTGTGTCACTTTTAAACTAAAAAATCCCCAAACCCTTTTGTTCTTTTTGGGGTTTTTTTCTTCTTCCCCCTCCCAAGTGGGTTTTTTAATCCCAGTTGATGCAGGACTTGTTTTCCCTTTTACACCCCCCTTTCCAGCTTCAGGCCACATCCCTTTTCAAAAATTTTTCTTTTGTTCTGGGAGTTGAAATTTATAAGTTTTACAAACCCAAACCCAGGGGGGAAAGTGGGGCCGGGGGTTAAACCCCCCCTTTCTCCTTTCCACTAAAAAATTTTGTGCCGGTACGCCCGTACCGGGAAGGCCGGGAAGAAAGGCCTTTTCTGCTATGAAGGGGCCCCCCTCCAGAACCAGTTTTTCGTTTGCAAAAACTACGAACCACAAAGAAGATCCGCTACCAAAAGGCATTTTAAAACACGATTTAAAAACCCCGTTTTAAACCCTTAGCTTTTTTTCCACTCATTCAAAATTTTTTTCTTTAACTGTTTTGCGCTAAAGGGGGGAAACCCCCCAAACTCTTTTCTTTGGGGTTCCCCCTCCCCCTTTGGAGCTTGAGGCTTTTTTTTAAAGGCCACCCCTTTTAAAAAAGCAACCCGCTACTTTTTTAAAGTCTGTCCCGCTCGCTGCTAAAAAACCCCTTAAAGGGAAAAGGGGGAAATAAAATAGTTTTGTTTTTTTTGGGTTTTGGCTGAATTACCCAAAAACACAGTAAAAGCTCAAAAAAAACCGCTTATTACCAAAAGTTTTTTACATCCCTACACGAGAGGGGGCCCCGCGCCCCCTCCAAAAAAAAGCGGTTTTTCCAAGGAAATTGGGTTTCGTTCGATTTTAAAAGGGGGGGCCCGGAAGGGAAATTTTTCCCCAGGTGGTTTTCACAGCCCTAAAAAAACCCCCCGCTAATTTTTTTTTTTTAAAAATTTAAATCAAAACTTGAAACCAAAAATGCAGAGAAAAACTTCTTTGGGGCCAAAAAAAAAAGACGGAAAAATGAAATGAAAGTTTGCTTCAGAAAAAGGGTTACATTTTTTTTCATACATGGCAGTTCCTTTAAAAATTGAAAAAAAAAAAAAAAAATAATATATTATAATCTAATATATATATAATATATATATATATATATATATTATTATAAAATTTATATATAGAATATTTCATGGCATATAATGAAAGAAATTGTCTTTTTACACAATGTATGTAAATATCAACTGAAATTAGTAAATAGAGTCCACCCGTGTGTAATTTAATCTCAGTATCAACCCAACTGTTGAAGGCCTTACAAACTGCGTAACAATGAAGACCAATTAACACAACAGACAAACCAAGATTCACCTTCTCAGTCAAAGTCTAGCCCTAAATCTGTTTGAAAACCTGTGGCATGACTTAAATGAATGCTGTTCACAGATGCCGTCCACCCAATCTGTGCCTGAGCTGTTGTGCAAAGAAGAATAAGCAGATAACGTCTCTAGTTGTGTAAAAGCTGGTTGAGAAAATTTACAAAAGACTTACAGCTGTAATTGCACCAAAAGGCGGTTCTACAACGAATCAGTTTTTTATTTGATTTGATGATTTTCATTCCACTTCAGTTAGGCACCATTTTATGTAATAAAATCTCAATAAAATACATTGCAGTTCGTGGTTGTAAAGTGATGAAACATGAGAAGGTTGAATATTTGTGCAAGTAATAAGCATACTTTAATGGAAGAAAACATAGACGCTTTTCCCTTTGTCTCAGCTGGAAACCCTGCATCAATTCTGTCTGTCTGTCCTCTAGGTGGGGCTATTTCTAACATGTATGCGATGCTGCTGGCCCGCTTCAAGATGTTCCCCGAAGTGAAGGAGAAAGGAATGTCGTCTGTTCCCAGACTGGCAGCCTTCACATCCGAACATGTAAAGACTCAGATAAATGCCCTCGCTGCATTGAACAGTAAACAATGTTCCTTTAAACCAAATGTCAGATTTTCCAATCCACTTCTCATCTTAGCTGCAGCTTTTCTTCATGCACTTTTCTACAAAGCAACTGTGTACCATCCTTACACCTCTGACCCTAAGCTAACATTATGTTTAGCAAACAGAGAAGGTCACAAGGTGGGGAGTGCATCTGTCACTTTATATGTCACCTCCTTCATCTTTAAAGGGCGTTTGAAAGATGCTGTGAGCACAACAGCCATTAAATGACACACAAATATGTCATCATGAGTGGGTTTTCACAGATTTATTCTACCTCTTGTGGTCTGGGAGCTCATTCGGCTGTGTTTCTGTCATCTCACAGAGCCATTTTTCCATCAAAAAAGGAGCGGCGGCTCTTGGCATTGGAACCGAAAGTGTGATCTGCATCAAAGCAGATGAATGGTAAAATGCATTTACTCAAGGATTGCATGAAAATTTGCCTTGCAAATGTGTACCTCTTTATCACTATTATCACTGGGAACTTGTTTTTATTTTCACAGTTTTCCACAAATTGTTTCTTAGGAACAATTATTAGAGATTTATTAAACAGGTAAAATCTGTCAAATAAAAACTCAGACTGGAAGTTAATGACTTCTTGGAAGAAGTAGGTGCAGAGTTGAAATTCTCAGCCTTTGTAGTGCTGTTTGTTGAACCTACATGAAACTTCACCCCTGTCTCCAGTCTTCTGCAGCCTCTTCCAAGATTGCCTTGTATTTAGCTCCATCCATCTTCCTGTCAACTCTATTCTTGTTAGACAAAAACCTTCCCACAGCATGACGCCACCTCTTACTTGTGTCACCTTTTACAACTTTAGCTTATCGTCACACATAGCATTTTGCATGTGGTCCAACACTGGTTTCATCTGACCAGGGCAACTTCTACGATATGTTTGCTGTCCCCATGGCTTGTGGCAAATTTTAAATAGGACTTGTTATGGCTTCTGTAGGCAATTAGTTCAACTTGATTTTATTTAGGGATATCACAGTAACTTTTTGTTGGCTTATCATGAAAACTACTAATAAAATACTAAGGTTAGTGGTTTTAATTACCACACCATATCATGCCATACCATGTTTATTTATTTAGAACATGGTATAGTATGATATGGTTGACCATATCAACACATGGTTGACCAAAGGACTGCACAACAGATAAAACACAAGATCATCCATAATCTTCTGCTTGTCAGGTC
The DNA here is from genome assembly GCA_036173005.1 of Crenichthys baileyi. NCBI lineage: Eukaryota > Metazoa > Chordata > Actinopteri > Cyprinodontiformes > Goodeidae > Crenichthys > Crenichthys baileyi. The sequence continues at coordinate 298,753 of JAHHUM010002103.1, read as the reverse complement.
ACAAGGGCAGCAGCTTGAGTAAAGAAGCCAAGACAATTCTTTTCGCAGACACCACTTTCAGTTCTTCTGAGAGAACCCCAAGGGTTTCCCCGGCCAGCTGAGAGACTTGAAGATCAGGGCCTGATCTTCAAAAGATTTGCATGTACAAAACTGCACGCAAACCTGTTTGCATCAGCAAAGCTGATCTACAAACGAGGTGGTAATCGGATTGCGTGTGCAAAATCAGCAGAACTGCGGGCACAAACTTTTTAGCGTGTCTGCCTTCATTAATAAGCAAAACATATGATAATGATCCAAACACGCAAATTCATAGGAGGAGGATATGCAAATGTCATCCCTTACCACCCGCAATACGATTTTTAAAGCCTGAAACGGTTTGCGGGTGCAATTTTTGCGTGTGGATTTGGCACATTTGAAATGCAGCTGCTAACTGGGACGCAAAAATGTCTGCACCATTTTAAGGCATTTTTTCCATGTGGGGACAAAGACTGTATGCTTTAACCTTGTCACTAAACAAAACACATTGCATTATTGACAGTAACGTTATGTCATTGCAGGGCAATCGGAGCTGGATCTGTTTGATTACGTTGTTTAAATGTGAACATATGCCAGGGGAGGGTTTTGTTTATGCAGTAAAAACTTATTTTGTGTCACCAAAAAACTATTTAAACAATCAAACACGTTGTATATCGTTAAAATATTGGCAAAACAAACAAATCAAATTCAGTAAAATCATTGGAAAATAATTTATTTTTATGTACGTAAATGTTCGATTTGACTTTTTTACAGGACAGTTATGTGACGCTATGTTTTAAAATTAGCAAAGCTATAACATACAGATTGCCAGCTCTTACAACAATCTATTTTTATGTTGCTAATTTTACATTCAGGCCTAAATATCGTGGCTGTTTATAAAAACTCAAAACTCTTCAAACGTATAGTCTGAAAAAAAAAACAGAACCCGGTGAAAATTAAAAGATCAAGGAAACAAATCAATTAACAGACATATTTGTCTTTTATTTTGTTAATACTGATTGGCCAGTTTGTTGTGAGTTATGTCGCGCAAGATAAGAGAAATAATCTCTTTAGGGCAGATGACAAACCTACTGTGAGTAGCACAACAAAAGTCAACTAACTGTAACAGTCCAGAAAAGCAAGGGCCAAACGGAACAGAAGGAAACAATCAGCAACTAGATCATTTATACTGATACAGCAAAACAATCCCTGCATATTCCTAGCAACACAGCAGAGGATCTGTTTGCTTTTCCTCTTGTTCCAGCCAGTAGCACACGCAATTCCCTCATTTAAATAGGGCGGTCTGCACCTGTTTTGCACTTGTTATCCATTGCACGCGCAATCACACAACACGCCCACTTATTGCACGTGCAATTTATCTATAGTACATGCAAATTAGCACCCGCTATTTGGGATCTTTGAAGATCAGGCCCATAGTCTCCAGTGTGTCCTAGGTCTTCCTTAAGGTCTCCTCCAAGTGGGTCATGCCCAGAACACATCCCTAGGGAGTCATCCAGGGGGCATCTTTACCAGATGCCTGAACCACCTGAACTGGCTTCCGGAAAGCTGAATTTCTTACCCTATTTCTAGGGGATAGCCCAGCTACCCTGTTGAGAGAACTCATTTTGACCAATTGTATCCACGATCTTATTCTTGGAAATTAGACTGACCGGTGCTTGCCTTCACCACAACGGACCGGCACAGAGTACAAAATACAGAAGCTTCTCCGATCCGTCGGTTAATTTCCCGCTCCTTTCTTTCGTCACTCATGAACAAGACCCCAAGATACTTAAACTCCTCCACTTGAGGCAGCACCTCGTCTCCCACCCAGAGAGAACAGTCCACACTTTTCCGACTGAGGACCATGGCCTCAGATTTGAAGGTACTGATCCTCATGCTAGCTGCTTCAAACTCAGCTGCTCCACTAAGAACCGGAAATCACGGCATGATAACGCTAACAGGACTACATCATCTGCAAATAACAGAGACGGAATCCTGAGGTCACTGAACCTGACACCTTCTGCCCCTTGGCTGCACCGAGAAACTCTGTCCATAAAGGTTATGAACAGAAGTCCACGAAGTCGACGAAGTCCAACCCTCACCCTGCGAACCAGACTCTCACACTGCCCATATAGAGACCGAATAGCCCGTATGAACGGACCCCCGATCCCATATTCATGGAGCAACCCCCACAGGCTATCCTGGGGAATGCAATCAAATGCCTACATGGATGCGGTGTGTGTTAGATTCACACTGTGTTTAAAGCCAAAGAATAAAAGTGAGGGAGCTTGTCTTATGTGGCTTTTGGAGCCAGATCACCTCTCAATTTCATCTGTGATTTAGGAACCACCAGCATCTGGTCAGCTCACCTGTGGAAATGAAATAAGGCTTAAGAATGCAGCAGGCTGGACAAATATGCTACCGCAAGGCCATTTAGTGAATTTATCCTGGAATAAATAGGCAGCCAATTCAAAGAGGCTAACACCAGAGTGATCTGCTATCATTTCTTTGTACCTGTTGAAGGACCTGGCTAATTCCTGTTAAAAGAGAGTTGCAATAATCCAACCAAGAGGATATAAAACCATGGATACTGATTCCAAGGTCTGCCTAAAAAGAAGAGGTTTAATCTTAGAGTGACGTCTGAGAATATTTTCTACAGCATTAACGTGGTTATAAGGCCTACAATAAGAGAAGCATCTATTTTAACTCCTAAGTGGATGAAAAAGGACATCAAATTCTAGAAAATAACAATTTATTTGGTATAAATACTTTTGCATGCAACTGTACCTTTACTGTTCAAATTCATATGTTAAGTTGATATTTCTGCACATATAGAACATCAGTGCTCAGTGTGTCTGTAAACCCAAACAGCATCTAAAGCCTGTTTCTCCTCTGCAGTGGGAAACTGATCCCCGCCGACCTTGAGAGGAGAATACTGGAGGCAAAACAGAAGGTAACACGTTCACTTTGCCGCTATAAATAAATGGCTACAACTTCATACAGCATTGGTTTTATGGGATTTGCTAGATTGAAACAGCCCTGATGATAATGATGATGACGATGATGAGAGAGATTTGAACACATTATTACAACAAGCCACTCTGTGAGCTGTGTGCTGTTTGTCCTCTCCACCTCAGGGGTTCGTACCTTTCTTTGTGAGTGCAACAGCTGGGACAACTGTGTACGGAGCCTTTGACCCCCTCATCGCCATCTCCGACATCTGCAGAAAGTACAACATCTGGTTTCATGTGGATGTGAGTCGAACAAATGGGCTTTTGAATGTTCTGTAATCTCAGAGACCCGTTTTCTAGCTGATTGCTTTGGGACCCTCACACATCTGTGACACAGTGTCTGTTCTCGGGAGGTGACGTTAGTAAAAGCACATGCAGAACCACACAGCTCAACGTGGAGTCGGACAAATCTATTATGTCCGTCTGCCTGCGGTTGACCCAGATAGGCAGCAAGCCGTTTCCTCTCTAACACTGGAGATTAGAAAAACTGGAGCAGAGGCTGTAAATCATCTCCTCCCCCTGACTTCGCCATCACGGGCGCCCTCACTGCAAGGAACTCTATCTGTTAATGGAGGTGAAGTAGCCCTGACAGGGGACACCTCTATTAGGAGACACAAATGGTCTTGTCAATCATTTTGTGACTATAAAAAAAAAGCATTATTTGTGAATCACGAGGCTATGAATTATGGTGCTGTAGCGTGTGCTTTTGTGCTCAACTCCTAGCTTTTACGATGTTTGTAAATCATATATTCCTCTAAACAGCTTCTTAGAATGCAGTTTATTACCTAGAAAGCTGCCGATGTTTACAAATAAGACAGAGTAAGAGTAAAGAGTAAGAAAAAATATCTGGGAAATTATCAAATAAAGACCATCAAGGAAAATGATAGTAAGCAATACATTTTTCAAAATCCCTTTTTCATCAGTGGTTTGGCCTTGAAAATGTCAGAAAATAAGATTATATGCAAGAGCGATTGTCAAGGTGTTCTTGGTGTGATTCCATCTGAACGTACATTTATCACAGGCACTGATGCGATTCATTTTTGGTTTTTAATAATGCATTTGCCATTTCTTTTTCATAAGATGCAGTTATTACACATCAAACAGCTTCAGTAGTATGTAAAAATGGGAATTAGGTGCAAATGTTTGAATGTATTTGCTCTAAGTCAATTTTTATATATTTACCCCCATTGATTTTTGGATAAATAAACACGTTGTAGAGAAACCTCACACTTTTTGGGTCCATCAACAAGCTTCCGGGATAATTCTGGCTGGACATTTGACCACTCTTCTTTGCAGAAATGATGAATTTCATTTAAGATGGTGGATTTTGTAACACGAACTTAGTGTCTAAGCTTAATCCAAACATTTTCATGCTTTATCCATTCCAGTTTTTATGTGTTTGGGCTCTTTGCCAAGTCAGACACCTACTTATGTCCAAGTTTCAAACACCACCACCTGACACTCTAATGAAAGGATATGAACAACACAGGAATCCCAAAGTTTCAAACCTGTCATTAACTGTTGAAACAGCATTGGGTAGCCATGAACTAAGAGGGTGCTGAGCAAGAAAGATGTCCCTGTGTCCAATGCCAACAACTTCAAACTTGACTAATAATTGCAACAATGCCCACATCGACCGTCTAAATCATGGATGTCCAAAGTCAGTCCTCGAGGGCCGGTTTCCTGCATGTTTTAGATATGTTGTTGCTCCAACACAGCTGATTCAAATGGCTAAATTAGCTCCTTAGCATGTTATCAAGTTCTCCAGGAACATGCTACCAATTCCTTGATTCAGGTGTGCTGAAACAGAGAAACATCTAAGGGTGTATTCCCACATGCTACGTTTGGTCCGGTTTAAACGGGCCAGAGTTTGGTTCCCCCCCTTGTCTAGACCTAACAACCAGACCCAGTATTTGAGGTGGTCTCGGTCAGCTGATAAACAAACTCTGGTGCGGTTTGCTTCTGGTGTGAATATGAACCGACCACAATCCGACCAAACCACAGAAAACATGCATTTCTTTGGACATAACATGCCAGCATAGCCGGTAGCAAAAGTAAACGTTGTACTGAAGTCATACCTGATCATCCGTCTGTTGCTTAGCAACACTGCTACCAGCATGACCAGCATGTTGTGGGTCAGGACACGCAGAGTACATCCTCTCTTTCAGTTTGCAGCATGCATTTGCTGATGCCGTTCAGAAATTTGAAATAGAACATTGCGAAACCTGCGTTGAATGAGCCGCTTGTGACACTCATTGATTAGGGAGCTGTAATAACTGAGAAATATGCAGAACAAAATGCAGAAAGCTTTACTTCTATGATAGTTTTCCTCCATTTCCAGGTCTGTGTTGTGTCCCGTCTCCGTCATTTCTGTCCAATGGGAGCAACGATGGTCACACACATGGCTTTGTTTACAAGTTATAGTCCACTTGCAATGTACAATGTGAAAGCGAATCACACCAAACGAAAAATGTTTTTCTTTTGGTCCGGATCACATAAGCAAATCAAAGAACCTGCCTGTTGTGAATACACTCTAAAGCATGCAGGACACTGGCCCTTGCAGGCTAACTTTGGACAACACTGGTCTAAGTAATGAAGGAAAAGATTCTGCCACACAGACAGACAGAGACAGAGACTGACCTATTTGCTCACAGTAATACAAAGTAGGTTTGGAGGAGTTAAGGTGAGGCATTTATAACTAAGAATGCTGTACCAGCCATTAGCATGGTAGTGGCTGTATCACGCTGTGGGGCCGTTTTGCTTCCAAGTGTACTGGTGAATTGCACAAAGTAGATTAAATATTTAACCAGGTGAAGTACCTCTAAACTCACCAACTTCATCTCAAATCAACAGCTTTAAGACATTATCAAGTGTGCCAACAGGCAAAGACCCCAAAAGCACATCAAAATTGGTTTTCAAATTAATGAAGCAAGCAGACTTCCCAAAATCTTAAGAAAATGGGCTAAAAGCTGGGTTGGTTTAAATGAACTCTACCTATTCCAGGTAAGAAGGACCAGATATCCAGTTATGTGTTTCTGAGTCTGTGTTGGACCACTTGTTTGCTGAATATTGGACCATTTACACATTGCTGGACAGCACCAGGCCTCCCGACATCATCGGCCATTTTGTATCCAGTATTGTCCGCCACTACAAATCTCAGTGGGCACTGCGGCTGGTAGGACGGGGACGTCCCAAGTCTGACGTCACAAGAGGTCTGACGTCACACGAGGTTATATGGGAAGGCGGACGCTTTAAACCTTGCCTTCAGCTGGAGACCTCGACATGGTTACCACGCAACTGAAGCATCCTCTGGAGAAGAAGAGGTCCCACGTGGAGTCTTCATTTATTCTCCTTCGTTGGCCACAAAAAGAACGTTCATGACAGATTCCTGGAATAAGAAGGCCAGAAATTTCATCTTTACCGATCGAAGGTGTTAGTTTAACACGTAACCAAAAAACCACGGAGTTTCAAGGAGACGGATCGCCACCTTGTTTTTGTTCTAGTCGACTGCTGACGGTCAGATCATATTTTTCCCTTTCGCCAAGGAGGCCAAAGGACGAAGATTGACCGCTCTTCCCGAAGTTAACCATGGACGCACGTTAACTTCCAACTTTCCCCCTCCTCCTCTCCCCCTCACGCTCACAGCCCTGAAGGAAGGCTCCACAAAGTAAAACCATCCTTTATTATTCTCTTTGATTTCTTTAATAGGAGTAGTCTGGGCAGGGTAGAGAGATAGGATTTTTTTGTGCGATCAGAATCGCCACTTATAGTCTGATGTTATGAAATTGTATTTGCATGCAACATTGTATTGAACTCTGATGTGCTGTATTGATTGCTTAGGCCGCCGTGTCTCACAAGTTTGTGTCTTTACCGTGCGAACACCAGAGCGCCGGTAATACTGGACTACGACAGTAACCTCATGATAAAATTCACCATTTTCTTTATCTCAGCTTCACTGGTTGCTAACTTGCCGCCAAAAGGTTTATGACTCTTTGTCTAAGCTGAGTTTACAACTTTGCTTGGGGGGTTTTATGACAGCCTGTGTCCCGCTGGGCTACGCTTTCTGGCGGGCTGCTCCCAAACTCCGTTCAACACCACATTCCTTTGTCATATTACCACTTTTGCCATAACTGCTGGTTGATTCAATACACACACACTGCTGTTTTGCTTTATTTTGTTTGTTAGATATTTTACCCTTTTGTGTAGAACTTTGCATGTTTGAGTAGGTGAAGATTACTGAATCGGAGAGTTGATTGCATCAGGTTGATTGATTTAATAAATTTTTAAATTAATTTTGTCAAATTATGATTTTTACATTATAATTATTGATAAACATTAAGTAATTAATCAATAATCATAATTACAACAGATTTGGCGTCCCTGGGTGGGCCTTAAAAAGACAGACATCACATCACTGTTGCACAGAATTAAACAATTCTGATATCCGTGGCATTTAACTAGATGTTTTATTGTGAGATTTTCGAGTTTTGCAGAAGAGAGTCTGTAATATAGGGGTATATGGACTAAGCACTAACATTTATTTGAAGCTAAGAACAGCATTGAATGTTTAGTTTCGTTTTCCACTTTTAAAATTTTATTTTGAAGTTGGGTTTGGGTTATTTCAGGAAAGGAAAATTGTCTTTTTCTTTCCTCTTTCCCTTTTTGCGTGTTTTGTTTGCTCGATTACTCCCATTGTAAGCAAACCCATAAACCTGCAGGATACATATCTGAATCAGACAGCTAGCTGAACAGCTTAGCTGTTTGTATTGCTGCTAATTAAGTTAGCTACTGTTCATCATAGAACAGCTTAGCCTGTTTGTGTGCTGCTAACTAATTTAGCTATTATTTATCAAAGAACAGCTTAGCTGTTTGTGTTACTGCTAATTGGTACGACTGGTAATTTTAGTCGAGGTTCATAGCTAAACAGTTTTGTGTGTTTGCATTGTCAGTGTATTATCATTGTGCAGTTTGGGCCAAAGATGGAGGGAACATCCCAGACTGCAGCTGGAGATGTGTGTATGTTAGAGGACCCCATAGGAATGCAGGCACAAGAAACGATTGGGTCATTGATTCTGTTATCCTCAGAGGAGCGTAAAGGTCTCAATGATTATGGCATTGAGCAATGTGAAGTCAGGATTCAGGAGTTGCTCCAAGTCATTAAAAACCCACCAAAAGACGGACGGGTCTCAGATGTGTTAGGACAGCTCACTCTGTTGTATCAGCGAAGGTTAATGTTGGAAATTGATCAGCGTGTTAAACTGCAGTTCGAGCTGAATGATACTTTGCAGACGGTGGATGTCCTTAGAGGTGAACTAACAGAAGTTGGAAATAGGTTGGAGACAACTGAGGGTAGCCAGGCCACTCCCCCATTCCTCCAGGAATGGGGGTGCGAACAGATACCCACCTCACAGGTTGAAACCTTTGAAGGTGAGCCACACCTGCGATACCCTGAGAGAACCTGCAGGTCAGATCTGGAGGATGTAGAAGCTGCTCTCCAGAGATTACCTTTCAGGGCTCATGGGGTTCCCCATACATCCACCGAGGCAAGAACAGGTGTAAGTAGTCAGAATAGGTTTAGTGGTGCGGTGCCCCACCTCACTGTAATCAGCAGCCATGAACTATACCCGGCTAGGGATCCAGCAGGAGTAAATAGTTCAAGGCTTAGAGGCGAGCAGCCTTCAAACTTGACTCACAGTACGGTCCTCTACGATCCCTCCCCTCCGCCAAGGCGACAGGAGAGCCGCCCCTGGGATTCCGGTGGTTCCTACAGCCCTCAACCGCTGCCCAGGACCCGAGTCCGGGGAGCACAGGGCCCACCGTTGTACCCCGAGCAGCCTCCACTGCCTCCTCCGAGGATGAGGCTTGATGCACTGACACACCCTGAGTGCAGCCGGAGTGAACTCTCAGATGATGACTAAGATGGGCCGGCACCAATCCCTGAGAGTGGATTGCGCACCCGCCAGCTTGAGTCTCTGGCCAAAGACATAGAGCGTTTCGACCCTAATAATGCAGAGTCAAACTTTGACGATTATCTTAGGGAAGTTGAACGCTGTCTTTTAGATTTGTATTGCCCATCAACACGGGAAAAACTGAAGCTCATCTGGAAGACAAGATCCTGGAGCGTCCATGTTTTCATGGAGAGCCTGCCCCCTGCAGTCCGAGACCGTTATTCAACCCTCTGCGAAGCTTTAAGGGAAGAATATTCTGTGTACACGGACCGGGCCTCCGCCACACTTGGAAGAAAAGCAAAGCACCCAGGGAGTATTACCGGCGCTTGAGAGCCGCTTACTTCCAAGGACGCAATGCTCCCAGCATTAAATCCCTGTTCCTCCACAACCTTCATGAAAGTGTGCGATACGATGTTACTATGTATTGCAGAACAAAGACCATGAGCATGCAAGAGATCCGCAAAATCTTAAGAAAATGGGCTAAAAGCTGGGTTGGTTTAAATGAACTCTACCTATTCCAGGTAAGAAGGATCAGATATCCAGTTATGTGTTTCTGAGTCTGTGTTGGACCATTTGTTTGCTGAATATTGGACCATTTACACATTGCTGGACAGCACCAGGCCTCCCGACATCATCGGCCATTTTGTATCCAGTATTGTCCGGCACTACAAATCCCAGTGGGCACTGTGGCTGGTAGGACGGGGACGTCCCAAGTCTGACGTCACAAGAGGTCTGACGTCACACGAGGTTATATGGGAAGGCGGACGCTTTAAACCTTGCCTTCAGCTGGAGACCTCGACACGGTTACCACGCAACTGAAGCATTCTCTGGAGAAGAAGAGGTCCCACGTGGAGTCTTCATTTATTCTCCTTCGCTGGCCAACGAAAAGAACGTTCATGACAGAAATTTCTGGAATAAGAAGGCCAGAAATTTCAACTTTACCGATCGAAGGTGTTAGTTTAACACGTTACCAAAAAACCACGGAGTTTCAAGGAGACGGATCGCCACCTTGTTTTTGTTCCATCCTTTATTATTTTCTTTGATTTCTTTATTAGGAGTAGTCTGGGCAGGGTAGAGAGATAGGATTTTTTTGTGCGATCAGAATCGCCACTTATAGTCTGATGTTATGACATTGTATTTGCATGCAACATTGTATTGAACTCTGATGTGCTGTATTGACTGCTGAGGCCGCCGTGTCTCACAAGTTTGTGTCTTTACCGTGCGAACACCAGAGCGCCGGTAATACTGGACTACGACAGTAACCTCATGGTGAAATTCACCATTTTCTTTGTCTCAGCTTCACTGCTTGCTAACTTGCCGCCAAAAGGTTTATGACTCTTTGTCTAAGCTGAGTTTACAACTTTGCTTGGGGGGTTTTATGACAGCCCGTGTCCCGCTGGGCTATGCTTTCTGGCAGGCTGCTCCCAAACTCTGTTCAACACCACATTCCTTTGTCATATTACCACTTTTGCCATAACTGCTGGTTGATTCAATACACACACACTGCTGTTTTGCTTTATTTTGTTTGTTAGATATTTTACCCTTTTGTGTAGAACTTTGCATGTTTGAGTAGGTGAAGATTACTGAATCGGAGAGTTGATTGCATCAGGTTGATTGATATAATAAATTTTCACGTAGATAAAGAGAAGGCGTTTTGTGTTTATTTTGTGCAAGAGTGATTTGTCAGTCAAAATAAGGCAAAGTTCCCCACGTTTCGGCAAAAACGGTTGATTAAACAGTGCCATTTAATAATTGTAATTATCAGAGGCCTTGAGCCATAATTACAACACCAGAGGACAGCTCTGGTTTCAATTCATAAACGAGGATTTTGGTTAAGAAATTAATTTTGTCAAATTATGATTTTTACATTATAATTATTGATAAACATTAAGTAATTAATTAATAATCATAATTACAACATCTGTATGTATCATTATGAACCTGTGTTGCACCCAAATCTTCTATTTCCGTACCATGGAAATTGCTCATTCTATAAAAATTCCAATTAGGAAAAAGATGGGGGAAACAAATCTTTGACTGACAAATTAGCAACATTCATGTCGATGATGAGTGACTGCTCTGTATATGGGACGAAAGGAAGAAAGTGTCGCTACAGGCCTGATTTTATTAACATTTTGATGCTTGTTTTTATTGCCAAATGATCCATGAGTGGGATCTGTCTGTGTGCTGTAACAGGGAGCATGGGGAGGCAGTCTGCTCATGTCCAGGAGACACAGGTGGAAACTGGACGGTGTTGAGAGGTGACTGTCTCTTTTTTTTCCGAGTACAGATTCTCTGAGAGTTTACGATGACTAACTGTGCATTTTATTGACTACAGGGCCAACTCTGTGACCTGGAACCCTCACAAAATGATGTCCGTCCCTCTGCAGTGTTCTGCACTGCTCGTCAGAGAGGAGGTATCCTTTCCAGATTACTTTGACTCTTCGCTGCTCCTGTTATTTAGGGTGTTGCTGAAACCTGTTGGATTTGACTTTGCAGGGTTTAATGCAGAGCTGCAACCAGATGCATGCCTGCTACCTCTTCCAGCAGGACAAACACTACGACCTTTCCTACGACACCGGAGACAAAGCGCTGCAGTGTGGACGCCACGTGGACATCTTTAAGCTGTGGCTCATGTGGAGAGCTAAGGTGGGGGGTCTGTTATTGCAACACAAGCATTTAAAAATGACACCTGACTCATTAATAAATAGATTGTAATAACTTTTTTCAGGTAGTTATTATGGCTGTTTTTCTGAAATACTACTAAAATGTAAATCCACCTCCTTGTCATATCAAAACTAAAGCTAGAATAGTATTTTAAAAGTTTTAATGTAATGGTGTGAAGAGGTGGACTTTCAAAAGTGGAGAGCTACAATAATTAATTCAATTATATAATTTAAGTACCTTGCAAGAGTATTTATAGGGGTAACAACAGACACAAGGCATGAATTGCAAGAATAATACTATAATTGTAATATAATATGATTAGCAATGGCATTTATTAAGTAATGAAAAAAAAAACAATGCAAAGTGACCTAAAACAAATTAAAATCAAATGTGTTGTGATGGAGCAAAAGATAAGGGCAATGGAAATGAGGGCTTCCAGCCGCAAAGACCTGGAGCTCATCACCAAAGAAACCATAAATCATATCGGCATGTCGGCAGTTATACAAAGGATTTGATTGCTGTAACACCAGTAAAGGTCTTTCAGTGGATTACTGAGAAAGGTAATCCATGGAAATGTAAATACAAGCAGATTAATTATTTTGAAGTTGTATCTTTGGAGAGGTGCCTGTCACCCAGGCGCGTAGTTAGACCTGGGCTTTCGGGGCGGAAGCCCTGGATGTTTTCTGAATAGCCTGGGACTTCTTGATAGAAGAAATTTAGAAGTATTAAAAAGATGCAGCCACATAATGGTATTGGACTTCACATTTTTATTTAAAAACAATCAGATTTTTTCAATTGTGTTCTATATAATCACGTCCCGCTCCACCTAAAACCTGATAAATTTTAAAAAGGAGAAGACAAAAAAAAAGCTATTTTACACACTCGCGAAACCGCTAATGCCGCAAACTACGCGCACGCCAGAGGACGACTCCATTCGGAGAAGTCTAGAAAAGCAGTTTACTCCAGGTCGACATGCTTCCCTTCATTACCTGAAAAGTTACACGGGAGTGCCTCAAACAGGGCTCATTTTAGAGCAACCGCGGAGCCAACAGGGAGCCTGGTGGGGGGTGTGTTTTCCGGGAAACCCGGTGGAGGCCCGAGCGGGGAAAAACCCCAGACGAAGAAACGGAAAAACCTGAATGCTGACTCAGAATGGGCTAATTGTAAGTTACAGCTAATCAATGATTCACCCGGCAAGACATGAGGGTGGAGATACAGTACATATATACAGGGGTTAGACAATGAAACGAAAACACCTGTCATTTTAATTTGGGAGGTTTCATGGCTAATTTTTGGGACCGGGCCGGGTTTTTAGCCAGTCTTCATTGATTCCCAATTTTGCACCAGTAAGAGCAGTCTGTGAAGGTTAAAATTAGGGGTAAGAGCACAGTTTTGGCCTCAAAATTTTGAAATGCCCCCACAACATTATGGGTGAAATACCAGAGTTAAAAGAGGAAACAAATTTTTGGTGCACGCCCTTTGTGCCCCCATCTGTAACCAAGACAGCAAGTCTTTGGATGTATCAAACCCACGGTATCCCAGGGAAAGTCAGCATACCCCCAAAGGGAAGGAAAAACCAACAAAAAGGATTAAAACTGTGGACGCAAGGGGAAGCTGTCTGAAAGGGAGGTTGGTTTGCAAACCCGGTTTTGTATCCAAAAAAAAAAAATAAAAACCACAGCTGCCCCAAATCACGGCACAATTAAATGTGACCCCCAACTCTCCTGTTTCCACAGAAAAATGTCCGTCGGGGGCTCACAGGGTCAATAGACAGGCCGGGCTGCTATAGCCCAACCTTGGTCACTCATGCAATGCAAAGTCGGTTCAATGGTGCAAGGAGCGCAAATCTTGGGCTGGGACAATGAAAAACATGTATTGTTCTCTGATGAGCCCACCTTTACTGTTTTTCCCACCCGGGAGAGTTTACGGTGTGGAGAACCCCAAAGAAGCGTACCCCCAGACTGTTGCATGCCCAGAGTGAAGCATGGGGTTGGATCATGATGGGTTTTGGGCTGCCATATCATGACATTCCCCCTGGCCAATACTTATGCTAGAGGGCGCGTCACTGCCAAGGACTACCGAACCATTCTTGGGCCCATGTGCATCCCAAGGTTCAAACAGTATTTGAAGGCGGTGCCGTGTATCAGGATGACAATGCACCAGTACACACAGCAAGACTGGTGAAAGATTGGTTTTATGAACATGAAAAGTGAAGTTGAACATCTCCATGGGGGCACAGCCAGATCTAAATATTTTTGGGCCCCTTGGGGGGTTTTGGGGGGGGGAGTCAGGAAACGTTTTTTCCCCCAAGTATACATAGGACCTGGCCCCATCCCGCAAGAAGAAGGGTTAAAATCCCCCTGACCCGTGCAGGGTTGTTTTTGTCATTCCCCAAGGAAGAATTGATGCTGTATTGGCCACAAAAGGAGGGGCCCCACCCATACTAATAAATTATTGTGGTCTAAAACCCGGGGTTTCAGTTTCATTGTCCCAACCCCGATGTATATAAGAAAGGAAACTCAATGAGCATCACAGGGTCATGATGAGGAACTTTCACCCCGACTCAGGTGAAGTTAAAATGTGGCGTGATAGAAAAAGTGAACCTTTTTTAGCCGAATTTGCATATAATGTGAAAATATCTGGTCCTTTAATTCAGTCAAAATAAAAGCATTAAAACCGTGCTGAACACATTAAAAGGTCCTTTAGATCAAACATTTATTTTAGTGCAGCCGGGCCTAAGTCCAGTTCAAAGTAAAAGTGTTTCTCAATAAACCAGGAAATATCTCCTGGTGCCAGTAAGACGTAGTAGAAGAGAAATGTAACCCCTCTTCTCTTTTATATCTTCCCTTTCGATTTTTAAAAAATGCAGTCTGGCTTTAAAGATCAGTAAAATTAAGAAAAAAAAACATAGAATTAATCACAGGTGGACCATTTATTGTTAACATTTTTTTTTGAATTTTAAAAATGAAATATTATAAAACTAAACTAATAAACAAGGATACAGTTTTACTGAAGGGAGAATACAACCCTATGTATACAGTTATTAAAAACTGTAAATTAGATGAAAGGGCCCCAGGATGAGGCTCTATGCATATTTTAAAAACCCCACAACGAAAACCTTTTCCCTTTCAAAGTTTTTAAAGTAAGAACGCACAAGTCTCACAGCCAGTGAGAACAAAAGAAAATGTGTTTAAAAAAAGTTTCTTTTATTATTTTTGGCAGCCAAATGTTTCAGAAGTGGGAAAGAAGGGGGAAAAGATGGCGGGAAAAGAGAACAGGTTTATAAAAAAGGAAAAATTTTATAAAAGTTTCAAAAGTCTTGGGGGAAATAAAATAAAGGTTTTAGGATTTTACCCTTTTATAAGATTTAGGAAAATCAACTTTTTTAACCCCCTTTCCTTTTTTTTTAAAAATAAGAATAAAAACAAAGAAGCCTCAGAGTGGAACACTTTGATGCAATGTAACGTTTAAAAAGGCATTTATGTAGATGACAAAAAAAGCAATTTATCTGGCCCAAGTAAAATATTGTGTTTAGGAAAAACTTTTTGCAGCAAAAAATTCAGTTTAGGTTTTTTTCAAATACCTCAAAATGTGTCATTATTTGCTTCAGAAAAGGTTTTCATCATGCCAAATTCTTTCCTTGTCCTTCATTCAGCTTCTAACAAAAATAAAAAGTAAAATTATTGCAAACCTCTCTTGTTTGATTCAAAATAATTTACATTCAGACTTCCTACATGTATGTATGTACACAGCACACTTTTTAGATTTTAAATAGTAAAAAAAATGTTGAAAACTATGCATGATGTTTTTTTCCACTCCATGATTATGCTCTACTTTGTGTTGTCTTTCACATGAAAACACCAAAAATAATCATCTTTGAAGTTTGTAATGGTTCCTTGATAAAATATATAAAAACATTCATGGGGTTGTAGAAACACTTGAAAGACGGTTTGGCCAAATGCTTCACTGAGCAGAAAACCTCACAGATCCAAATCTTCTCCCCAACAGGGCACTATAGGCTTCGAAGCCCAAATCGACAAGTGCTTGGAGCTGTCCGAGTACCTGTACAACAAGATCAAAGACAGAGAAGGATACGAGATGGTCTTCGATGGGAAAGTAAGTCCATGTTCAGCTGCAGCCTGACAACCAAAGGAAAATTAGCAACCACTGGTCCATGTTGCTCGATTTTCCCTCAGTGTCATTCCGGGTGACTTGATTGGCACACAGAGGGCTCTAGCTTTGTGTTGGATGGGTGCCATTGTTACTTCTACCCTGCGGTATAATGTGCTGCTATTATGTTTAATGAATAGCATAAGAGCCTGTAATTGCTGATATCCATATGAATAGCCTGCTGTCTGAAAGCTAAACTATGACACAAACATATGTGTGGGTGACGGAGGTTTTTAAGTTGAAGCTCTTTGAAAAACTGCATAAATTGCATTTTGGACACCCAGAGTCATTCATAATGGAGGCTCTGTAATGTTGCAAGACTTTTTGTTTGCCTGCTGAGCTTCAAACGAGACTAAAAGCATGAGGGTGTGATCAGGAAAAGCCTGATCCTTTGGGCAATGACCCAGGTGCTAGTTTGACGCTGCCCCCCCAGTGAGCCATTAGATCAATCTGAGGCTGATAGTGTAACAAACTGGACCAGCCCAGCTGTGTAAATGAGGCTGGTCTGCATGGTTGGTTCTGCTGTCGGTAATGAATGCTTTTCCACTCGAATGCACTCTGTCAGAAAGCCGAGCAGTTAGGAGCTCTCGGGGAACACAGAGTGGTTCTACCTGTCAGATGCTGGGAACACACTCATCAAAATCGAGTTTGATTTATGCTGCGGCTACTTTTAAAAGATTTTTATTTTAAAGCCGCTGTAGTAATATTTTATACTGTATAAGTGAAGATACAGTTATGCTAAGAAAAACAGGAAAGTACTTGTAGATTGTTGTTGGTTTTTGTCACATTTCAGTGTTTTATATGATCAAACTAATTTTAATATCATAAAAAATAACCTGGGTAAATACAAAAAACCTTTTTTTAAATGATGATTTCATTTATTAATGGAAAAGTCATCCAAACCAAATGGTCCCCATGCCCTTTAAACCGTTTGTGCCACGCTTGACAGCATGAAGCGGCCATCCAGTTCTGAAAGGATAAACAGGGTTCCTCCACAGTCTGGAGAAACCTGGATAAGCACAAAATGTTGGTTTAGATATTTTTCAGGTCTGGATAAATAAGATAAAACTTTTTTGATACTAAATTAATCAGCTTCCTAACTTTTTTGTAGTCTGCATCCCATTATCTGAAGGTCCATCCATACATCCATTCTTCTTTCTTTTTTCAAGTCTCTGTTTTTCTTATTATTCCATAATAATAAGTTTATGACTTTTTTGTTTTTCTCCCTGTGTGTCCCCTCAGCCTCAGCACACCAACGTCTGCTTCTGGTACCTCCCTCCTGGGATCCGCTACATGGAGGACAAAGAGGAGAAGAAGAAGCGCTTACACAAGGTGGGTGAGCTGAGATAAGAGGCCAGGCTGCGATATCTGCCCAGCACACCTTCTGCAAGCCCAGCAAGCCTGTCACTCATGTCCACAGCCACAATCACACATCCTGATGATTAGGGACGGGTAAGACCCAACATTAGAAAACACTTTGCAGTCCACATGAGGAATAGTAACCTGTGATAATCTTTAAACGGAGGTTGGCTAGTAAAGCAGCAGCAGGGACAACTAATCGGCAATTAGGGGAGACAGATGGTATATGTTTCCACCATACAGAGATCACTCTGCTTCTCCTCCTTTTCTGAATCCTCCAGCCTCAAATTGTTGCTATCTTTGCAATAATTCTGAACACGCAGGGGTTTCCTTACCTAATGTTCTGTTGAAATCAAACAAGACCCTGCGTCAGTAAGTGGACAGACAGTTTTGCCAACTCTGCTTTTTTCTGCAGACTCTGTGACTCGAGGGATGACGTAACTTTAAACAATTAGGGCTTTAAGGAGAAAACCTGAAATGGAGGAGTTTTGTCTTTGTCTCTGCTCAGCCTTAATGATTTACTCTGATGAGAAGAACTCGAAAACTGTCAAAAGAAGGATTTTGAAGGAAATCGGCTGGAAGTTGATTACTTTATGACGGGGTCTTGCTAACTGTGACAGCACACCTGCAAAAGATTCAGCTGATTCTAGCAAACTGAAATCTGATGATTTAAACAAACCTTGGGTCTAAACCTTTGGCTTCAACTCTGTGGTTCCTGCTTTACTGTAGTGTTACGAGAGCCAAAATAAACTCAAACCTTTCAGGAAGTATGGTAAAGCAGCAGTATTATTTACAGTGTATTATAAAATCAATAAAAACACATGCACCTGCCATTAATGATATTCTACAGTCACCGTTATTTTTGCTAAACTGAAACAGAACCCGTGTTTGACAATGCAATGACTTTAGTCACAGTCTTGGTGACAAAAACTCCTACAGTACTGTCTAAAAGTTTCCAACCATTCTTCACCATTCTGATAAAAACTACAAGCCAAAAAGTGCTTGTCTCTTAGTAAAGTTGCTTTGTCAGTACTTCAAGCTTTGCTGAACCACTCAAATTACCAGACCCTGTTTGTTCTCCATGCACCTTCGAAGTAGGTGGAATTGTGCCAGAAACCTTTGGATCTGTGCATTGTGATGCTTTATCTACCCAGCCTCTGTAACTGACCAGGACTGCATGTTGTTTGGAGTATTCATTAAAAAAAATCTGAAATGTTGGGTAGAGGACAAAATGAATAATCTGAGCTCTAAAAACTACTGTATATACAGCAGATGAACAGTCTCTGAAAGACAGGTCTTAAAGAAAATCAACAATCCCTGCAAAAGCTTGACAAAGGCAATGAGAGGGGCATCTTCCTTTACCTGATCATCTACTGCATGACCTTACAAAGGCTCTCCTTGAAGAAGGTCAGAAACTCCCATAAACACACTCCTACACTTCGTGGAAAGCCATCCCAGAGAGCTGAAGCTGGTATAACTGTTGGTGGCCCAGCATTACGCTAAAGTCTGCATCAAAAATGGGTCGTCAGTCAGGTTCGTTTGAGTCCAGAGGTTTATAACCCAATACCTCTGGTAACATAGTGTATGTATATTGAAGAGATTGGTGAAGGACCCAGTCATTTTGTTCAAATCTGTCTGTTTTCAGGTGGCTCCAGTCATAAAAGCCAGGATGATGGAATACGGCACAACCATGGTCAGCTACCAGCCACAAGGGGACAAGGTGAACTTCTTCCGCATGGTGATCTCCAACCCTGCTGCTACCTTCGAGGACATTGACTTCCTCATCGAGGAAATCGAGCGGCTCGGCCACGATCTATAAGACTCCTCTCACCAAATCCTCCTGTACCTTCCTCGTTGATGGATGAAATGTTTGTCATGAATGTACCGGTAACCATTTTCTTTTCTCTTTTTTCCTGTAAAGTCTAATATTTAAGAGTCTATTTAAGAAAAAAAAAACTACAGATATATTATCATATTATGTACTGCAGCTTTTTCTGTGGATTGACTTGGTCCATCGCTGTGTAAAAGTGCTTCTGTCCGCCTTTCTTATGGTGTAGTCGCCGCAAGATTAGTGTAATCAATGTGTCATTATATGTACTTTTTTGTGCTATGAAATGCTTGTGCAATAAGTCGGTGAGGAAGATCTGGCGTTTTTGGATCATTTCTCATTCGCAGAGTTTGTTGTTAAGTGCCAAATGTTGTTGTGTTCTATCGTAACATTTTACATTTTAAACAAAAAAAGCACTTCACTTTACCTCAGCTTAATTAACTGCCCGTACAACTGGGCATAGAGTCCAGAGAACATTTAAATTTTAACCTCGACAACACTGCTGTGGATGTGTTTTAAAAAAACAGATGAGATGAAAACGCAAGATCCAGAAACTGCTGAATTACCCTTAAAAATGTATTGGATGATATTCTTACTATGGTTAATCATTCCACCAAAATGTTAGCCCCTTCTTTTACTTTGACATTTTTATAAGTTCCTCAGTGGAGCGAAGAGGGTAAAGGACATTTTGACCCCTCATCCTCTAGTAGTTTTGCAGTTTGGGTTGATCGTTGGCGTCTTACTTAGAGTCGTCTGCCATAAGATGCTTCAATTTATTTCGCACCTGCTTTGATAACTGATGATTTAAAGTAAATCTGTATAATCTACTCATACCCTACTGTACAAAATACAACTCCATTAACTAATATTTACCAGCAGAAGGTCGCTCATAGTTTTTATGATTTGATCATAATCTGTAATATTCCATTAAGAGTCGACTGGCACAGCTAGGAAATAGAGCAACAATCAATAGAAATTGAGTACAATACATAATATAGAGAAAATAAGATTTAGGGATGTTTCCGATTATTTACATCCATATTTGACCAAAATATTCAAGTACCAGGACAAATAATTGCACTGATTAAATACAGGTATGAAATGGAAGTAGGTTGAAATGTAACGGCAACACGTGGGGTCAAAATGGGGTAAAAAACGGGGAGAAGGCAAATATACCCAAGTTGTCCTAGATTTTGGCAGCAGCAGTCATTTTAATGTTTAGCACATGTTTGATGCTTATAGTACTGGTGGGCATATGCAGAGTAGGCTGTTATGTAGTTAGTTGTCCTGTATTCTTCACCAAAAAGTTTTTTTGTTTTTTTTGTCAATAGTCAGTGTTTCTCCCCAAAAATGGGGTTTTCATGTAGATCATGTACATCATAAAATGTCTGTTTTAAAGAAATGTTCATCTTAGTTAGGATAAGGTCATAGGTGGTTGTTTATAGAGTGTAAACATATAAATATTAGCCCTGCTTATTCACAAGAGAGTTGGCCCAAAGAAACTAAATTTAGCTCATTGTTAGCCATTACTACATACAGTATCGTGTGGTTCTTAAAACTAGAAGGTAAAAGCCAAGGAATACAATTTCGACCAATCTTATAATGGCAGCTTTTCAAACTGGGACTCTAGATAATGGTGGGACCAACCAATCAGTGGATCAATGAAATGACAAAAGTTTAAACAGGTGGTTAAAAGGTTCTGGATGGTCCCAATAGATAACTGTAGAATAAGTTTTATTAGAGCTTAGCAGTGTTTTTTTTATGAAACGGTTTTGCAAGTCGTTGTTGATTGCACTTAGGTTTAGCTGCTGCCATTTCCATCAATGTCATAATAAATTTCTCCAAGAACTTCTTACAGTGTAACAAACTATTTACTATGTTTAGGCATTAGACGCTGCACATGATGTTCATTGGTCCTGCATACGCTGGTTTTACTATATTGTTAATTTAAAACGAAAATCAAAAAATTAAAATGTCAGTTTAAGCTTTTCTCACCCCAATATTGGTTAGGCTTCCATTATTAACTGATGATTGATAAAAAATATACTCTTGTTGCTTAATCTATGGTCAAAACTGTAGAAAAAGCAAGAATCTAACCATATATTTAAAAAAACAGATGCCAAACATTTAGAAACAGAAAGTACAGTGAACAAACAAAATGAGCCTTGGGAATCCTTTGAACCCGGTGATCCCACTTCATTTATTTACTTAACCTGTTGCACTTTTATCACATTTTCCTTAAAGTGAGAATGAAAGCTGGAGTTTATTTTAAAAAGTTAATGTTTTATTAAATTCACAGGGCTTCTCTCAAGCTGTTTGTGTATAAATATAACTGGTTCGAAACCAAATTACTTTAATTTGTATAAACTGTTATCTCTACCTGTAAAGTGGCAAATCTCCAGGACCATCATTTTAACATCTCTCCCTTATGTTTAGCACTTAATAACAAAACTATAAGCAGGATTACCTTAAATCTCTTGCAGGGCAATAATAAAATTATTACTGTTTTGTTCAGATTTAGGTACTTTAACAGATCTGCTGAACACCAGATATTACTTGCACTAAATTATTGTGGAGAGGAGGCAGCAACTCACGGAGCACTGCAACTGGGATTCCTTCTGTATTCATTCACAAGCAATATTTAAGGGTCCAATCTACATATCCTGCAAAATCGTGAAAGAAACGGTAAAATATCCGCGCACGTTTACAAAAGATATTCATGTTTTCAAACCAAGCACATGATAATTTTAGGTAATAAAAATAATCTGTATAAAAGCATGCTTATCATAGGCAGGGTTAGCTGTTGAAATGTGAACTCTAATTGATATTATTTAAAAAAGCAGAGGTTTTGTAGCATTTTCATTAAACTGAGGTAGAAAAGCACAATTCGCTCAACGCGGTCGTTCACTGAACAATCACTTTTAAACATAGACTGTAAATACTACTTCAAGATGTCCTAAGTACATATCTTTTGTGTATACATATGTGTATATAAGACATATAACCAGAGACTATTTGTGAGGTAAAGTTGTTCATATTTTCTCTATATCTGATATAGATGCCCTGTATTTTCATCTTGTCAGCCCAAAAGGCTTTAATTTTCACTGTGTGTGTGTATGTATGTATGTGACTCTTCTAGCTGTTTCAAGGACAACTTGTTTCAGGGACTGGCTTTAAAGAGAACGGACAGATTTCCCCTTGAAATATCTCATTAAGAGGTGTGAAACTCTGCTGTTTGAGTTTTAAATGAATATGCAAAGCCATTTTTTGACTCTGAAGCTCCGTGTTGTTCTGTGCACAAGTGATACTTGACTGTATGTGCCGACGTGTACCTTAGTGTGTTTGTAACTGTGTTGCCTTAGTAAAGATTTTTCAGTATCGTCTAGTTTTCCTCCCGAAAAAAGGGGGGAGGAGGTTGTGCACTTTAGAGTATATGATCTTAATAATGTGCAATGTCTAATGGTTGTTTATGATTTAATGTTTAAAAAGATTCTCTAAAAAATGTAACCGATGCTCTTTGGTCTGAATGTGAAAGGAATTAAGGGTCTGTTTGAAATTAGGACATTTAATTTAATTTTGTAGACATAGTAAAGCTTCTGGACAGAATTTGTTTCCAGTCCCAAAGTGGAACTGTTGTGCACACTGTGACAGAGACAACATCAGATTCTCACCAACTAATCTCACTGTGGTGAGTTTAAAAAGCCAGACACTTTTTCGCAGGGGTGTGGACTCTGGTCACATCGCTTGAACGCAAGTTACAAATTTAAAGACTTCAGACTTGATCAAATAGGCAGAAAACTGGGACTTTAACACACTTGACTCATGACTTCAACTGGATTTAAGTCTTTTGACTAGACTTTAAGTCAATTTAATTCAGTGATAATTAATCTAAAAGGGAAATTACATGCTGGAGGAGCTCAGTATCCACGTTTCTTCAAACATTCATAAGTGTGTACGGCTCTGGGCAGAATGCCTGGTTGCAGCTGATGAGAAGAAGCTTCTGATTGAAGATGCTCTGTTTGTGAGGTACTTTGTTGTGAACAGGATGCCCAGGATTGTGTAAAAGTTTCTATTTGATCAAACATCCTTCTTTGAGCAGATCAGTCTCTCGAACAGAGCCAGCCTGCTTTATCAGTTTGCTTAGCTTTCCTAACTCTCAGCCCCGGACAGCTGCCACCCCAACAGATGACTGCAGATAAAACTGCACTCTCCACCAAAATATTATAGGTCTTGATCCAGGACTCAACTTGGGTTTGGATCTCGGGTCTTCCACATCTTAACTTTGGACTTGACTCTGGACTTGCATGTCTTCGAGACTTGAGACTTGCTTTAAGATTGCACATTCTGACTAAGGACTCAACTTGGAACTTAATTCATGACTTGCACTTTCTTAACTTTGGCCTCAACTTGGGACTGGCATGGCTTTATTTGGTTCCTGACTTGAGACTTGAGTGGAAAGATGACTTGTGACTGGGTCCCACCTCTGCTTGTTCTTCTTGCTGCTCTTGCTGCTGCTACACTTGCTTCCCTTGCATGTGCATGCGATTCCTTGCCTTCCCAGCTTGTTTCATGTGCAGTCTCCTATTTATCTATGTGCATATATGTATACTGTATGTATAGCTCCTGTAATTAGCCTAAGTGTCCTACATATACGAATATATATAGCTTAGCTTGTAGATTAGTGCACTGTCGCTCTAGCCTTTACATGTAATCTCTGTGTCTTGGGCTTCCTGTAAAGTCTCTCTGTGCTGCAAGCATGCCAACCTCGCTTCGCATCGTATTCCTCTCCGAGCTTGATCTGACTTTCTCTCTTTTCCCTCTTTCTGCTTGAAGGCTGTCGCTGCTTTCAGTGTCTTATATACATATATATATATATATATATAAATGTAGTCTTTCAGCATGTCTTTCTGAAAGCTTTACTCTGCTCTGCACCTGTATGACATTTTCTATCTTTCTCCTTCTGCTTTCGCCCTCTGGTAGCATTGTCTTTGTGGTTTCCTCTTAATGTGTCTCGGCTACCTGATGTTGCTCTGTTTTTGTGTCTGAAATGGTAGGTTAACCCTGTGGGATGTAGTAGGTTTAAAATACAGAAAGAAGAAAAACAGACCCTGGTTTCTTGTTTAGGTTAAATGTTTTTCTTTTCTTTGTTTTATGAGGACAGATAAAAACCCTATAGTTCTCAAAGAGGAGATACACTCCGTTAATATGGTGCAGTTTCTAATCATGTACTTTGCAAACTGCTGTACTGGCTTTCAAACATGCATTTGTCCTAAATTATATGTTACTCTAAGGAAAGAAGAAGAAATAAATATAACCAAGATAACACTTGTGAATGTGTGCCATTGGATTCCTTATATTTTCTGAGTTCAAAGTTCGTGCACTGCTTCTGTTTCTTACACTGATGTGGAAAAGTGTTCGTAGGCTTTGAAGTTTTTCTCATTCTGTCATGTTAGGAACTTTTTGGGATTTTATGTGATAAAGCTACACAGAGTGGTGCATAATTATGAAGTGCAGGGAAGTTACCACAAAATAAAATCCAGGGCAACAGAATCCCTTCACATGTCACCTAAGTAGTAAATATAGTCAACCTGTGTGTGATTTAATTTCTGTATGAATCCAGCTGTTCTGTGGAGGTCTCAGAAGTTTGTTAGACGACCTTAGTGAACAAAGCAAGGAACAGAGCAGAGAAATCAGTGATTAAGAAGTTAAAGCAAAATTAAAGTATAAAACAATATTCCAGAAAACTAAGACTGCATATAACTCTGAACCATCCCCATGGTAAAACATGGTGGTGGCAGCATCGTGATATAGGATTTAAGCTGGTCAGAGATGATGGATTGAGCTAAATACAGGAAAATCCTGGAAGAAAACCTGTTAGGGGCTGGAGACTGGAGACGGGGGAAGAGGTTCACCTTCCTATAGGACAGGGACCCTAAACATACTGCCCTACCCCAGCTATGGGAGAATGGTTTAAATCAAAGCATATTCATGTGTTAGAATGGTCTATTCAAAGTCCAGAACTAAATCTAATTGAGAATCTGTAGCAACACTTGAAAACCAATTTGCACAGACACTCTCTTTCCAATCTGACTGACTTTGAACTATATAGTAAACAAGACTTACATACATCTAAGACATGGAGTTATAACTGCAGATTAATACAAATACATGCCAAACTATTCAGATTTGTTTTTGTAAAAACGTTTGAAAACCATGTCTCATTTTCCTTCCTCCTAACAGTAATGTACTTATTTGTTTTGATCTAGTATATAAAATCCCAATAATACAAATATATCTTTGTAAGGTTAAAAAAATGGGAAAAAGTGAATTGGGGGTGAACACATTCGCAGACTGCTGTAAATGGGAGAAAGCGCAACTTCAGGTGAACATAGGCAGGTAAAATGTTTAATAAGCTGTCTTCGAACTGGAAGTGAAAAGCAGGCTAACACAACACTGCAAGGTAAGCACATGGATGGATTACAATGCTCTGGACCCTTGGACCCTCACGGAAAAATGTTTAACCAGCCCTTTACAATCCCAGGTTGTTTTTGAAATGCTGACTCATACTTTCACTTACTCAATGCATTGTTCCCTCTGTCAGAGGATAAAAATGTGGAAGCTGTAATTATTTGACAACCTCTTGAATTATGTTCCTGAAATGGAAGTAAATTTCAAACAACCTGCAGCCAATTATGAGAATGTTTTGTGATTCAGCTACTTGCAAAATGTTCTCAGAGGGTCTAAATCATGCTGTATTCACATGTCAGAGATATTTATTCAGAGGTTTGTAAATAAAACTGTCTGACAGCCAAGACATGAAAAGTTTCGGAATGCGTTTTTTTTGGCCAAGTTTTTGTGTACAAACGTTTGGCTCATTTTCACAGCAGAGTAGCTGATTACTCAGGTGTTCATTGTGTTCTTCAGAGAGACGGCAAACTGTCTCTGTGGCGGCTGGTTTCAGCTAATAGTGGTTTGTAGCACCATCCTGAAAATACAATTCTAAACAGTTTGTGTCCAGGATGTGTGGGGTCTGCATAGATGTTTGTGACCCGTTTCTTGAACCCAGACCTGTACTGGTCCTGGATGGAGGTAAGGTCAGCCCTGATTATCCTGTCTGCAGTTTGGCCCAGTTCTGTTTCTGAGATAAACCGCACAGTGAAGGAGAACCAAGGACAGACTGATCAAGGCCAAACTAATCAAATTAATCAAAGGACATCAGCATACAATTATGTTTTAAAACAAGCACACGTTGGATTGAACCCTCTATGACAAGTTAGGTCTATAAATGAAACTATTCAGAGCCACGTCCATTTAAAAGCTGCATATTTACAAGTAATTCCAAGCAGAGGCCAGTCGAAAATGTGCTTTTGGTGAAAAATAACCCTCCTATTCAAGTAAAATGGGAAATAATCCAAAGGCTATGAACTCAGGACTACAGCACTGCAGCCTAACAATATCTCAAATTGATACATTAGAATATTCATTATCAAACTGAATGAATTAAAAGAAGAAAGAGGAAGATTTCTATGTATTTCTAATAATTCAACATTTATTTAAACCAATACAAAGACCAATTTATTCTTGAATTAAAGTGAAAAGAATGATGAAACTTGATAATTACAATCAATAATCACAGCGTAGATATAGTGAATAATTAGAAAATGTGAACACTATAATACTTATAAACCGAACATTTTGAAGGTTGTTTTTTTGCCTTTTGTATCGGTGTTTACACCTATTGTTGGCTCTTTTTTTGGTAGCTTCCTCATTTTACATCACTTTATAGGGATTTCTTATCCCTTTACACACGGTTGTGTAGTTTTGCATGTTTTACCTCTGTTTTTTGGTTTTAATTTGGCTCTTTTTTGTAAAAACATACATTTTGTATAACATGATGAAACTCTGACTCTTTGGACGCTTGGTGGTGTACAGTCCCTTATGCAAGTACAGATCAGGGATGCCAGCATGTTTTTGTCTATATTGGAGAACTATTTTTCAGGATCCTACGATTTAACAAAATCACCTAAATGAAAATTGTAAAATCAGGATTTAACAACCCATTTCACTCATTTTTGTTTCCTACACAGTTTAGATTTACTTAGTGTAAAGACATTCAAAAGCGGCACTATGTAGGGAAACAAAATCCCAGAAGAATAAATAAAGGCTCACTTAAACCTAAAATATTATTATGCTTTTATCATAGTCTGACCAGGGCTAACAGTGGGGAGCAGCAAACTTACATGCCATTTGATTTCTCTACTCCTTACCTGGTAGGGGTTCATTTTGCTGTAACCGTCTTCATTTAAAAACCTTACAACAAACTGTGCAAACTAAAACTACAGGACAGGGCTAAAATAACTATAAAAGCTTTTAAAGCCTCTTTATTTCTGAGCAGCTTCCTCTCTCTAGATGGCACTGCTTCCTCATGGTTTCTGCAGGAGGAAGCAACTGTTAGTTTGTTGTATTTTCTCCAAAAATATTCCCACGTTAGTGTACATAAAAAGAGGCAGAGTTGCTTGTTTAAAATGCAGACAAATGAAATCTAGCAGATGTGTCATAGGAAGGTGTGAACTTGCTTCTTTGGACCTGTGTTCTTGTATATGTACAGCTACTGCATGCATGTTTGGGGTGTCCACCTGAACGCCTGCTCTGCAAGCTGTAAGGTCATCTGTAAATGTTTAGCTTCACTGAGGAAATGTTCATACATGCAAGAGATCACATGCCTGCAGAAGACCTCAACAATTTATGTATGTTTTTTTTTCTGACTAAGAGGAGAACTTACCAACTGAATTACTAAATGTTCTCTGATTTTACTCCAACTGAGGTTCCTGGAAGATCCACCATCTCTTCACCAGCAAAATCCTTTGTTATATTAGTCATATTTGGTTTAGATTCACTCTTGCTTCTGACTATGTTTAGGGTTGTTGTCCTGCTGGAAGGAGAACCTCTGTCCCAGTTTCAAGTCATTATAGCCTCCAACAGATTTTCATTGGGTTACTGGATTTTACTTAGGAGGATTAAAGGGGTCTCAATGTGTTCTGTAACATGAGAAATTCTGCAAATTTAAGAGGAAAATAAATGATTTTTCAGTGCACTGTACAGCTGCAGAAACCCTCCACATCTCACCCTGCTGAACTTCACGTTGTCTTTGCAAAGTCATTTGTATGGACGCATTCAGAAATCATCTGTAGCTGCCTGCCAGAGAATGCAATTAACCTCACAGACCACTGAGGAGTTGACATGACAGAGAGAGCATCTCAGCGAAAGTTAAAATACACCTCAGGGAATCACACTCAGGCATCTACCCAACCTATTATTCATCAGCAGCAGTTTCAATGGTTCCTTCATACAGACAGACAGACAGCCCTAATACATATACATATGTATATAACACACTCATGGGTATTTATTTCCACATCTAGAAGGGTTGGTCCCTTTGGCTTAGAGGTTTCTGCCCTTGACAAGGACATCATTGAGGTCACGTAGAGAGAAAGATAATTGAATGCTGTGTTCCTGGTGATCAGGAAATTTATCAGAAACAGAAGCAAACTCATTGAAGAAATATAGTTTGATGTTTCCAATGTCAGTGCAGGTTTTTGCCATTGAAGAGTCCTATAAAATGTCATTAATGTCAAAATATATCAAGAGAACTCTTCAGCATTAACAAAATGTCAAATTGATGTAATTTTTCTTAGGTTTGAAAAAAGAAAATAAAGGGAATTTGGTGATCTGCATTTTGCTGTGTCAGATGAAGAAACCTTTTAATATAAATCTCATCTTGCATTTGTTTTGTCTGACCTGCCAGCTTGTTCCCTCGTGCATCACTAACTTACGTAATGAGTAAAGAAACACCGGCGCAGATGGCTGCAACAGAGGAGCGGTCGTGCAAAAGAAAAGGAGGAAGCAACATTAGGAGTGAAATGACTGAGAACAAAACAGCTAAAGAAATGGACGCAGTAGATCTCTTTTTGCCCACAGATACATTTAAGTAGCTGAAGAATGTATGAGAAGAGATACTTCTTACAGATGTCATAAAAGCAAAGAGGTAGACATAAACTAATTTAAACATATTTTGGTGAAAGACCAAATTTCATGTTGGATTATTTGCAACTTCTCATTAATTAAGTATTTCTGGTCGCTTCATTAGAGGCGCTGCAAAAGCTGAAATTTGTAAATTCAAAAAGTACATCACTAACAATGCCATCATCACAGAAATTATGGATTCTGTTTGTCCCATCCACTCATCGTGTCCCACAGTAATCAAAAACTGAAATTATACAGGTTGATGGCTTTAAATTTATAGTGCTGTGCATTCATGCTTGAAAAAAATCAAAAAAACATTTTTGTGTATTTCACAAAAATTTTCTTCAGTACAAATTGTTTAAAAAATTACTTTTAGATTAAAGGTTGTTATGCATATAATGATGAAGCAACAGACTGTTATGGTCTTAGTTTGTTGATTCAGGAGGCAGGGCTTAGAAAAGATTGAATTGATCATTGTAAGGCAACTGGCCACAATATCATGATTTTCAGGTGGATACAGTAGAAAATATCAATAATTTTGACAGGATATAACTTTTATGGACAGGATTTGTAGGCGCAGCCAAGGACCGAAAGGGATCTGTTTGGGGGCCATTCGATTTTGTCTCTTCTTTTTGCAGATGACGTGGTCCTGCTGGCCCCCTTTAGCCAGGACCTACAGCATGCGCTAGGGTGGTTCGCAGCCAAGTGTGAAGCGGCTAGAATGAGACTCAGCTCCTCCAAGTCCTCTTCAGGTTGGAGGGGAGTTCCTGCCTCAAGTGGAAGAGTTTAAGTATCTCGGGGTCTTGTTCACGAGTGAGGGAAGAATGGAGCGAGAGATCGACAGACAGATCGGTGCGGCTGCCGCAGTAATGGGGGCGCTGTGCCGGTCCGTTGTGGTGAAGAGAGAGCTGAGCCGAAAAGCGAAGCTCTCGATTTACCGGTCGGTCTACGTTCCTACCCTCACCTATGGCCATGAACTCTGGGTCATGACCGAAAGAACGAGATCCCGGATACAAGCGGCTGAAATGAGCTTCCTCCGTAGGGTGGCCGGGCACTCCCTTAGAGATAGGGTGAGGAGCTAGGCCATCCGGGAGGAGCTCAGAGTAGAGCCGCTGCTCCTCCACATTGAGAGGAGCCAGCTGAGGTGGTTCGGGCATCTATATCGGATGCCTCCTGGACGCCTTCCTCGGGAGGTGTTCCAGGCACGTCCCACCAGGAGGAGGCCCAGGGGACGGCCCAGGAGGGAATATGTCTGTTGGCTGGCCTGGGAACGCTTTGGGCTCCCCCCAGAGGAGCTGGAGGAGGTGTCCGGGGAGAGGGACGTCTGGGCGTCTCAACTGAGTCTGCTGACCCCGCGACCTGGTCCTGGATGAAGCGGAAGACAACGAGTACGAGTACGAGTACAGTAAAAATATAAGAACAAGCACACAGGACTCCATATTTATACAAAGAAATTGAAATGTAGCAGATAATTATAATAAACTACAAGTTGGTATAAATGATCCAACATATACATTAACCTAACCCTAAAAACAGCAGAAACTACTTACAAGAACCTTTTATACAGTGTTTATGTTTGACAGATCAGCCAACCACAACCCGTCTTCCTGCCTCAGATTTCCTGCTCAGCAGGTTCTTGTTTTAGTAAAAACAAAAACTCTCTTTTGACTCTTGTTGACAGTTTTTAAAAATCATTCCCCCGGTAAGATCGTTTCCAATCAATTGATTTTTGGTAGACAGGTCAGTTTTGCATAAATATCAAGATTCATGAGCAAATACTTGCACATTACATTAGATTTCAGCAAATATTTATTTGATTTTAGTATAAAGAGTACTTGCTGTTAATGAAAACATTGAGCTTATCTTTCAAAGGAACCATATAATGTACATCGGCACCAAAACAGCAATGAGAGAGATAAGATTTTCTTACAAAAGCACTTTAACAAGGCTTCTAAAGCCTTTAGATAAGAAATGGGCCCACAGAATTCCAGCTCCTCTACTATGCTTGGCAGAGGACAAGAGGTGCTTTTCAACACATCCATCCTTTATTTCACACCAGACTATCCTGAGGTGTTTGTTGCTGAAAGTCCCAGTAGAGTTAATCAAAATCCATGTTATTATGTTTTTGACAGTAGGACAGAAAATGTTTTTTCTTGCCACACCTTCAAAAATAAGGTTCCATGTAGATAACATCCAGAGATGGAGATTTGGTGACCCCAAGATAAGCAAAGTACAAACAACAATAAACAAAAATGCTTCCGTTTCTTTATAGGAATCATTAGGGGATCCAGTAAATGATGATATGATTGATAGTTTTTTTTCCTGCCTTGATTAAATGAAACAAGATTAAAGCCTGGATTTTTCTTTAAAAAAAAAGATTCACTTTTAGGGTTTTTACACATCTTTACCAGAGGGGGCAGTATGGAAAGACAACAAATGAGCAAGATTTAACCAGATGGTTCCAATAGAATACATTTCCCTATGTAGTCTGATTGATTTTATAAATATTTCTAATTAAAACAAACAGCAATATTCATTATAAAACATCCACAGGAATTTCCTTCGCACCTTCTGAATCTGGTGAGCAGCACTGTGACACTCAGTGGAGATTTGTAGTATCAAAACTTATCACATGGTCTAAACATTTTCCCTGCAGAAAAGAAACCTTGGCTCCTACAGTAACATCCGCTTCTGATTAAAGCAAGCCTGCTGCCTGCTTTGTCCTTTTTAAGTCAACTCTGGAGCGCCTGGGGCCAGGGTTGGGTTTCAGAGGGTTGTTTGCCTTTACCACAAATCACTGAGACGGATGTGCTTGTTAAAGTGACACCGTGTTGTTTCTTCTGTTTCAAGCAAAAATGAACAAATGATCCTGAAACACATTTTCTGACACACTTACTGACTGTGGGACGATTTATGCTGCACTCTGAGCTTCTAAAACATAGACGTTCCTGCTGTGTTTGCATGCCATTGACTGTTTGAGTCAACTCTATATTCAAAAACCCTGAGAAAGCTAACAAATTCACAACAGATGAACATGTGGTGATGAAGGATTCGTCTTTGCTTTGCCACAAGTAGTCTGGGAGGTAATTCCCAGAGTTGCAGCTCATTTCAGATTGTTTTGGGCTGAATAATTAATGGTTCTTAGCTGTTTCTCCATATCTGTTGTCTCTGCTTTTGTGACATTGTTTAGCCTACAACTTCAGGTTACCTTTATATTTTGTTGGAAAAGGGAATTTGTCAGCTTACATATTTACATATTTCATTCAGGATCCACTGGGAATGAGGATAAAACATGATTACAGCTGAAAAGAAAAAGCAAAATACAAGTATTCTTTCTTTCAGCTCTCAAAGTTTATGTATTCTCATCATTAATAGAAGAGAACAAGAATAATCCTAGGTTTCTCTTTAGTACAGTTGCTAAACTTACACAGAGTCATAGCTCTGTGAAGCCATCCATTCCCTTAGCTCTCAGCAGTCATGACTTTATGGGATTCTT
The DNA here is from genome assembly GCA_036173005.1 of Crenichthys baileyi. NCBI lineage: Eukaryota > Metazoa > Chordata > Actinopteri > Cyprinodontiformes > Goodeidae > Crenichthys > Crenichthys baileyi. Next base: position 266,236 of record JAHHUM010002103.1, on the reverse strand, counting down.
CTTAAATAAAATTGATTCTATTAAAAATTAAATCTTTGACATACTCCGGAAGATGATTACTTCATCCTCAGCAAGTGAGACAACATTGGAAGTAACTGTAGAACCTGATCTTTGTCTGGACTGTTTTGATCCTGTGGAGCTTCCTGAGTTATCAGAAATATTAGCTTCATCTAAACCTTCAACTTGTAAGTTAGACCCAATCCCAACCAAATTATTTAAGGAGGTGTTTCCTCTGATTACCAGCCCCATTTAAGGTATGATTAACCTATCCTTAGTAAATGGATATGTACCACAAACTTTTAAGGTAGCTGTAATTAAACCTTTACTTAAGAAACCTTCGCTTGATTGAGATGACTTAATAAATTACAGACCGATATCCAATCTTCCATTCTTATCTAAAATTCTTGAGAAAATAGATGCTAATCAAATGTGTGAGCATTTACACAGCAATGACCTGTTTGAAGAGTTTCAGTCAGGCTTCAGAGCTCATCATAGCACTAAAACAGCTCTGCTGAAAGTCGCTAATGATATTCTTATGGCCTCAGATAATGGACTTGTGTCTGTACTGGTTCTGTTAGATCCCAGTGCTGCATTTGATACAGTCGACCATAATATTCTCTTAAAAAGGCTGAAATATGCTGTAGGGATCAGGGGAACAGCGCTAGACTGGTTTAAATCTTATTTGTCTGACAGATTCCAGTTTGTTCATTTAAATGATAAATCATCTTTAAACTCCAGGGTTAATTGTGGAGTACCACAGGGTTCAGTACTTGGGCCACTTCTCTTTACTATATATATGCTTCCAATAGGTCAAATTATCAGGGAGCATAGGATAAATTTTCACTGTTACGCTGATGACACTCAGCTTTACTTATCCATAAATCCTGATGAGCCCAACCAGTTAGATAGACTACAAGCATGTCTTGAAGACATAAAAACTTGGATAACTTTTTTGCTTCTAAATTCAGACAAGACAGAAGTTGTCGTCTTTGGACCGGAGTCTTTAAAAAAGAAACTGCTTAGTCAATCACTTAACCTGGATGGCATTAAATTGACCTCCGGTAATAAAGTAAAAAACTTTGGTGTTATTTTTGACCAGGACATGTAATTTAAATCCCATATTAAACAGGTTTCTAGGATCTTCTTCTTTCACCTCCTGAACATTGCCAAAATTAGAAATATCCTATCCAGGAGTGACGCTGAAAAACTAGTCCATGCATTTGTTACTTCAAGGCTGGACTATTGTAATTCTCTACTATCAGGATGTCCACAAAATGCAGTTAAAAGCCTTCAGCTGATTCAAAATGCTGCAGCGAGAGTTCTGATGAAAATTAAAAAGAGAGATCATAGTTCTCCTATCTTAGCTTCCCTTCATTGGCTCCCTGTTAAATCCAGAATAAAATTTTAAATTCTCCTCCTCTAATATAAAGACCTTAATGATCTAGCTCCATCAAACATCAGAGATCTGATTGTTCCATATGTTCCTAACAGGGAATTTTGTTCTCAGACTGCAGGTTTACTGGTGGTTCCTAGAGTCTCTAGAAGTAGAATGGGAGGCAGATCCTTTAGTTATCAGGCTCCCCTCCTGTGGAACCAGCTCCTCCCTCCCTGTTGGTTGGAGTAAGTGGGAGTCAGGTTTAGCCTAAACCGGCTCAGTTATGGTTGATGTGCAAACACACCCTCCATTTCTGCTACCTATTATGACCCCTTCTCTTTTCCAATGGTTATAATCAGTCTGACAGAGAGAGGTATCCCAATCCTTGTGGTTTTTAGTATAACAATGACCATCAGTGGGCTCTAGATGGATAAACTTTATCGGTATATTATTTTACATAGTTCCCCTACATGTGGCCCATTCTGTGGTGGCCCGGCTCTGGCCCGCGGTGGTTTGGTCTAGCCTCCCCGGTGGCCCCGCGCCGTTCTGGACCCTTTGTGGGGTGCCTTGAGACGACATTGTTGTAAATAAGCGCTATATAAATAAACAAACTGAACTGAAACTATCTCTGTAGTTATGCTGCTATAGGCTTAGGCTGCTGGAGGACATAATGACCACTTTCACCCTCTTCGCTACATTCTTACACTACTCTTCAGTTTTATATTATTTGCTGTTATTTCAGCTTTTAACTTTGTTCTCTCTCTTTTCTCTTCCTAGAAGCTACACCTGGCCTGACTCTGTGTCTACCTGTGACACCTTTCTGGAGAGGGGCATCGTCCAAGCTTTGGCTGGCAACAACTTAATGCTCACCTTCTACAGATGATCCACTTGGCCCTGTCTTTCAGTGTTTAACCCTTTCTCTCTCCTAGATATAGCAATTGACTGAGCTTTTACTGTAACTAATTATATGTGCTCTCTTTCAGACTCTAACCTTGAAGACTGGCTCAGAGTTTATATGTTCTTTCATTCTAGGTGAAACGACTAAAGGAGCTTCATCCATTAACATTTACTTTTCCTTCCCATAGAAAGGACTCCTGGATCAGTGCTTCTTTGTTCTCTTTGTGTCTCTGCTCTGTTCTCTCTAACCCCCAGTCGGTCGTGGCAGATGGCCGCTCACACTGAGCCTGGTTCTGCTGGAGGTTTCTTCCTGTTAAAAGGGAGTTTTCCCTCTCCACTGTCGCTACATGCATGCTCAGTATGAGGGATTGCTGCAAAGTCAACGCCAGTGACTGTCCACTGTCTCTACATGCTCATCCGGGAGGAGGGAATGCTACAAGTGTCTGACTCGATGCAATCTGCTGGGTTTCCTTAGATAGAAAACCTTTTTATCCAATTTGAACAAATAACTGAATCTGACTGCACTGTTCAATGATTAGGATTAATTGGAATGTATGTACCTGACTTTTGTGAAGTGCCTTGAGACGACATGTGTTGTGAATTGAAGCTATATAAATAAAACTGAATTGAAATTTAATTGAATTGAATTGAATTATTCTGATGTGTTAATAAAATAAAAAAAATTTCACAGGTCCTGAAATTTCTAAATCTAACCTTAAAAACACCCAAAACACTGTGATTCAGCAGGTGGTAGAAGTCCCTTTACCTCCAATAAAACTCAGTGCCCCCTTTCTGTCCAACTTCATCAGTCTCTCACATTGGGAGTAATTTCGGTCCACTTTTCTTTACGTTATTTCAGCTCATTGTGGTTTAAAGACATTTATCTCTGCGCAACTCACCATAAGACCTCAATCAGGTTGAGGTGTGGCCTTGACTTGACCATTGCAGCACCTTGATATTTTTTCTAAGCCGTTCTGTTGTATATTTGCTGCTGTGATTGGGATGCTCGTCAAATTTGACTCTAGTAGGGAGGAGTTCAAGATCGACTAAATGACTGCAAGGTGCCCGGGTCGTTTGGTTCCAAGGCAAGCCCAAATCATCAATACTTCACATATGTGCATTATGGCCAACTATTGCTACTTTAGCCTCATCTACCCTGAACAAGGACTTTGTTCCAGAAGTCTTCTGCTTCCAAAAATCCATACTTGTTCAATCTATTTTCAAATGGTGCAGTAATTAACTTTAACATTTATTGTGCTAACTGCAGTCTGTAGAAGCTGAGATAGAGCTTTTGGGTTTTCTGTGATTTCTCTGAGAATTGCATAGCCTGACTTTGGAGAGAATTTGTGGTGACATGTAGTGCTGGGAAGATTGTTATCTGTCATAAATGCTACCCACAGGTGAATAATCCTTCCCACTGTGGAATCTTTGACTTCAAATAGTTTGGAAATCGTCTTATAACTATTCCCACATTGATGGGCAGCAATAATTGCTATATTAAGGCCACTGCTGATGTATTTGTGTGTTGGCCACTGGCAGTTTTTGGTATGGGTCATATGGGCAGTTGCCCAGGGCAGCATTAGAAATTGTAGCACAGGGGCTTTCATTGCTTTCATTGAGGCAATTACACTGTAAAAGATCCATTAATCAAATGCATTTGGTTCAAAGCACCTGGCTGCTATTTTGCTCTGTTGAACCGCATAGAAGCAACAAGAGTGGATTTTTCACATTTGGCTTTTTTCTAATAATTAACGACAGTGTGGAATTGGTTGTGTGTTTTATGGACTTGATTCAAGATTTATTCGGTTTAGACCAGATCATTACATTACTGCAAATTAAAGGAGATGTGATTAATTTTCCTAACTAAAATTGTTGAGTACAGAGTTTGTTTGGTGTAGATCTAAATTGGTTCATAAACAGTCCATAGTTTAATATTTCAATGTTTTGATTTGCAAGGAGTCGGCACATCTGTAACAGGAAAAATATTAGTAGTAGTAATATTAGCATAAGTGGTGGCATCATAACTGGCTTGTTATCAGTGAGTTGCCAAAGTGACGATCCATCCTATTCTTAATGCTAAAAAAACAACTCTGCACATCACCCTGAACATACAATTCTGACGAATGTGAAACATAGTGATGGTGGTGGCAGCATAATACAGAGGGATGGCTTTTCTTCAGCAGGGACAAGGAAGTTTGTCAGAGTTAATGGGAAAATGGATGGAGTTAAATGTAGAAAGACCCTGGAAGGAAACCTGTTTGAGGCTGTAAAAGACTAGGGACTGGTGTGGAGGTTCACCTTGCAGCAGAACAATGACCCTAAACATACAGCCAGAGCTGCAATGAAAAAGTTTAGATCCAAGCATTTTCATGTGTTAGAATGGCCCAGTCTAAGTCCAGACTCAAATCCAATGAAATGTTGTGCAATACTTGAAATTAATGCTTCAGATGCTCTGCATCCTACTTTATGTTGGACTGTCACATAAAATATCAATGAAATATGTTACAGTGGATGGCTGTATCATGACAGAATATGTAAAAGATTACAGGGTATAAATACTTCAGCAAGGAATCGTAATTGACAGCACCATTTTCAGGCGACCTGGTCTGGCCTAAAGTAATGGACACTGAAGGTCCAGTTTCTATAAAAATCAGAGACCTTCGGTACCACTGATAAAATGGGCCAAAACAAATGTAGTCATGTCTTAGTGACTGAGATTAGGAATGATGGATCACCTCTGTGGACAGAGCATTCTCTCTCAGGCTCCGCTCCTCAGTCAGACTGTTCACTGCAGATGAAATTAACGGGACCTCCCTTAATAAACCCTCTTAGCAGCTCTCTTACCTTATAACTAACCATCTTTGAGAAAACACAAGAGCTTTCTTTCTGCATAGTGTTGAACTGTAGTTGATGAGAGTATTGCAAAACAATTACATCCAAGGAGGCTGAATGACAGCCTGCAAAATGCACTGAGGACTGCATCACCATTTGTGATTGAAATATAAATAATGTGCTGTTAAATTAGAATACACCGGCAATTGCGGACTTTCATGTGAAGTTTCAGATAGAAAGTCACACAATTTCCTCTCCCTTGTTGTAGTCACTTTTCCTGTTCTTTCTCTCAGATCTCTCTGTAACATGTGCTGAGGCCATCATTTGATCTACACCAACAGACATCTGGAGCAATGCTCCCCCAAAACACCTGGTTTCAATTCAGGCAGCCGAAACAGAAACAGTCGATTGTGTCTAGCAACCAGAACCTTATTTTCTTTGTTTGCTCCCTCCATCATTGTCTCAGAAACTATTTGTTATTTTTAAGTCCAGAAACAGCTTCACTGCAGGTAATAGATGGAAAAATAATTACACTTGATTATCAACAAGTCTGTGCAAATTACAGGGTATGATTTTCCAGACGATTTGTGAACAATTTTGGCACCTTCACTGCTGCTTGAAGCTGCATTCAAATCGGTTCAGTGTGTTAATGTTCGAGATTAAACCTTCAACTTTAAATCTTTATACTTTAAGAACAATAATGCTGTTCCTGTTGGTGGTCATGATGTATACTAATCAATAGCACTACATAATGCAGGCAGTTCTTACCCAGAACGTAGAGGGTACTTTCCGGACACTTCCTGAAAGCTTCCTTTAACTTACCAAGTACTTTACTGGAATGTACTGGGCATGTCTAGAAACCGGGCTGCATTATGAGGTGTCGATTATGAAGTTTAAAGTGGTGCTTACTCTAAACTTGTCAGATACTTTTGCAAAATTAACAAGGTACTTTCATTGAACTTTAATGGAATTTAATGGCTACTGTCTTGAAATTTATGAGGCACTTTCCTAAAACTTTCCAGGTACTTCCTTATGTACTTTTCTTTTATTTACAGAAAACAGGCTAGATTATAAGTTGAAGTATGACATGGTACTTTCCCAGAACTAGCCAGATACTATCTTGCAACTTTCATTGAACTTACTAGTTACTTCCTTAAAACTTACCAGGCACTTTCCTAGAACTTTTCTTGAACATACCAAGTGCTCACCTAAAATTTACTAGGTGTTTTCAGAAACCAGTTGGTGTTATGAGGTGACTTATAATGTGGCACTTTCCCTAAATTTATCAGAAATTTCTCCAGAATTTACTAGGTATTGTCAAAAAACGTACAAGGGGCTTTCCTGTAACGTTCTTGGAACAAAACAGCTACCTGGTAGTTGTTGCGGTTATCCATTTTGGGGGATAGACCAGCTGGGTTGCGCAGTTCAACATGCGCAGCTCAATGGACGTCGCAGCTCTTATATTATGTCACCCGGGATTCTAAAACCCGCGGAAAATAAACTTTCGACGCAACGGAGGCGCATATCTGGAGAGACAAAAGGTCGCAGGCGAACCTTTCCTACACACGGCCATTCCTGGAAGAAATTGAAAGCTGGAAATCTGTCTGAAACAAGGAGGTCAGAAGACTCATATACCTATCGAAGACCCCGCCGACACCCAGCGCTGGTGAAAAACCCACAGAGGATTTATTTCCAAGGAGAAGAGTTTCCCCTCGTGATTCAGTCGACTAAACGGTTCTTCATATTTTACCGTTTTAGATGGATGAGAAGTTTACCGTTTTTTTTTTTTTTGTTGATCACAGGTGCATGATCCCCCCCACTTCCTCGTTTTTCTTCAGACCTGACCCATCCTCAACCGGTGGAAAGAAGAAATCAACGTTAAAGTAATTTAGTTCTTTTTATATTAAATCGGATAGGTGTATTTATAGGTCTAGGCAGGGTGAGGCATAGTTAAGGTGATGTAGAATCACCAGTAGTTAATCCAAGGTGTCAACTTTTTGCATGCAATACTGATTGAAGTATTTTATGCTGAGCTGTTTTGATTTGCTGTGCAAGTGCGCTGAATCGCGCAGCACGGATGCGATCAGCAAGGTGTGAGTTCATGTTTTTGTCCGGCTGATCCCAAATCAGCCAGGAGTTAGAAGTTGGACTTTTAAATTTTTTCCATTCAAAGCAACTGCGGTCTGGGCCTCGCCTGACCACTCCTTTGTCCCAGTTTTATTACTGGAGTTTTTTTCCACTGAGTTCCCACCTCAGAGTTTAATGACTCTATGTTCATTTGGGGCAATCAGCTGCTAGTGGCTAAAGGCCCACAGCCCACCGTTTACCAGCTGATCCCCAAAAATCGAGACATCAGCACACCAGGAGGGCTTCTCTTTCCAAGTTAACCCAAATTTCATATTTAGTCCATAAAACTGCTGGTTTGATCTTCGTAGGCACTCAATGCGCATATATTTTATTTTATTATTTTTAGGTAGTCATTTTATCCCATTTGTGTAGAATAGTGATTGATAGTTAGGTGAAGGTTTTTGGACCAGAATAATGGTATATCAGAATTATTTGGCTTCAATAAATCTTCACATATATAATTAAGAGAGGCGTTTGTGTTTATTTGATGCAAAAGTGATTTATCTGTCAAAATAAGGTCAAAGTTTCCCCACCTTCGGTTGAATAAACAGTGATATATAGTGGTTTTGGTTAATAATTAATGATAATTTACTAATTGTAATTATTAATAATTATTAATAATCACAACACCAGAGGACATCTCTGATTTGTATTCGTAAGTAATGATTTTTGGTTGAGAAATAATTTTCCTGAATTATGAATTTTAATTATAATTTTTGATAAATATTAATGAATCAATAATCATAATCCTAACATAGTCTAATAACATTGGTGTAAAACTCAGTCTGAGTTGTATGAATCTCTGTTGTCTGCCTCATTCAGGCACAAACTGTACCACAATAATGTACCTGTGGTCACCAATAATCCTGTAAAGTATCTCTTACATGTGTTTTGGATTTACTGGGAAGGTGTTTCATCCCTTTAATGTACGTTGTTAGAAATAATCCAGCAGGTAAACTATTTTACAAGTCGTATTTCTGTCAAAATAACATATAATCATTTGGTGTTGAACAATAAAAAAGAAATGAGAGGAATTTAGAACAATGAAGTGAGAGCTGCTGCAAAGTCTCTGCAACACTTCATTATGCCTAACTGTTTGGACAGAACACACAGAAGCAATTAGGAACATTATGCATGTTCAGTTCTTTACTGAGAAACTTTCTTTCACTATAAGAATAGCAAAGGCAGATTTGTGCATTATCCTTAATACTATATGTGCATAAATATACCTGATACAGAAGCTGTAGCTGCATGTTTGACATTATTTAACCTCTAGAATCTGTTTTAACAAGAACTTTACCTTTTTATTGTGTTGCAAAATATTAAAGTCCTGCTTTGTTGAATACATATCAAAAGCATCAATATTCCTGCATGAACACTTTGTTGCCTTACTGAAACAGTCTTCTTCAACAAACCTACCTGAGTAACATAGGAGTGGTTTCAGTTTAGGATGTTTAAGATGATAAGAAAAACTCAGCATGAAACTTTTGCTTCGATTGTACAACCCTCTCTCCATCTTGTACAATCTCTTTGGGATCAGACTAATTGTGTAGCCTTAGAGAAAGGGAAACTGTACACAAGCCAGCCAGGAGACATAGTCTCACCAGCTGAAAAGCTCAAAACACCTCCAAGAGATGAAGAAAAGGCTTCTTTACCAGATGCTTAAACCACCTTATTTTTAATATGAATAAATCATCAAATTCTCGCAAAAATCGTTACAATGTTCCTATATGAGCCTGTTCACCCTCTGGAGAAGTCCTTCTTTAGTTGCTTCTCTTTGCGATATTTTTCTATTGTTACTAGGGCTGTAGGATGCTAGGAAAACACGAGATATGTAAATATGAATGTTGATGTATTCTGCTTTGGGCTCATGGGAAACATAAACCCCAGATAATGACCAGTCTATCCAGCTACTGGAAAAACCTTAAATTCATTGTTTTTCATCTCAACAGCAAGGTTTTATTGAAAAAAATTGCACCTGGCCAAATTCTGCTGTTATGACAATGAAACAAATCTACAATGAAACTATGAAATAAGTTAGTTGAGTTTCGTAAGAACTTGACCACCTTACCACCTCTATACTTACCAACCTAAATCCTTTTATGCGTGTATTAAGTTTTAACAAGTACATTACAAGGATACAAAGCTTTTATACACGGTATTTAAAAAAGTAGCCAAAACATTGCAGTCCAGGCAGTTCGTCGCGATATGCATCTTGTGTACAGTGATATTGCGATAACGATAAATGTGTGACGTATTGTGCAGCCCTAATCCTTACCCACATATCATTGTCGTAGGTGACACAACAGCTCATCAGTTGGCACTACGTGTACAGTACAAGTTAAATTGATGCAATATAAATATTTTCCTGGCTGCCAAACTAAAACTAAAACTTATATAGTTTATAAAGTTTTTTTCTGAGTACAGGTTTATTCTCTGATATCTACTGCTGAAATCATAAACTGCAGAAAATATATAAAGGTCCCCACACTCAGCTTACAAGCTTGTAAAACAAAACAAAATCTATTTCTGGATAGTAGAATAAGGGTAATATGGTTGGTCACAGTGAGAAGCTCCTGGCTCCCACAGACCAAAAATTTGCATTTATATTATATAAATTACCCTCTATAGGTGTGGGTGCGTGAGGGAGTGGTGTGAAAGTGTGCTTATGGCAAGTTGTTTGTGTATTTCTTCTAACTCTTTCATATCAAGCGTCGTTTTCGCATACTAGTTCACTATGAAACACATCAGCAGACACCACAGGACACTAAATAACAAGCTGCTTAACAAGCACCATATAGTTTACAAACACTGTAAGAACAGACAGGTGAGAGGCTAAGAGCCTACTTATTATCTACTTTTATATTGGGAGATGTTATTCAGGTTTGTTCCAGCTTATATCTTGCATGATGTTACGCTAATTTAATGAAAACAAAATGTATTTTTTTATTTTATCTTTTTCTAACAATGATATCCTGTGCTGTGAAAATGTATTTGCCTCTTTACAGATTTCTCGTTTCTCGTTTTAGATTGTTTCACGATCATCAAACTAATTTTTTGTATCAGAAAAAGATAACCTAAGTGTGTACAAAATGCAATTTTCCAATAATGATTTCATTTATTAAGGGAACATGTTAGGCAAACAAACCTAACACTTCTTAAATCATAATTTCATTTATTTTTTTGGGTTAAGTTTGACTGGCCACACCCAGGCCTGATTACTGCCAGAATCAATAAATCACTTAAATGGAACCTGCCTGGCAACCTGAGGTAGGCTAAAAGATCTCAAAAAGCAACACACATGCCACAAAGGCTCTTCTCAACATTTGCCAAAAACATCTTGATTATCCCCAAGTTGGTAGAGGGATAGCATGCACTAAAGAAAATATGCAAGGGAATGACAATGCATCATGTGCGCATCAAGTCACATCTAACACAGTATTTCTAAAAAGAAAACATCGTACTGACACTCAACTATGGTGGGGGCAGAACGATGGTTTGCGGATGTTACGTTTTATCAGAACTTGTTGTGATTGATGGAACCATGAATTCTGCTCCAGCAGAAAATCCTAAAGGAAAATATCTGGCTTTCAGTTTGTGACCTTAAGCTTAAGCACACTTAGGACAATGATCTGTCAATTCAATTCAATTCAATTCAGTTTATTTATATAGCGCCAATTCACAACACATATCGTCTCAAGGCACTTCACAAAAGTCAGGTACATGCATTCCAATTAATCCTAATCATTGAACAGTGCAGTCAGAGTTAGTTATTTATTCAAATTGGATAAAAAGTTTGTCTATCTAAGGAAACCCAGCAGATTGCATCCAGTCAGTGACTTGCAGCATTCCCTCCTCCCGGATGAGCATGTAGAGCCAGTGAACAGTCACTGGCGGTGACTTTACCAGCAATACCTCATACTCGAGGCATGCATGTAGCGACAGGAGAGGAAAAAAATCCCTTTTAACAGGAAGAAACCTCAGCAGAACAGGCTCAGTGTGAGCGGCCATCTGCCACGACCGGACTGGGGGTTAGAGAGGAAAACAGAGCAGAGGACACAAAGAGAACAACAAAGCACTGATTCAGGAGTTCTTTCTAGGAAAGAAAAAGTAAATGTTAGTGGAGGTAGCTATTTTAGTCGTTTCACATAGAAAGAATAGAACAGATAAACTCTGAGCCAGTTTTCAAGGTAGAGTCTGAAAGAGAGCACATATATTAGTTACAGTAAAAAGGCTCAGTCAGTAGCTATGTCTGGAGAGAGAAAGGGTTAAAACACTAAAGACAGGGCAAGTGGATCAGTGGTAGAGGGTGGAAGCATTAAGTTGTTGCCCGCAGAAGGTCGGCGATGCCCCCTCAGAAAGGTGTCACAGGTAGACACAGAGTCAGGCCCAGGTGTAGCTTCAAGGAAGAGGAAAAGAGAGGAACAAGTTAAAAGCGAAATAACAGCAAATAATACAAAATTGGAGAGTAGTGTGAGAACGTAGCGAAGAGTGTGAAAATGGTCATTATGTCTCCAGCAGCCTAAGCCTATAGCAGAATAACTACAGATATAGTTTCAGTTCAGATATTTCGTTAAACGGCGCTTATTAGCAACAATGTCGTCTCGAGGCACCCCAACCAAGGGTCCACTGATGGTTCATTGTTATACTAAAAAACACAAAGGGATTGGATACTTCTCTCTGTCAGATGATTATAACCATTGAAAGAGAAGGGGTCATTACAGGTAGCAGAAAATGGAGGGTGTGTTTTGCACCTCAACCATACTGAGCTGAGTTTAGGCTAAACCTGACTCCCTTACTCCATCCAAAAAGGAGGGAGGAAGGCTCCCTCCATGAGTAAACTAAGCCACTCTAACTATAAGCTTTATAAAAAAAGGAAAAGTTTTAAGCCTAGCCTTAAAAAGAGGGACAGGGTGTCAGCCTCATGGACCAAAAACTGGGAGTCTGGTTCCACAGGAGAGGAGCCTGATAAACTAAAAGGATTCTGCCTCCCATTCTACTTCTCAGCGACTCTAGGAACCACCAGTAAACCTGCAGCCTGAGAACGAAGTTCCCTGTTAGGAACATATGGAACAATCAGATCTCTGATGTATGATGGAGCTAAATCATTAAGGACTTTATATGTGAGGAGGAGAATTTTAAATTCTATGTCTACTTCTGAATGACTAAAATAACTTAGGCCAAGTCCAGATTGAAATTCAATTAAGATGCTGTAACAGGACTTTAAAAAGCTTCTGATGTGGCTCAATTAAAATGATTTTGGAAAGAAGAGTAGGCCAAAAATCATCAGATGTAAAAGATGTCACTCATTTTCTACCGCTTATTCCATAGTGGGTCGCAGGGAAGCTGGTGCCTACCTCCAGCGGTCTACGGGCAAGAGGCGGGGTACACCCTGGACAGGTCGCCAGTCCATCGCAGGGCAACACACAATCAACCATGCACACACTCATTCATACACATAAGGGCAATTTAGAGAGACCAATTAACCTAACAGGCATGTCTTTGGACTGTGGGAGGAAGCCAGAGTACCCAGTGAGAACCCACGCATGCATGGGGAGAACATGCAAACTCCATCCAGAAAGACCACCGGCAGGGAATCGAACCCAGGACTTTCTTGCTGCAAGGCAGCAGTACTACCAACTGCGCCACCGTGCAGCCCATGAAAAAGATGTGTTGCCAGTTATTGCAAATACTTGTAAATAATTAACATTTTTGCCACAATTGACGGCACAGGTAGTTTTTAACCTTTCTTTTTTACATACAGCCAGGTTTGTTTGGATTGCTTGTTTTCCTAATAATAAAAGAAATCATTATTTGCAAACTGCACCTTGTATTTACTTGAAAGAAAAACTAGACAGTCTGAACTATTGGTCATAATGAACTGATTTGCTGAAGTAAACTAACTAGCTGTAGAGTAGAACTGGTGATCTTGTTTAATTATGTAAGTCCACTTTTGCTTTGAAGACCTGATTGTATAAAGTCATACATGCACAAGATAAATAAATATATTGTGGAATAAAAAATATATATATTAAAATGATACGATCCATACAGCAATACAAAGAATGGCGTCAATGTGTGCATACTGACATATATTCAAGCACCACTGCATGCACACAGTGTGACACATACAAACACACAAATTCAGATACTCGGAAAGATTTTCAGTTGGTCTGTGTTCAACCAGGTGAAGCACTTCAGGAAAAAGCAGCACTTGAACAAAACCCCCAAAAGCAAATGTTTGAACAAGTGAAGAAAAATTAATTCAGAACAAAAACGCAGTCAAGATGTGTACTCTGGTAAACCAGAATATGCTCCATGATTCAGTTATAGCGCAAACACAGTGTGAGTTCCCCAGTCCTCTTGGATCACAGAGCAACCCAGAGAATTGAAACGTTCGTGCCACCCTCATGTGTTATTTGGTTTACACGTCCTCTGACACAATCCAGAGTAACATAAACAGATGTGCCGTTCTGGACCTGAAAAGAGGCTCTCAGTCCGATGCTAGTCCACTCGCTGCCTTCAGGCATTGATCCGGACACCTGCTGAGCCACAGGACCGGCCTGCTGGCCCTGCCCTCCGACCCGCTGCAGAGTCAGTTTGACTATATTACATGAATGGATCAGTTTGAGGTTGAGGGCGATGTTTGCCGTCCCCGTCTCATGAAAGATGAAGTTTTTTCGGGCGTTTGAATCCCCGGAGTGGGCCAGGTGAACTTGTGGTGTGTCTGGGCTGAGCTGCTGGAACAGCAGTGGTTTATTCCTAACGGCTCCAGAGGGAAGACCAGTCCGCGAAACTGTGGCCGTCAAGACTGACGACACAGCTGAAGGAATCCAGATCAGACTCAGGATACTGATCCCAGTGCTGTCCCCAAAGTACCGAATGTTGCATTGAGACGGAGATGTGATCTCGAAAGTGAGCATGTCTTTGCTTTCTACCATCACTGCACCAGAAAGGGTGATGGAGGTGTCCCTATAGTTCACACCTGTCTTGAAGGCTTGCATTGTCTTCAGTCCGGTGGTGTTCCGGGTGGTGTAGGCAATCAGGGAGAAACCTTCTCGAATGCAGGTGTGACCCATGGAGTAAAGCGCCTGCTGAATGACAAACTTCACAACTCCGCTCTCTGTGAAGCGCACCCCACGGCTGTCATGAGTGAGGCTGACCATGTAGGGGTCGGACACCGTTGTGATGCGGAAAGTAGGCCGGTAGCTGGTCTGGTAGTGTGCCAGCAGGGACATTTGGGCTGTCATAGCAACAGCACCCGTATCATGAGACAACCAGAGGAGACTCAGAGAAGGTGTGGGAACATCAAAAACATGAAGGTCCTTGCTCTGATTGCAGTGTTGATTGGGACTTTTCAGCAGCAGAGTGAAGATGTGGTTGGGCTCCACCTCCACACCTGTACTGACACTTACCCCCTGGAAGTACTTCCCATCTGGTTGTTCGATGCGGACACCGCTGAGGTCCTGACCCTCTTCCTCCTGGCTCCTGTTGAGCCTCATCCCGACCTGGAGGAAGTTCCTGCAGCTGTGCTTTATAGCAAAGTTATGATCCAACCACACTAGACCATGCTGCAGAAAGGTTACCTTTCCAGCCTCATTGGACAGAAGATCAATGCTTTCCTTCCCTCGTATGTTCAGCTGCAGACCAGGAAAGATGTGGGCGTCAGATGTACCAGCAGAAGGAAGAGCCACCTTTGACACCCAGAACTGGGAGAGTCGGTTCTCTGAAATCTGACCACAGACTGTGTCGCTGACAGCTGTGCAGGGGACGACCAAAGGCTCTCCATCGCAATCTGAGCAGGCCTGGCACTCCAGGAGCTCCTGGTTGTAGAAGTATTCATGACCACAGAGGCCAGTCACTGCTTCTCTCTCCGAAACCCCCAGACACCTGAATCCACCTGCATGAAAAGGGACAAAAAAGACTTCAGATTAGCTTTGCCAGTGGGGAAATAGAAAATATAAATATAAAAAACAAAGACATTATGAACTAACCAGGAGTATTGAGACACTTCACCCGCTCTCCGCAAATGTGTGGTAGTTCAAGACATTCGTCTCTGTCCTGCAATCCATACAATTACGATCATGGTTATTTTCTAACATTAAAGCATTTTCTTGCACCAGTCTGTTCTTTTCAAGCAGATTAGATTTGTAGGATCAGCTTGAAAGATATTCAGTGAAACCAAAAGTATTTCTTCTGTTCACTCTGGGTTGGGTTTAATGCACTAAGCATGATATACAGTTAATATACTGTGGGTACAGTACCTTGCAAAGCTGTTTATACCCCTTGAACCTTGTTACAACCACAAACTGCCATGTATTGTAAAGAGATTTCATGTAATGGACCACCATAAAATAGGGAATAAGTAGAAGGAAAAGGACATAGCTTTTAAAGGTTTTTACAACACAAAATCTGAAAAGTGTGGCATGCATTTGTAATCAGCCCCCTGAGTCAATGAAAGGTGGTCTGTAGAACAATCGTCCATTGTGATTACAACTGCAAGCCTTTTGGGGTATGTTTCTACCAGCTTTGCACGTCTAAAGACTGAGATTTTTTCGCTTTCTTCATAGCAAAATAGACCAGACCTGAGCAGATTCCCTGGCCCTGTTATGGAAAAGCATCTCCTCAGCATGATGCTGCCATCACCATGTTTCACTATGGGAGTTTAGGTGGACGACTTATTGTTATAGTAATTTAACCTAACCCCGCTTTAAACTTCTCCACATCTTTGTCCGTGACCTGTCTGTTGTGTTCCTTGGTCTTCATGATGCTGTTTGTTTAATAATGTTCTCTAACGAACCTCAATGGCCTTCACAGAATGACAGCTGGAGGAGGAATTATGCAGAGGTTAAATTACACTAAATTACACGGTATGCTCTATTTACTAATTAGGTGACTTCTGAAGACACCTATTTTATTAGGGGGTAGCAGAATGAAAGCATGTTTTAAAAACAAGATTTTTATTGTCCTTTCACAATGATGCACTACCTTCTGCTGGTTTATCACATAAAATACCAATAATATACATTGTAGCTTGTGGATGTAACTTTATAACATGTGACTAAGATTAAAGTGGTATGAATACTTTTGCAAGACTATATAAGTCATACCTGGCACATTCTGTCTGCAGTTGAGGAGCACTGTGAGATGAGGAAGAAGCCCGGCGGACACATGGTGCATTTCTCACACTGAGGTGGATCCCTCTGGAAATCACAGAACTCCTCTGATCCACAGGGCAAAGGGCATCCACGCAACTGCTGCGGAAACTGAGTCTCTCCGACAACATCCATCACCTTAGAGTCAATGTCCATTTTATGCACAGCGTAGGATTTTTGCAGATGTGTGCGAGCCTGGCTCTGCAGTCCCGCCAAGTGACTCTCGAAGTAGTTCTGCAGCTCTCCCTGCAGGCCTTGGAAAGAGACCTGCTTAACCGTCTCTAGGAGTTGACCGAACTGGTTTTTAACTGCATCCATCTGCTCGTACATATGTCGCTGCTGCTGCAAGACCTCACGCTGCTGCAAGAGAAGTGCGTCCTGTTGGTCAACAAGCTTCTGCTGCAGGTCACGGATTATCACCTGCTGGGCTCGCAGGGCTTCCACCAGCTTCTCCTGCCCCTTGGCCAGCTGGAGGTGCAGGATAAGGGCATCTTCTGAAGGTACTTCATTCTCCCCTGAGGTGAAATTAGTGCACAATGAATGATGGGACATATCAAAATAAGTTAGATTAATGATTGTTTTTTTTCATAATATGGTAAATGAATTGGCTGTGCAAACACAGTGGCACATGCATGTGCGTAGCCAAGCTGATGAAAGTGCACTGAAAGCTTCCTACATGGACAAACATAAAAGCAGTCAACATTTTCCAGCTAACTGACTCTGAGGTATTTTTCCAGCTCAGCTACAGCTGCTCTGCAGGTATCCATTTACCTAATGGTCAACAAAGAGGTATTTTGCTTTAAATGAACCCTTCACTTTTAGGATTTGTTGATAGGACAAAGGGTGTTAAGTCACAGAAAGGTAACCATGGTATACATAACATCATATGAAGACAAATACTTTATACGATTAGGATATGAATAAACTGGTTCAACCTCAGGGGAAGGGCGTTAGGGTTAGGGTCACAACACAAGTGTGTACTTCAGTAACCTCTCCTACTCTTAAAATCTTTCAAGTTGCTTTTTTATGACGTCTGCCTTCTATAAAGATTACAATGAATCACATCCAGTCCCCATGATAAAAGAGTCTGTCCTACCCATAAACCGTTTTAGTCAGACAGAAGTTTACAATGAATTAACTGCAGATATGATGAGGTCAGGCTTTAAATAAGACACTTGCCAATAACACGTGGATGGATGGAAAGACGAGCGGATAATGGACAAAACTAATGGATGGGCGGATGAGGGGAATGATAAATGAACAATAAATAAATTAACAAGACCCCCCCCCCCCCCCCCCCCCCCCCCCCCCAACCCCCCCCACCCCCCCCCCCCTCCCCCCCCCCCCCTACCCCCCCCCCCCCCACCACCCCCCCCCCCCCCTCTCCCCCCCCCCCCCCCACCCCCCCCCCCCCCCCCCCCCCCCCCCCCACCCCCCCCCCCCCCCCCCCCCCCCCCCCCCCCCCCCCCCCCCCCCCCCCTCGCCCCCCCCCCCACCGCCACATCCCCCCCCCCCCCCCCGCCCACCCCCCCCCCCCCCCCCCCCCCCCCCACCCCCCCCCCCCCCCCCCCCCCCCCCCCCCCCCTCCCCCCTCCCCCCCCCCCCTCCCCCCCCCCCCATACCCCCCCCCCCCCCCCTCAAGCCCCCCCCCCCACAAACCCCCCCCCCCCCCACCCCCCCCCCCCCCCCCCCCCCCCCCCCCCCGCCCCACCCCCCACCGCCCCTCCCCCCCCCCCCCCCCCCCCCCCCCCCCCCCCCCCCCCCCCACCCCACCCACCCCCCCCCACCCCCCCCCCCCCCCCCCCCACCCTCCCTCCCCCCCCCCCCCCCCCCACTCACCCCCCCCCCCCCCCCCCCCCAACCCCCACCCCCCCCCCACCAACCCCCCCCAAAGCCCCCCCACCTCCCCCCCCCCCACCACCACCCAACCACCCCCCCCCCCCCCCACCCCCCCCCCACCCCCCCCACCCCCACCTCCCCCACCCCCCCCCCCCCCCCCCCCCCCCCCCCCCCCCTCATAAACCCCCCCGCCCCCCCATCCCCCCCCCCCCCCCCCCCCCCCCCCCCACCCCACCCC
Source organism: Crenichthys baileyi (assembly GCA_036173005.1). Classification (NCBI taxonomy): domain Eukaryota; kingdom Metazoa; phylum Chordata; class Actinopteri; order Cyprinodontiformes; family Goodeidae; genus Crenichthys; species Crenichthys baileyi. Next base: position 247,773 of record JAHHUM010002103.1, on the reverse strand, counting down.
CCCCCCTCCCCCACCCCCCCCACCCCCCCGCCCCACTCCCCACCAACCCCACCCCCCCCCCCCCCCCCCCCCCCCCCCCCCCCCCCCCCTCCCCCTCCCCACCCCCCCCTCCCCACCCCCCCCCCCCCCCCCCCCCCCCCCCCCCCCCCCCCCCCAACCCCCCCCCCCCACCCCCCCCCCAACCTCCCCCCCCCCTCCCCCCCTCCCCCCCCACCCCCCCCCCCCCCCCCCCCCCCCCCCCCCCAACCCCCCCCCATCACCACCCCCTCACCCCCCCCACCCCCCCCCCCCCCCCCCTCCTCCCCCCCCCTCCCCCCCACCCCACCCCCCCCCCCCAACCCCCCTTTTTTACCCCCCCTCCCCCCCCCCCCGCCCCCCCCCCCACCGCAAGACAGCTGGAGATTGCATACCTCCGCCATCCAACATAGGGTCTAGATCATGATCCAGATTACCACCAAAATGTTAGGGATTCATAAGAATTCATCAAAGGAGGTAACACATGGATGGATGGATGGATGGATGGATGGATGGATGGATGGATGGATGGATGGATGGAAACAGCTTATAGACAATTTTTAAACAAATTTTTCTCCCAGATCAGAAAATACTTTTCTAGAATATGTAGGTACCCTGTCACATACAAGCTTTGAGTCCAGCTTCCTCCTGCCACAAGTCGATGCGCCCCTGGGCAAGGCACTTAATCTCAAGCAATGCGTGCGATTGGGTGAATGTGGCTCTAGTGTAAAGTGCTTTAAGTGGTCAGTATGACTAGAACAACACTATATAAATTCAGCCACATTAACAGTACAAGCTATAGTCTGGAAAAGAGACTCTCAACATAAAACAAGAGCATAATGTCCCATATCCAAAGATAAACAACCATCCACAGGGTAACCAAAAAAAAAGCCATCCTCAAATCATTTTGCAGCCATTTATGATAGAAAAAGTGAAAATGGAGTCAGTCTGACCACATTTGATCTGTTCCGCCTTTAAACTGCAGACCTGACGGCAAACTGTTTATTTAACTCTCACTGTAAAATGCTTGTTCTAATTGTAAAAAAAAAATGTTTATTTCCCTTCAAACCTGTTGTTTTTATCCCTTTAGGCGACTCTAGCCTCTCTTTCGAGGTTTATCCCTAGAGTGAAGTTTGGAGTTTCAAATTTGACCAATAATGGGAATGTTAGTGAAGCAGACCTGGCTTTATGTCACATGTGAGCTGGACTCCTAAAGAGGCCCCGCCAAGCTCTGAAGCTGTGTGTCCAAACTCCGGAAAGTCTCCCAGAAACTGCGCGGCTCTGTCGGACAGGTAGACCGGGGACATCTCCGCCGCAGCCGGACATCCCTCTCCCTCACAGGACTTCCCCCGAGCTTTGGGTCGTATCCTCAGCGGCAACCTGCACTCGATCCCTCTGCACTCTCCGGTATGATTCCTGGGCTGCTGGAACTGCCTCACGGTGCAGTCCGCATCGGTGCATCCGACCTGCGCGCCGCCGTCACCGTGCCGCCCGCGCATCTGCGACAGGGACCGGTCGGTCTCCAGAGGCGCTCTCTGAAGGCCCAGGTACGCATGGTGCTGGTTGACCCCTGCGTTTCCAGCTCTCCCTTGAGTTGGTGCGTTGAACTGCTGGGGGAGTCTGGAAGATCTGCTCCCGGGACAGTGGGCTCCTGTGCACGGTCTTGGATCGCCTGATTCTCCGCCAAAGCAGTGCGCCCCCCGACAGATCTCCGCTAAAGCGTGCGCAGCGATGTGCATCGAGAGCAGCAGCGACAGCAGCACTGATGTCAAAAAGACCATTTTGCAGGTAGCCCAAAATAAAATCAACAGTTATTTGCAGATTTCCTGATTAAATCCTCATCCCCCACAGCTGAAACAAAACCATTATGTTGCTTTCAGCTCCAGGGTTAGGACCTGCTCTCAGTGTGGAAGAGAAGGAATCGGAAGCAGGCATTAGTTGGCTCTCTCCATGTCTGACCCACTCTGAGAGATCCTGCGCTTCAGTGTCTGAGTGTGGCATTCCTGAGACTTGAGCAGCATCAGGTTTCCCCGGCCACATTTTAACCCTTCATACTCCTTAACTCTCCTCATAATTCCCTCTGATGTGGTCAAAATGATCATTGAAAAATTCATACAGCCTGATTCTTGTCACATTGCCATTTCAAATTTCAATACATACTGTTTAATACCTGATTTTCAATAGTCTTTATGAATAAAATAAAAAAAAACATGGCAGCAGTTGTATTTAGGCCCCCTTTACACTGAGAACTCTAAAATCCAGTGCAACCAACTGCTTTGTAATAATTAAAAAGGTGTGTGCTGTGTGTAATTTAAATACAGCTGTTCTGTGAAGGCTAGACCAAGGAAAACAGGTGACAGGTCAGATAAATGGTTGTGGAGAAGCTTAAAAATAGGTTTAGGCTAGAAAACAATATCCCAAGCTTTGAGCATCTCACCGAGCTCTATTCTGATTAGCAAATGAATAAATTAATAGGAAAATAATTTAAAGAATGCCGCACCACTAATTCTAAGATGTTGTACGATAAGATATATTGTTTTTCATTTTTGTAACAGATCTTCAAACGTGTTTAAGTATCAAAGATAATCTGAGTAAACACAAACAGTTGTTTTCAAATGATTATTTTAATTTATTAGGGGGGAAAAAATCTATCGAAACCAACCTTGGCTTATGTAAAAATGTAATTGCCCACTTTGTTAAGTCATGAATGAACTGTTAATAACAGTTAATCCAGCCAGACCTTTATTAGATATAAGACCTATTAAAGATGTAAATAGGCTCTTTCAGCGCATGAAAACAAAGAAAGCTGGAGGACCTGATAACGTCTCCCCATCATGCCTGAGAGCCGTTGCAAATCAACTCGCCCCGATCTTCACGCGGATCTTCAACAAGTCACTGGAGAAGTGTGAGGTCCCCTCCTGCTTCAAACGATCCACCATCATCCCGGTGCCCAAGGAACCCACCATCCTAGGATTAAATGACTACAGACCGGTAGCCCTGACGTCTGTGGTCATAAAATCCTTTGAGTGGCTGGTGTTGAAGCACCTGAAAGACATCACAGACCCCCTGCTGGACCCCCTGCAGTTTGCTTACCGAGCAAACAGGTCGGCAGATGATGCTGTCAACTTAGGTCTACACCTAATCGTGCAACACCTCGACCGTCCAGGGACGTACGCCAGGATCCTGTTTGTAGACTTCAGCTCAGCCTTCAACACCATCATACCAGACATCCTCCACCAGAAGCTCACTCAGCTCAACGTCCCAGCCTCCACCTGTCAGTGGATCAACAGCTTCCTGACGGACCGACAGCAGCAGGTGAGACTGGGGAGCATCTTCTTCCGAACCAGATCAACAAGTACTGGTGCCCCCCAGGGGTGTGTTCTAACCCCACTCCTCTTCTCCCTCTACACAAATGACGGCACCTCATTGGACTCGTCCGTGACACTCCTTAAGTTAGCAGATGACACCACTGTCATTGGACTGATCCAGGATGGTCCACTGGTGTGGTCAGAACTACCTGGAACTGAACCCAATCAAGACTGTGGAAATGGTGGTGGACTTTCGGAGAACACCACCGCCATACACCCCCCTCACCATCCTCAGCAACACTGTATCGGCTTTGGACCACTTCAGGTTCCTAGGAACCACCATCTCTGAGGACCTGAGATGGTCTTCACACATAGACACTGTTCGAAAGAAGGCCCAGCAGAGACTGTACTTCCTGAGGCAACTCAAGAAGTACAACCTTCCACAGGAGCTGCTGGTCATCTTCTACACTGCCATCATTCAGTCTGTCCTGTCTTCATCCATCTCAGTGTGGTTTGGTTCATCCACAAAACAGGACAGGTCCAGACTGCAACAGACAATCAGGGCTGCAGAGAGAATCATCAGGGCTGACCTTCCCTCCATCCAGGACTTATACAGGTCAAGGGTCAGGAAAAGAGCTGCTAAAATCTCTGCAGACCCAACACACCCTGCACATAAACTGTTTAGAGTTTTACCTTCAGGCCGCCGCTACAGAGCGCTGTTCACTAAAACCAGCTGCCACAGAGACAGTTTCTTCCCCCAGGCTGTTTCTCTGTTGAACATTTAATAGAGTACAGAACAACAGCATACAGATGTTTCAAATGCACCTTTTTATTTATATATGTGTATATTGTACATTGTAAATATGTATATTCTGTAGTGCAAAAACAAAACCCAGAGAGCAAAGTGTACCGGAGTCAAATTCCTTGTTTGTATGTACAAACCTGGCAATAAAGCTGATTCTGATTCTGATTCTAATAATTAATACAGCACTTAAATACTGTAGAACCTGTCTGACGATATAAGGTAGGCTAAAACATCTAAAAAAACAACTATTGGCAATTATTCCCAGATCCCAAGAAAGAACTGATGAGAAACAAGTTACTGACACCCATAGGCCTGGAAAAGGTTACAAAGGCATTACTGAGGCTTTGGGACTCCAGCAAACCACTGGGAGGCATTATCCACAGGGGACAAACATTCCCAGGAGTGGCCGGCCTACCGCAAATCAACGACTCATCCAGGAGGTAACAAAAGAACCTAGAACAACATTTAAATCACTGCAGACCTCACTTGGCTCAACAAAAGTCAGTGTTCATGATTCAACAATAAGAAAGAGGCTGCATAAAATGGCATCCAAAGGAAAGCTCAAAGGTAAAAACCATAGTAGAAAAAAAAAACCCACAAAGGCTCTTCTGACATTTCTCCCCAAAAAGCATCTGGATGATCCCCAAGACTTTGGGGGGAAATATTCTATGGACTGAAAAGACAAAAGTGGAAGGTGTGCATCCCATCACATCTAGTCCAACCCAGTTGTCGAGTCACATCTAGTCCAGCAAAAAGTCAACCGTGCTAGTGGTAGTATGTTGGTTTGGGGATGCTATGCTTCTTTGGGACTTGTCGTAATTGATGGAAATATGAATTTTACTGAAAGATATGTATTACTACTATTTTGTGGCATGACCTTTGTCCACAGTGACCTAACAGACTTATTGACAGTTATAACATTTGTTTGATGATATGAGACATTTAGGTGACAAAAAATAAATTAAATATGTAAGGGGGCAAATAATGTTTTTTAATCTTACATACACCCGTGATATGGGTTGGTAGTTTTTTCATCTGTTTGCAACCCGATTGTGTGTCTTGAGAACGTCTCCGCACCAGCTTGGAAATAATTATTTGCAACAACAAAAACAAAAAGATTATTAAAGAAAACCAGAGGAGAGTTGTTATTTTTTGTATTTCGTCTGTTTCTACTTCCTTTGGCCTTTGATTTTAATGCAATCAGCAACCAATATTTGACTTCGTCACTGCAGCCTTACATAGCCTTGGGATATTTGGTAGTGTTGGAGATGACCCAAAAACCAGTGGGATGGGTTTCCGATTCATCTGGCTTAGCTTTCTTCAATATAAGGTTGACATCTCCTGGCCTTATCTTTGTACTGTTGGGGTGCTTGTGTTCAACAGAGCAGTTTAAGTGGAAGGTTGTTTTCACTAAGCATCCAGCAGCTGTCTCAACATTAAAGATGCCTCAACACAATGTTATGGGAGCTTTCTGCAGCTTGGATGGTCACAAGGTCAAAGAAAAGTCAATAGTGAGCAAAATGCGAAATGACAGTCAGCTGTTAAACAGTTCTTAACATCTTTAATGCTCCTGAGAACATTATTGTCCAGTGCCTTGCAAAAGTATTCAAATCCTTTGAAATTTTGTCTGTTAAAACTACAAACGTCAAAGTAATTTAGTAGAATATTTTGTAGTAGTGCCTAACTGTGAAGTGGAAGGAAACAAGCTAAAGGTGAGATAAACCTTGAACTGGCCAGTTAACCCAAAATATCTGTTCCTGGAAAGTGGGAGGAATGACTTCAGATCAAATATTGTCAGACTAAACACTGTCACATCATTCAGCATTAGACCAATCAGGTTCAGACCAATCAGGATCAGACCAAACAGTGTCAGACCAATCAGCATTAGACCAATCAGGATCAGACCAATCAGAGTCAGACCAACTGATGTAAACCAATCAGCATCAGACCAATGAGCTTCAGACCAATCAGCATCATACCAATGAGCTTCAGACCAATCAGGATCAGACTGTTAAGTGTCAGATGAACCAGCATCAGACCAATCAAAGTCAGACCAACTGATGTAAGTCAATCAGCGTCAGACCAATCAGAGTCAGAAAATACCTAGAAAATGCATTGTGATTCACAGATGTAACCACCTCTATCCAAACCAACACGTTCCCTTAGGCAATGAAAACAAATTTCCATATACATTTGTTGTGTCAACATATGAAACTGATATTTCTGACTTTTAAAATATAAATTTAATAATATATTTTTTATTATATTCCAATAAATTGAATATTACATAAAGAATTGCCGCTTTTCATCATCGTCGACGTCATCTTTCGCTTAATCTGGGACCAGGAAGTGGAGGGCAGCAGTCTCCTTCAGCTCCTCTGGGGCAAGCGGCTCCGAGGCATTTCCAGGCCAGCCGAGGAGTGTGATCTGGAGTGTGATCCCTCTGTAGTTGGAACACACCCTCCAGTCCCTCTTCTTGTAAAAGGGGACCACCACCCTGGTCTGTCAATCCAGAGGCATTGTCTCCAACTGCCATGCGATACTGAAGAGGCGTGTCAGCCACGACAGCCAACAACCAGAGACATAAGGTACTTATTTTTCTCAATTTTATTTTTCGAAAGTGAGCAAACAGGAAATGGAGTAGAGAGAGGGGGAAGCCATGTGGCAAACGTCAATGGGCTGGGACTCAAACCTGTGACAGCAGTGTTGATGACCAAGGCCTCCAGACATGGGTAGCGCGCTTAACTTCTGTGCCACCACCACACCCCATGGTGGAGCTTTATGACTGTTTCAGTGAATTTGATCTGGGTGATGAATGAGTCCAACTTTAAGTTCTTAGTCACTGATTCCACCAGGGAAGGCATAATAGCAGGATTGAGGAGATCCTCAAAGTACTTCTTCCACTGCCCATTAATGTCCCCAGTCAAGGTCAGCAGCTCCCCACCCCCACTGTAAAGTGTTAGCGAAGCACTGGTTCCCTCTCCTGAGGTGCCAGATGGTTGCATGAATTGCTTCGAGTCCTCCATTGCCTCACCGAACTCCTCCGAGGCCCAGGTTTTTGCATCTGTTACCACCCGGGCCACGGGTGTTTGTTTAGTTCATCACGTCATAAAAGGTTCCTGGAGGCATTTGAGGTTGTTAATTTTCCCCCCGAAGGTGCTCCGCTTCACCCTATGATGACAGACTTCTGCCACAGAGAGGGTGGTCTGTTTTTCTCCTCAGAGCTGAGGAAAAATACAGTTCATACAAGGTAATAATAGTTACATAACTGAAATAGAGACAAATATTTATTTGAAAAAATATGTGAGAAAAATTTTTCCCTTTGTGAATCCCTATTTATAAATGTGTACATATGCTGCAACATGACAAAAACAGAAGTGAAATCTTGTTTCTTGGCCTCCCATGTTGACACAAGAAGAAATCCTGTGTCTGCAGAAAGAGATAACACCCAGAGGATATTCATAGCATGATGGTTTGAATCTTTCTGGTTCCTCTGAAGATAACCAATACTGTTGCTCAAAAACTGTCTGTTAAAAGATAATCAAACTTGATTGCCAGCAAAGCAAATGGCAAAAAAAACACTTAGGTTTTTGACCAAAATTCATACTCATCTTGAAAAGGTATAGAATTTACATTGCCTTGGCAAGTTATACCATGTACTTAATGTATTTTACTTACTGACCTTGGCCTATTTTGTCAAGAGGAATGGGTAAAACCTTCAGGCTCTAGATGTGCAAAGCTGTTGAAGACATATCCCAAAACACTTGTGGCTGCAATGATGTAATTCCGGTTATTTTACAAGGGATTAATCAAGAGGGGCTGAATATGTAAGCTGCTGTTTTCAGCTTTTCTTTTCATTCAACTGCATAATTATGCACTATTTTAGTATAATGTTGGAAAGCATTGCAGACTTCAGTATGGTGAACTATTTTAATAAACTACAAAACTTCTGTGGATTTTAAGAGATATATTAAGTAGATGAGTTCACTCAGAGATAATGGCAGCTCAGACCTGCCACTCCTGACTAAAGACCTGCTGTAAATGAGTTTCAGCATGGTGAATTATTAACCAAGATGGCTGATTCAGCTTGGTTTTCCTTCAGAAACTCCCAACATCTACATCAGCATTTCTCAGTCACCATCTCTTCTGTCAGCCAAAGCAAACTCAACTTTTAAAACTGTTTTGTGGTGACTTTTGCAGATAAGGAGCACTGGTGAAGAGGGGCGGGACGGTTCAGTACTGCTCTGACAAGAGGATTGTGAAAGTTTTTTAGCTCTCAGCAGGAATGCAGTTACAGGTCTGGACCTGAACTTCCGCATTAAGCAGGAAGAAACAGTCAGAGAGCCCAAATGCAATCCACAGCAGCACACCCAGGTCTGCCTGCATGTGGCCGTCATCTTTGGGTTGTTGGGCTTTTTTCTTAAGAGAGCGATATTTCAGGGTGGAACTCATGCCCGCGTGGCTTTTATTTTGAAACTAACTGGTGAATCGAGGATTATTACATTTGTAAAGGTGAGTTACATCTCTGTTGAATTAAGTGTCGTACCTTCAGGTAACGGTAAACTCCTAGAGTTGCTCCTCTCTGAAGGTAAACTAAGAATATTATGGTTGTTGTTGACTTCAGTCACTTAATATTACAGGTTGCAATTGTTTCCCCTCTTTCTTTTACTAAAAGAGAATGTTTAAGAGAAAAACGGTAAAAAAAGACTTTATCTTACACATTTTTTCCCGGCTTCCACTGAATGACAGGAGTTATGCCGAGAAAATTAAAAAAATATTGTGTTTGTTAAATTTAATAAAGGTTCTTTATGTTTGTAGAGCTAAAGCAACCATACATCATAAGCTGAAGTTATAAAAAGGGATGTAAGTTCATATGTGTCTATTTCCAACAGGGTGTAACCTCCTTTAGCCTGAGCCTTGCTGTGCTTACACAATAACCACATAAAACTGATAGGTCTGTTTTAAAACTCCTATTGATTTCCATTTGCTGCTATCACATGAACTTAACTCATAGTTTCTGGAAAGATTGAGTAAAAGTAGTTGAGAATGTGTTTTTCATGTTGCCAGGGACCCTTTTAGTCATTGCGCACTCTGTGACTCATGTGCAGGAGGGATTTAGTGTTTTAAGAAAACACTGATGAAGAAATGCAGTAGTTGTGTAGTAAACTCCTAAAATCGCACTTCAGCAAACAGAGATAATAAAACTTGTTTCATGTCCGTTACGATGCATGGTTTTTCATACCCTAAGGAGCTTTCTTTCTTCTAATTTTCATACTTTGCTTTGGAGCAAATCCAGCTCTGATAATACATCTGCTTAAGTCACCCAAGTATAGATGTCTCGTCCGAGTAAGAGTAGAGTAGAGCAGATGTCTGTTTTGCATTGAATAGCTGAATCTTAAAGGTATCGTGTAAGAAACTACTGGATAAAATGGTGCAAACATGCTGCATGCTTGACATTCGGCTGTAGAAACTGGCTGCTTGATTAGATTTTCTGTTATTCTGTAGAGAACAGATGTACAGTTCGGCATTTTTCTCAGTATGTTCAAATCTAAATATAATCCCAAAAACATAAAGGGTTTCAGTGCATGTCAAAGAGGAAGTGAAAATCATCATTGTTCTCTCCATCTGACCTTGCAGAGAGGATAGCCTTCAGCTGTCAGCTTGTTGTTGTCCTCGTAGAGCCGCTCTCAGTTAAAGTGAGAAACGTTTCTGGGGTAAAAACAGCAACTTAACCGACGTTATGCAAGTGCAGTTGTGTTCAAATAATAATAATCGCAGTCCAACATTAATAACCAGATCAGCCACTGGTATTTATAGTGTAGTAAAAGAAAACCAACAGACCCAACAGTCATGGCATGCACGTTGCTGACTAATCTTAGCTGGTTTATTAATAAAGAGTTTAAATTTGTGGAGTTCAATGAGAGGTGGTTATAGTGTATTTCTCTGTAAATTCTAACTAAAACTGGTTGTTTCAGACGTTTAGAAAAACAGCACGCTTTTAATAAAAAGCAGATTGTAGACGAGGAAAAAAATTTACAAAATCCAGAAAATCATAGGTGCTCAGGTAAAATGATCTGAAGTGCTTTAAAATGGAATCTAAAACCAAAAGTTCAGGTTGATCAAAGAAGGTTTACCTGTGAGTGCTGTAACAATTATGTGAAGCTCAGCTATTTGCAAGAAGCCCAGACAAAGTCGTATTGCTGAAAACATGACATGATGAGGTTCCAGGTTCCTGCAGTGAGGTCAATTTAGGATTTTTTAAGACCTTTTAGGACCTGAATTTTAGTTCTACATAATGTACAAAAGTTAGCTTAATAAATCTAACTTAATAATTTACTTAATAAGTTAACTCAACTATTACTTTAGAAAGTTACATTTAAATTCCCCAATGTGTCTATGCTTTTGATTCTGGAATGTGAAATCCAGTCTTTTTAGCTTCAAAGTACCTGACATTAAGACCTTCTTTTATTGTATAACATTGAGCTTCTAAACAGGTTTTTACTGAAATCCTCTTTCAACGGAAACCTTGTTAAACACACAATTTTCCAAGGTTCCATTTTCCATGACCAAGTAGAGGATATCCATAAACTATGAATATCAATCTCAAATTTTTGTAATGAGACAGCTAAAAAGACAGCTTAAAACTTTATGAAGTCGAAGCTTGAGCTCACAAGAAAAAACAAAGCAGGGAGTGTATTTCCCATTAAAAATCATCAATGAATGAAAAAATGTACCAATTTAAGACTAACGTAGATGCTATTTAGAACCAAATATCAAAAATAAAGACTCATTAATATAGACACAAGATTTTTTTAAGGCCTAAAACTATGATTAATAGAACAAAAATGTTTGCAACCTTTTAGACCCTGCAGAAACTTTGGTGTAATTTGCCAAAGAATACATTTACTGATCTAATGAAAACTGAAGCATCATTTTATGTACTGAGAAATGCAGGACTCACACTGAATTTAAGCTGCAGTACATTATGAAGTATGGAGGCTCAGGCTTCATGATATGTGGATGTTTTGTCATATTATGCTGTTGGGCCTATTTCTTGATCATGGATCTGTCTAATTAGATCATCATACATAAAGAGGTCATGCTTCCTCATACTGAAGAAAAAATGAACTTGGAATGGGTGTTTTAACTAGATGGCAACCCCAAACATAGGAGCTCCATCTTGGTTCCAGAACAGGAAGTTTAACGTTATGGAAAGGCCAGCTCAATGATCCAAAAGAAAACTTGTGCTGGGACATCAAACACCCCAAAAAAGATGTGATGTGTGTGTGATGTAGTCCAGTCATCCTGGGCTGGAACATCTGTTTTCCGTTGCAGAGAGTTGGTCAACATCTATGTGAAGCTGATCTCAGAGGCAGTGATATTACAACTAACTATAATGTCAGAGATTAACAGCAAAGCCAAACATTTAAGGTCTTTTCAGTCTATATAGTAAATGTTTGAGTTTGTAAATGACAAAGCGGACTTCCTATTTCATTACTTTCTTTAGATCTATGACAAATTAGATTAGATCACGTTTTGTAAAAAATATGCGGGATACTCAATTTACGCACTTGGAAATAAAAGTTACTTTGGGTTTAGCGCCTAAAGAAACAGTGGTTCTCTTGCAGCATCTACAAACAAGTGGTGGTTTTATAACATTCATTTTCAGCCAATATGTAAATTTGTATTTGAGTTTTAATCAAGTGGGATTTTTTTAAGTGATAGATATTATCACATAAGTGCAAAATTATTAAGATTCAGTCATTATTTTAAACTCCTCCTATAGTGTGTGTATTTTTTTACGCCACCACTGGTGTGTGTGTTACTCAATTTCACCCTTATCTGAGGAGGAAGTGTCTTAAGGGTCTGGTCCGCTTCTGCCTTCATCAGCAGATGCTTTCACAATCCGTCACTCTTCTTTTAAGTCGTCTGTTTAACACATCGGGGCCTCTGACTGACAAAGTAATCATTTCCTCATGTGAGTTGGGCAGGAAAATCATACTGGCTTCATTATGGTTGTCATGACAAAAATATAATGTGATGGAAGGAGAAGAATGTAAGGGAAAATGTGCAGTAAAACTAGTGCTAATATTTGAGAAAATAACTCATTTTGATTTGTTTAGAACTTCAGTTTCAGCCACAAACGTCACCTCCCTGACTGTGTACCGAGAATGATAGCAGGACCAAAAAAGTTTGCAGGTGGCTGCTGACACCATTTCCGAGAGAATTTCAGCTTGCAGAATGACAGGAAGTTAACCCTTTTACCACTTCCTCTCCGGTCTGCATGCCCTCCTCAAACATGATTGAATGATAAAGAAGTGGCCTCAAACTCAAATATGCACATCACCTGGAACTTACGGTTCAACATTTGGTTTAATCAGTATGGAACAAGCTGAGCAGAGTTTAAGCCTTTTAACTTCCCACGAATTTATAACCAAAATTGTTTTCCTAAGGCGTCTTTACAGAAATTCTTTCAGAAGTGATCCTGAACTGCTGCTGATAATAGAATTACAGAAAAAGAGAATACAAGTGAGTGAAGATTGAACCAAGGACTGTATGTAGGTAGGCAGCTGCTAGTTTTAACGTTTGCAAAACTGATATTTCAAATAGAAAAACTACATATTCGTCATTAATTTACCTTTAATGTCCTACTAAGGCATTTTAGCTGCACTAATTTAAGGGTAGTGGTCCCAAATGATGGTCCTAAGAGTATTAAAGAGGACTGCTTTAGGTCACACTGTGAATATTGCAAGAAACCTTCAAACCTTTTAAGATTGTTGGCCAAACTTTCTCCAAAGGTTGCAAAATCTGTAACCTACAACCTTTAGGTTAGCTTTACGTTCGGAGAATGTTACCCTAAAGTTCCTTAAAGTTATAAGGCTATGGCTATAAGATGACAAATACAACATGTAAACTATTGTAGAATTTTTTTAATAATTGAAAGCTCCCAATGGGCAAGGTATTGGCACACTAACACTGATAATAGCTAGAGGAAAAGCCTTTATCACGACATGTGGTTTTGGAAACCAAAGCATGAATTTCATAATAATATCATGTCTAATTCAGCAGTTTAAAAATGCAGATGAAGATGTTGCTATTTAAATGAAGATGTTAATACCTTAGAGACAAAAGTACTAGATCAAGATGTTGTAATTATGCTAACATGTAGCTCAAATCCTGAAGGCATCTAAGAATAAAGGGAGGTTAGCATGCTAACATGTAAATTAAAACCTAAAGAGAATAAAAATAAAAATAATTCTATCTTTTATTGATTTTATAAAACAAAACTCCTCTTCGGAACAAAATTATCCTAATAAAAATTTATTTATTTAGTATTGTTTTTGGCAGCCATCCTCTAAGTCATTTAAAATTATTGCCACTTTTTTGGGCATGAACCCAAGCCCCCTTAACAAAAACCAACAATACTTTAAAAATTACAAAGTTAAGGGCGCTGTATTAAGAGCTTCATTGGGGCTTTTTTTTTTTACACAAACTTCGGAAAAAGCTTTTTTGGGGAAAAATCTTAGGAAAAAAAACATTTTTGAAAAGGGCAATAACAAGGTTAAAAGGGGAGAAAAAAACCCTAAACAAAACCGATACAATGAAAGGAAGAAAACAAAAGAATTAAACCAGATATCATGCAATAGATTTTCCCTCTGAGGGGTTTAATTCAGTGATAGAAAAACTTCCCTTTATTTGTTATATCAGGAAGTCGTAGCAGTCTTTGTTCCATATTTGCATCCAGCCTAGACAGCTAAGTTGTTTGGGTCATTCAGTTACACAAAGTAACATCAAAACAGGTTATAAGTGAACTATACTGGACGTCTGCCATCAACACCCGACTGCCGTACGGCACTATGGCAGCAAAGAAAACATCCACAATTCCTTAATGCTACTGCTTATTTCCCAATGTAAGAAATGGAAACCAGGACTAAACAGTCAGGACTATCATAATATTCATTTGAGAAATGAGGCGGCAAGAAATATGTGTTACAGGGACAGCTGACAGCTTCAAGATTACATTGAGTCTTACGAAGTTTTCAGGGAAAACCCTGCCATCATCTTTCCTTGGGATATTTTGCTTTATTTTCAAAAAAATAATTTTGGTAATGTAGTAGTTTTAGTTTATTAGGGTACAAAGTGTTTCAGGGATTTTTTTTATGATCTTTGGCAATTCTTGTAACTGTCAAAGAAAATAATTAAAACCCTGCATTTTATATTCATGCTATATTACACATATGAAGGCTGACTGCATTTCGAAAAATAAACTAGTGTTAGAATTTGGTCTTAGGGATGTTTATTTGAAGAATGGCGTGAAGGTTGCCTCAAAATAGTCCACAACTTTGCACATTTTAGAAAGTTAGCTCTAGCTTGCTTCAAATAAAAAAAATGCTAACACAACATAAGAGTCACCAGTTCAACATGTAGAACAAGGCATGGCAAGTTTTGACAAATTTCGAATGCCTGAAGTTATACATGCGGGTTAGAGGAGTTTTGCAAGATAATGCAGCCTCAGGGAACATATTTCTATACACATTTCAAAGCAAAGTGTTTGAGTTGTATGTCACCATTGGCGGTGTGGAAAGCATGTGCATTTTACCTTTGCTTTCATGTTATTTTGGTTTAATAATTGTGAAACTTTAGGTTTCGTCTGTAATCTTCCATTTCTCCTTTAGGATTTCCCTGTTTTTACACCCCCTAAGTCTCTTTTTATATATTGCAACAGCCAATTATTTAAATTAGTCTACTATAATCTGTTTTTGTAGTAGAGAAATAAAGTTTTTTGACTTCAGTGAATAATAATAAATATTAAATACTTAAATAAATTTGGATCAGAACCACAGTCACTGACAAAGGCATTTAGTATAAACTATAAAAATAAAATAAAGCCAGTTATAAATCAGATCTAAATCAAAACTGGGCATTTTTATAAACATCTATCTCCTAAGATCATTTAAATACATCTGTAATCTGTTTCTGTTTGACAGAAACAGATAACCAATTTCAACCACAGATTTATGGGACGAAATAGTAGCGTCTGGATGTCACATGGGGGGACAAAGAGGCAAATGGGCAAAGTAACAAAAGCTTTATTCAGTTTATCAAAAATTGGATTTCAGCTGTTTTCATATTTTAATTTTATCCCCCTTACAAAGTAATACCCCAGCTTATGAAGCAATAGTGTGGTAGTCTTAAGTAGTGGTATTCTTACTTTTCTTATTTGCTGTAGCAGCTCGCTGTGCTACAGAAATATTTTAATTTTTATCCTGCTTAATAACAGTGTTAACGAGCTAACAAAATTCTTTTAGCATCTTTACTTATAAAATACAATGTTGCTCCGTGTTTCATGTGTTATAATTATTTAGAATTTCATTCTTATCTCTTCCAACCATCAAAGAGTTGGGCTACAGTTACACTTCTTGTGCAAATGGTTAAATTATCTGATTAGAAAGCAAAGAGAGTTTCAGCTCTAATTGCTGGTTTGTCTTTAATGTGTTTTCTTTTTTTTTTTTTGATTGCATTACCTTATACCAAACAGAATATTGTTGTTTCTCCTCGTCAGTTTATGTAAAAGCAAACCAAATGATTCTTCTTACAGATAAATTGTTGTTATTGTTTGTTGCTTTTTCAGATGGATGATATTGATGCCATGTTTAGTGACCTGCTGGGGGAGATGGACCTCCTCACTCAGGTGAGAAACTATGTTTCTGGGCTTTCAGTAAATAATCATTTTTATCTTATTTTGGATTTATGGGCCAGTTTAAACCAAATAATGTTTTTTTTTTTTTTGGTTTAATAAACCAATTAACTTTTTTATCTTTAAGCAGTTTTTCTGTTTTGAGTTGAGTCTTTTTATAGACCAGCATCAGCACAATGAATGACTTAAAAGAGGTAAGGAAATAAAGTAGAAAAGGAAAAGTATAAAGAAAGAATGACAAGGTTGCAAAATTACTCATTAAAATGGGTTTCGGTGTTAGAGCAATTTATTATGAAATGTGGGATCACAAGTGAAGTTTAAGAGCATCCTTCACTCATTTGGTTTGATTTAAAACTCATACCTAAATTAATATATTTCTCTATATCTGTGAAAAACTCCACTGATTGATTCATATTGTTTTTCAGAACAAAATAAAAAGTACTTTATTTTATTTTCCAGAAAAGATAATTTAATTTTGCATAATTCTTTTACTTTAGGCAACTCAGTGTATTGCAAATAAGTGGAGCTCAGTGAGTTTTTGGGAATTATAAATCTGTGCATTGAAGAACGCATATGGGGTTCTTAATGCTATATTTTCCGGGCACTTTGTTCCCCAAAAATTTATATGTCCTCCCCACCCTATAATGTATAAAAAACGTCTCTTTACAATGTATGCGATGACGACCCCTTTTACCCCATTGCCGTAGGATCAAGTTCTTGCAGTCAGAAGGAGTGCGTCCATATCAACGAGGAAGGTTTAGCTTTTTCCCTTCGCTTTAAAGAAAAAAAAAAACAAAGTCATTGTTTTTTTGGGCTGATTTTAGTTCAACTTCATTGTCCCCAAAGGGAATTTGCTTTCACAGGCTGTTCCAACATTAAAGAGAGAGACGTAAAACACGGAACAGCCTGAGTCGTTGAAGCGGAACATGAACCAAGGGTCACCAAAAAATGCTAAATTGGAGATCAGGACTCAATGAGGCTGAAAGTCACCGAGCATGCAAGAAACCTATGCATTTTATTGAATCAGACCTAAATTTAACATCCAAATAAAGTGTATTACCATATCAGCCTTCTACCATCCTAAAACAGGGCCAAAATAAAAGGGTTTCCTGTCAAAACAGGACACAAAACAAATATTATATGTTTTTATTTTTAGGAGGACACATTGTTGTAATAGTGCCATTACCAGTCAGAAAATCAATCAGGCAGATGTAGTTCACCGAATTGCCGCTGCCAGTGTCCTGGCCAAACGGCAGGAAAATTCATACTTGCACACCAGTCCTCAAATTACTGCAATAGCTTCTTGTTTGCAAGCAGATTTTAAATTCTTGTCATTGGTCTGTTAATAAATGGCCATGGCTCTGAATACATTTCAGTTGCTTGTCAGGTATGAAGCATTTAGACCCCTCCGGTCATCAGAGACAGTTCACTCGTTGTTCCCAGGACCAGAGCTTAACAAGGACAGTCCGCATTTAGTTTCTATGGTCTTATAGTATGGAACAATTTCCCTGAAAACCTGAGGTGTGCGGAAACTAAAGAGCTGGCTACAGAACTAGGTACTATTAATATAAACTTGCTTTGCCTTGAGCCTTTCAAATGGTTTAGTAGCTGTGTACAGAAATAAGCAGTCTTATAAATGCAGTCTTGGTTTCTCTTCTTTACAGAGTCTTGGAGAGGAAGTGGTACCTCCTAAACCTCTCTCCAGCACTGAGCAGGATATCAACTTCTCCATCGGCTTTACTGGCCTGAACGGTGACTTTATTTTTTAAATTTTTTTCAGACTTTCCGACAGCAAATCATTCTTAGACATGTTCCACAATGACCCTCAATTTGACTTCTAATGTTTGTAAGGACAGCACACAATCATCATTTTCATCAGTAAGATGCAAAATTTGAAGGAAAAATATAATTTGTTGTCCGTTCAAAATTTCGGAGATGAAGGTCTAATCACACTTTGTGGTTCTTCTAAACAGGCTGTGAAACCAATAGTAAGTCTTTCAAAGAAAGGTCACACCTTTTGATTTTCACAGCGCTCCTCTCTATGTTCCACCCTTCCTCCTTTATTTTTTCACTTTATCTTAGTGAAAAAAATAAAAGAAAAAGAGTAATTTTTTTTTAAATTAAACTATCCTAATGCCAAATGTATGACTCATTGTGTTTTGTCAAGATATTCTTAAATCAGAAAGAGGAGCCTTTAAAAACTAAAATTATACATCTGCAGCTTTGTTAGGCCATTTTAATGAGCATGTTGTGGTGTTAAGTATTTGCTAAGTAGGACCCCACTGCCCTCTCTTGCCATTACCACATAACTAATGTGATACTCTTATATTTTCCTTTGCTGACTGTTATCAAGAACCAAGAGTGCAATAATTCTGTCATTAAATATTAAATATTAAATATTTATATTTTTCATATATCTGTTGTAAAATAAAGCTATATGAATAAACTGTGATCATTTGTAAAATGTGATCATTTAAATACATTTGGAAATGCATGCATTAGATAAATAAAGACATGTTAAATTTATTTATAAACGAATAATAAATAAAATGATATTAATTTCTCAAAATGTATATTATATTTGAAAAGAACATAGAACTATTACTATATGAAATTGATAACATATACAGATGTGGTGCATTTAACATGGTGTATTTAACAAAACTTGTTTTAAAGTCAACTTGTGAATCAGCTTAATAAAATGCCTTAGATTTGGGTTTAAAAGCTAGCATGGAAAAACAGTATTACAACACTCAAAAAGAAAATCTTTTGGGAATCTTAACTGAACCAAATTACCAATTAAATGTCAGATAGTGGGGGAAAATCTTTCTTCTCACACAGTGTGTGTAAACCTGGTTTAAACTCTATATTTACTGTAAGATTCATGACAATCAAACCAACAATGGTTGAAAGGAACTCCAGACAATCATCCTAGTGCTTAGGACTAAAAAACTATTTTGCAGATGACTATGAAAGACTTTAAACTCTTCTTTTGCAGCTATTTGCAGCTAAAAAGGCAAATAACTGGTGACATTTACATCAGTGATGATGTTTAATATAAGAAGTTCAATTGGCTGGAAGCTGCAGTTTGAGGCCTCTACAGTAAGCTGTAAATACTGCTCGGATGATGGTGATTCAGTTATTCATCTTCATCAGTAGTAAACAACAATAGTAAACATGTGAGTGAGTCATTTTTTAACTAATGATCATGATCAACAATGTTTGCTATTTCATCAGTGTTTATTCAGAATTGGCTTTTTTAGACTATTAGGTTTAGATTTGGAAGCAAAACTAAGTAAAATAAAGCAGCACACGAAAACATTGTGCATCAGGAGACTTTTCTGGGATTTTCTTTTAAAGAAGGAAGACAAAAAGTGGTTGAAACTGAAGAAAACTTCCCATTTACAATGTTTCTGAAAGTTAATTTTAACCAGCTGTACAAATTCTGTCTCTTTTTATGTGAACATAATTTATCAGGTATTTAATACATTTTTAGGGTATTATGAAACATTTGAATTATGTCTTGATTGTTTGATTCTACCTCACCAGCGTCCATTAATGAACTGGAGGACAATGATTTGGACGCCCTCATGGCCGACCTGGTGGCAGACCTCAATGCGACAGAAGAGAAAATCGCGGCAGAAATACAAGGTCTGCATGTCCCACCATCTTCCTCATCAGACCTGCCACCTCCACCCAAAGGCCTGAGCGTCCAGCCTTCCTACTCCATTACATCATCATCATCTTCAGGAAATAACAATACCAATAGCAGCAGCAGTGTCACCACCCCATCTTCTTCCACCACCTCACCTCTGCCACCTCCTCCGTCAGCAAAACCCACAATGGTACAGCACTTCATTTTAGACATGAATAACCTTTTCAACTCTATAGGTGTACATGAACAGGTACAGATTTTTAAAGAACTGAGAGTTTAAATTTAGGTAACAAAACATTTTGAGCAGTTTATCTGTTTAGATTGACAGAACGTGGCTGAACAACAGCAAAGTGGTCTCATTTTTTTCCTTTCATTGATCACGTGTACTCTTTGCTCTATGTAGTCCTGGTGAAAAAGTTACATAAACAAATCACTGGCATGTAAGGCATATTAATTGGGGACCTTTAAGAATTTATGTGAGTCATTCATTTTCCAGTGTGAAATAGTTTTACAGCACTTACATAAAAAAGGAATAATAATTGTGTTTTTGCTGTCAAGCAGATGGTAAATTAAGTAGAGCTTGTTAACTTGAATATAGCACATATACTCGTACTTGTCGTCTTCCACTTTATCCGGAACCGGGTCGTGGGGGCAACAGACTCAGTAGAGACACACAGACTTCCCTCTTCCCAGACATCTCCTCCAGCTCCTCTGTGTGGGGGGGGGGACCAGGGCGTTCCCCTGAGCGTTCCCCGTCCCCCTGAGCCTACCCCCCGTGGGGCGTGCCTGGAACGTCCGGGACATGTACAGGAGGCATCCGGTATTGATGCTCGAGCCACCTCAACTGGCTTCTCTCGATGTGGAGGAGCAGCGGCTCTAGTCCGAACAAGACCCCAACATACTTGAACTCCTCCACAGGAACCATCCAATCTGAATAGGGCAAGCCACCCTTATCCGGTTGAGAACAATGGCTTCGGACTTGGAGGAGCTGATCCTCATCCCAGCCGCTTCAGACTCGGCTGTGAACCGCCCCACCGCATGCTGTAGATCCTGGCTAAAGGGGGCCAGCAGGACCATCATCTGCAAAAAGAAGAGACAAAATCCACTGGTCCCCAAACCGGACCCCCTTCGGCCCTTGGCTGCACCTAGAAATCCTGTCCATAAAAGTTATGAACAGGACCGGTGACAAAGGGCAGCCCTGCCGGAGTCCAACATGCACCGGCAATGCGGACCAAACTCCTGCTCCGCTTGTCCAGAGAACAGATGGTCCCTAATAAAGGGCCCCCGACTCCGTACTCCTGGAACACTCCCCACAGGGCACCAGGAGGAATACAGTCCAATGCCTTCTCCAGGTCCACAAAACACATGTGGACCGGTTGGGCAAACTCCCATGAACCCTGGAGCACCCTGTAGAGGGTGTAGAGCTGGTCAAATGTTCCACGACCGGGACGAAAACCCCACTGCTGAAACCGAGGTTCGACTATCGGACGGACTCTCCTCTCCAATAACCTGGCATAGGCCTTACTAGGGTGGCTGAGGAGTGTGATCCACCTATAGCACATATAATACATATAAATTTATATGTGACACATATTAACAATATTTGGCATTATTGGGCACAACAATAATTAAGCACATCTTCCAGTCTCAGCTATGTAGATTAACCGACCTGTTGAAGCAACCTTTTGTATCTATATTTTATCTGTCTAGCATTCAGTATCCTCTGAAGTGGATGAATTTAGAAGTAGTGTTCCTTTATTATTTCATCCAATTGGTGAAACACACCAGAACCAATGAAACAGGAACTTTTCTTAGCTTTGATAGCATAAACTCCTCCAAACATACTTCCTGTCATTGTGACCAAATTGCTCCGGAGAAAATAAAACTTCTAGGTTTATGCTCCTCCGTGTGGGCAAAATTCAGTCCAGCTTAATTGTATAAATTTTGGATCAAGCATTTCATATTGGTCGGCTCCAGTGTATATAGTAATTTTCCAGTTTATTGTAGGGTGGAATGAATAAACCGGCTAAAAAATGTTTTCCTTAATGGTCCCCTTTTCAATCCTAATTAAACTTTTAAACTATGCTTAAGTAGCCCAATCAGAGCCAGTAAATTGAGTTAAACAAATTTACTAAGACCTCTCAGACCTGAATGCCAGTAGCTTGTTGATGCCTACAAAAATCTTCTGGTTGAAGTATAGCTTGCTTAGGGACATCTAACCAAATATTAATGGGGGTGTATGCAGCATTTATGTATAATTCTGATTGGATTAAAGAAAAAATCCACAATAAATTAAAACCTGTGCACTAAGTCCTTGTTTAAAAAAAAAATATATATATATATATATATATATATATATATATATATATATATATATATATATATATATATATTATATATATATCATTCTAACCTCAAAAGCAAAGTTCTGACCCTGAATTGTAAGCCAACTGTGGCAAGGCTCTTACCTTCATGTAAATTTCAGATGACTTCTTTATTATTTTTCTTTCTGTGAAACTGAAAAGAGTGGTCCAGTTCTTATAACTGTCACACTCAGTGAGGTCATAGCTAAGTAGATCCATCTGTTGGAGTAAGAGACACGCTGAGGGGAAACAGTTGAGGGTCTGTCTGGAACAGATCAAACGCATACGACTATGTGAAAACTGTAACAGGATCAGAGGGTCTAGAGGAGGTAAAAAGAGGCAGTCTTTGGATGGTCAGGGGTAGGTAAGGTAGACAGGAGCTTATTGCTTTAACAGAGCTTGTGATCTCATCTTACTGGGGTAAAAACACCAGCTGTGCTGAGGTAAAATGCGTCATTGGCAAGCGATATGTGTACAGGTTCATTTAACGTGCAGGCAATCTTTAAACATACACTGTTGTCAGTACTGTGAGCATGAATGTGAAGAATCCTCCTGTTGATTGGAAACTGATAGGCTTGAAGCAATAACCTAAACTGGACTCTGGAAATATGTGTTTCTATTTGAAAAATAATTAAAAAACACATTGTACTTATTGAATGACACCTCAGTAATGATCATATGATTTCATAACTCTGAGTTACCCCCAGTAATTTACAAATGACTAAAGATGCAAGTATCTTTATACTTTATTGATACAAAGTCAAAATACTGATTAAGTTTTCTTCATCATTTCTTTACTCATTAAATGCTTTCTGAAGTTTTCTACATTTTTCTTTGAACTTTGGTCCCTTTCAATTATTTTCCAACTGGTGATGGTACCTGATAAAGACAGCACGAGAAAAAATTAGGAATGTTAACATGAAGATTCAAAGAAAAGGTGTCAGGTTCAAAATCATCATAGTTATACAGTAAATGAACAGATTAAAGTAAACAAATGGAACAAATTATGTCTTTGTGACTAGCTGATGGTAACAAATTTTTTGGGTGGCCTAACAAACCAACAAAAAACCTATTTCAAAACGGTCAAGTATTAGTCATAAATTGCTAAGAAAAGCAACCAAAGACAAAATCAAACAGTCATTTGGGGTTTTTGCTTTAAAAAGTAATTTTTTAGAGAATTTTGTAGAAGGTGTCATTTTGAAAGGTGTAGATAGGCAGTAGCACAACTACAGCTGAGCCAAGTTACAGCTAGGCTGCAGCTAAACTATAGCTAAGTCACAGCCAAGTTGAAGCTAGCTAACAGTTAAGCTACGACTAAACCTCAGCTAAGTTAAAGGATAGCGGCAGCTAAACTACAGCTAAGTCACAGCCAAGTTACAGCTAGGCTAATAGTTTGATTAGAAAGTTTTACCAAAGTTTCAAAGGCAAGTATTAAAAAGACAACTGGTAGAAAACACATTGGGAGATACAAAAACTATTAAGGAATTCATAATGCAGTCACAAATTCTTTAGTTTATTGGGAGCTCTACTATTAAGCTTATCTTCAGCTGTATGGCAACATTTTAGTATTTATGCACACTCTCACCTACTTTCCACAGTAATCTGTCTAATCGTACAGTTGTAACAGTGGCCTAACAATGAATCTAAGATGTGGTAATATTGTAAACCACCACAAACTTCATAGAGAATGGGCAAAAGTTGTTTGTAATATGATGGGTTTTTTTGTAGATCAAAAGAGGGAAGAACTAACAAAAGGACAGTATCTTCCCTCAACAATTTATTAAGTGTTACTTATTTCAGAAGAACATCTACAAATTCAGTTCCTATGTGTGTTGTTTATCCTGTTTAGGAAGAAGTAGAAGCTCAGATGAAGGCAGATAAAATCAAGCTTGCCCTGGAGAAGCTTAAGGAAGCCAAAGTGAAAAAGGTAAGACATATAAAGTCTAAAATTACATATTCTCCTCTGATCTGACTGAGCTACATTAAAGACGCATAAAATTACGGCTACCTGGATGGAAAATTCCTTGTGTTCCAATGCAGCATGAGCTTTGTTGTATTCTTTCTGCCCTTCTGTTCAGAGTATCTGTCAATCACATTAATAGATGGGTATTTTTTATCTAGCCAACATCCTGCAGTACAGTCAGGTTCCCTCTTTTGGTGCTAAGTGTACGCATACTCAACTTCAAAGTGGCACAAAAGCACCTAAACATAGTCTTGGATGCAAAGCCAAAAAAAAATCTAACTATTTTGAATCTGATGGCAAGCCACAACTTTGTCAAGTATGATGTGACAGTTATAATATTTAGCGGTATTCTCATTTTTCTACATCTACAGTACACAGACTATAGTTTCAGTGCTATCTTGAGATAATTTGGAAGTTACCTTTTGACTTCCTTTAACCTAGTTTCATGTTGAAGCTAAAGAAACACAGCTTGACCACTATTGCACGAACATAGGCGCATGTGTTTTGACCTGCACAAATGCAGACATGTATTTTCAGTGCTTTCAGGAGATGTTTCTGTGGTCAGATTTTCAGATTTATACCCCAATTTCTGAGAATGCTTGGAATATAGATTTTTGAATTAGAAACGGCATCAATAACTTTCAGCAAAGAAGGCCCACGGCATAATGCTGCTGCAACCATGCTTGATGGTACAAACGGTACAATGTTCTTATGTTTGAAAGACGATTCATGCAAATATTCCTCTTATCATCGTGGGCAATGTCTCTTTTGCAAAACCTTTCTAAAGAAGGCATTTGGTTCGGCCACCACCTGCACAGCTGCAAATTTCAGTTCAGCCTGAAATATCCTTTTATCTGGGGGTGATCTTTTCAGTCTAATGGTTGAAACCTGGATACAGCTGGGTTCCAGAAATATGTAAATGGTGTCTGAGAAGCCAAAGAAACATGACAATGCCACTTTTGCATGAACATAGGAGCCTGAGTTGTGACCTGCAGAAATCATTATTTTATTGTTTCAGCAGATCTTTTTGTGGTCATGTCCTTTTTAGTTTCAGATGTATACCCTGGTTTCTGAGGATTTTTGGAATATTGGTTGTTGCATGATAAAGAACAGAGAAGATAGAAACTGGATTCTTCTTTAGAGGTAGACAAAGCTGAGCAAACTGGGATCTAATTCATCTTATTCAGCCTTGATAAGTTCTACAAAAACCCATATGTTTATGACGACAGTACGGCAACCGCTTTAATGAAAACTCCTTAGTGTTCCAAAACTGGACTTGTTTCCATATGACAGGAAGTCTGAATTCTCTGGTGTAGATAAAAATAAATCTCAGTCAGAGCTCTGGCTCAGGACCTAAAATTACATACAGACATTTGAAAGGGATTACTGAAGTGCTGATGCTCTGAACTATTTTATTAAAGCTAACATTATGAAGCAGAAACACTCATTTTCCATGCATAACATGTTATTAAACTGGCAAACAAACAAGCTGCATGTACTTACAGGCTGGATTTAGTCTTACTCATGGAGCCTACTGCTGTCCACATCATATTTGAGACCTTTACTTCCAATACTTTTGGGGAAGTTGGCAATTATTTCATGAAACAGGTAGGTTTACCAGTTCACGGTGATGCTTCATGCCCAGAGCTGATTGTTTTCTTTGACTAGTCAGCATGTCAGGTGCCAGTGTGGCTCACTTGGAAAGATGTAACACCAAAAACCTGTCAGCTACTATTAGTTACCTGTTTAAAACTGGTGACAGTACATTGTGGTGAAAATAAAAGTTCTCCAGCTGCTGTTGTTGATCTTGAAAAAGTTACATTTTCCTTTACATAATCTTCTTTAAAACATTGCATTTTTTCCTAAAGCTTTAGTTGTTCTCATTTTGTTATGGTTTTGTATTTTATTGCTTTGTTAATATTTGTTTTGGAAATACATGTGAAAAAGCAGAGTGCATTGACATTATTTGGGTTTGTTTTTGACAGCTGGTGGTGAAAGTGCTCATGAATGATGGCAGCTCCAAGACTCTGATGGTTGATGAAAGACAAACTGTGAGGGAGGTTCTGGAAAACTTGTTTGAGAAGACACACTGTGACTGCAACGTAGATTGGAGTCTATGCGAGACTAACCACGAGCTGCAACTTGGTGAGTTCCTAAAGGGCTGTAAAACAATTTAAACAGAGACAAATTTACAAATTTTACAGTCATTTCAAAAAAATGTATGATTTTACTCTAATCTAATTTCTTTAATAGATCTGTATTGTTTAGAATAACTGATCCGAGTGGAAGAAACATGACATGACAGGATTAGCAAGCCGATAACATTTTACTGTATATAAATTACTCCTAAAATCTTTCCTAAATAAAAAAAAATGCCTATTAATAATCTAGAAGCATGGTTGCCTTGCAATATGTCTTAACACACCCCAATGAGTAACAGGAAGCAGATTGTTGTAATATCGAGTGATGTAACCCAATAAGCAGTTACTTTTACTTTTTTGTGCTGTTAATACATAACTATTATAGTTTCACATATCACAGACTGTATTTGTAATCGGTGTAGAACATTTCTGTCCAGGTCTAACCAGATGGGTTGTTGTTTAAGTGCGAACTAAACAGCCCTTCTGGATGAGAGGTTCAACATCCTCAAAAAACAAATGAAGCCTAATTTCCCAATATTTAAGCACTTAGGATCATCATGTCCTAAAGACGACTGAGAATCTACACTAACATTTAGTTTTTTTCATTCACGTCTCAGTCTAAGGTGGTCCAAATGCCAAAACGCTTTGAAAATCCTTTTTGTAACCATCCAGTTGAAGTCTGACCAGTGGGGATCCTTCAGATATTTTACCTTGAAAGGTCCAAAATAGCCTAGACTCCTTCAGTGTCATTAGGCAACTGTCATACAGCCATTTTTTTCAGAGCTTACATTGTATAAACAATAGGTTACACTCATTCCCATTACCTGGACATTGAAATAAGCTATAGAAAACTTATTCTGGTGCAAATGACTGATAATCTTTTGTTGCTTGTCTTGTGGCACCCAAGGCCATGTTGCTCATGGCATACAGCTATATTAAAAACTGACTCAGACAAAAGACACTAATTATTGTGCTGTCTAAGTCAAGTTCCCAAAGTAATTTGATGTCTGAATATCTAGACGTGTTAAGTTTTTTTAATTTTAACACACCCACTGTTTGTATTTTTTATTTTCTTGCTTCTGGGAACTGAATTTTCTTCCATCATCTTTTTCTATTTTTTCCCCATATGCTCTCCATCTCGTTTCCTGATTATACAACGTACTCTAATATGAGTTAGTCTGAACAGGTGGGTTTAATTTGTTGTATCGGACACTATAAGTCATCTCCCTCTGTCATGTGAAAATAGAAGCCTTATGATCTCAATCATTTGTCTGACCTTTATTTATTGCAGCTGCAGGACCTCACAGACATCAGCTCATCCGGCCATGTGCTACTATGTTACTTTAGGACATTCAGGAAATGCTGAATGCAGCTTTATTTTAGTAGTTCCTAAAACCCACCATGCAATGCAATGTGAGGCAAAGACTGGAACACAATGCAGTAAAATAATTTTTGAGGAACTTTTTTTAGCTGTGGATTAACACGAGTTACGCTGGTATTTCCAGCTTTGACAGAATAACACGCGTGGCTAAACAGATAACACTCCTACATAAAACCCAAATTCAGCCTTCCTTGTTGAATGAGCTGAATGATGAGGCCTTTAAGTTAAATTTCTTTGATCATTTTAAAAAAGGGTATGCTGTGGCCATCGTTATAGAAAAGCTAACTTTCTTCTGTGTCAGAACTTAACTCCCACACCAGGTGTGGATGAGATTTAGCCTGAG
The DNA here is from genome assembly GCA_036173005.1 of Crenichthys baileyi. Lineage (NCBI taxonomy): Eukaryota > Metazoa > Chordata > Actinopteri > Cyprinodontiformes > Goodeidae > Crenichthys > Crenichthys baileyi. The sequence goes on along the minus strand of JAHHUM010002103.1, from coordinate 220,101 downwards.
GTTCTGAAGGCTCTGGACATTGTGAGGCTGTCATAGTTGGCATGCCTCTTCAATGTCGCATGAAACACCTGGACAAAACAGCTGGGATAGACTGGGGTGGTGGTCACAGTTTTTAAGAAAGGGGACCGGAGAGTGTTTTTCAAAATTACGAGGGATCACATTTCTCTGCCTTCCTGGGAAAGCTTACTCTGGGGTTGTGGAGAGGAGGCTCCGACTGATAGTTGAACCTTGGATCCAGGAGAACTTACTTTCATCTTTGCTTTTTGCAGATTATGTAGTTCTGGATGCTTCTGTGGGCCATGACCTTCAGTGTGCACTGAAGGTCAAGGTCATCTCATTCGCTGCTTAGTGTGAACACTAAGCAGCGAATGAGATGAGAGTCAGCTCCTCTAAATCTGAGGCCATGGTTCTCAACAGGAAAAAGATGGACTGCCCCCTCTGGATTGGGGGTCAGTCTTTGCCTTAAGCGGAGGAGTTTACGAGTGATGGTAGGATGGAACGGGAGATGGACAGACAGATTGGGGCTTCGTCTGCAGTGATATGGGTGCTGCTTCAGTGTGTTGAGTTAAATAGAGAGCTCAGCCAAAAAGCAAAGCTCTTGATTTACTGATTCATCTATGTTCCGACCCTCACCTATGGTCATGAGATATGAATCATAACCGGAAGAAAAAGATCCTCGGGTACAGACTGCTGAAATGAGCTTACTCCGGAGGTTCGTTGACTCAGCCTTAGAGATATGGTTAATCAAAGCTTAGCCGCTGCTTGTCCCTATTGAAAGGAGTCGGCTGAGGAGGTTGGGGCATCTGATCAGGATGCCTCCTTGGCACCTCCCTTTGGAGGTTTTTCAAGCCAAGTACATCCCACTGAGAGGGGACCCCAGGGAAGACCCAGAACTCGCTGGATGGACGGAGATTTGAATTTCCTTCTCTTTTGCAGCTAATTTATTTGTGCTGCAAGTGCAAAGCGACCTTTGTACTACTATTATATTAGCATTTAACCCATTTTCCATGTATAATTTAGCTGTCTGACACACAAATTACTATTTCCAGCATGCGGTCAATGCAAAGAAAGATGTCCTTTGTAGCTCCTATGATTTATGAACACGAGGAGGCAAGTTATGTCTTATGTCATCATTGACTAATCTACACACGACGACAGCCTCAAAGTAGAAAACAAAGTGTGTTTATGTAAATGAGTTTTTAAACTTCTGGAAACCTGCTCCTTGAGTTCGTTACGTATATTCTGACTGTGAGCAGCTGCTGACCTTTAATCTTTGTTGTGATAAAGTTGAATCAAGTCAGGCCTAATTAACACCAACAGAGCTCAGCAGTAGCACATCTTCAAAGAAATCTGCTGCTTTAAAACTTTCCCATGTGCTCACCATGCACACTACCAACATGAAGTTCAAAGGGATTTCTACTCCTAACAGTTCATTCCCAGCAGCTAATTTAATGATTGCAGCAGCCAAATTGTAATTTGGAACCATGGTAGCAATTTTAAAGCCTAGTTTTTCCCAGCTTGTAACCTGTAATTGGATATGGTGGCAAAACTGCGTTCAAATGCCAACTGAATAATGGAGATCTGAAAGACTAAGTTGGTGGGTGGGCAGAGGCAAAGAAGGAAGCACGTTTATGTGTTTTTAAAGTTTAATGCCATTAAATGTCCTCCAAGAAAATAAAAACAGCGGTATTTTATCCTTATTTTGGACCATTTGAAACAGCACTATTAGAGCTAATTAAAATAATTTGTAAAACATGTTTGAAGTACTGTTAAATAAGTGTAAGAATGTAAAACAGGCTGTGTCAAATTGTCTGCAGGGAGCTAGGTTAAATTTTCAACGTATGCCAATTTGTGTATACGTTGAATATCTACAACACATATTATGTTTGACCAACCAATTCTAGAAAAAATAGAAAGAGTGGTTGTTCTTTAGTGCAATAGTTGCTTTATTAAGGATTGTGTGGCTGCTTGTGGTTGCATGGAAAATGAAGAACTATTGTTACCTTTGAAAAAGTTAAAAACTGACTCAAAAAATTTTTTAGCCACTTTGTCACACAGTTCTGTTCTTTATTCATTTATACGTTTAGCGGATTTTATCTAAAACAGTTTGTGTTTAGCATTATTCTGCTGTAGGAATGTGGCCACTAGCAAAAATGTAGAACCAAAAACCCTTTAGCTGGTACTAGCTAATTCTAAGCCTACACGAGTCTAACTTAAAATGAAAACAAAACCACAGATAAAAAAATTTTATATTCAGAAATTAGACAAAACTATCACAGACCATTTAATGGAAAGGTTCAATTAAGATCAAGGCTTAGTTTTATTGGAATACTTGGCCACTATAGTTGCCAGGTTAGATCAGATACGACAAATATGGGCTGTTGCCTCATTAAACCAAACTAATGGAGAAGGTCCCCTGCTGCAGCTCGCGGTGGTTATTATAGCCCAGCAGTGGCTTAGCGGTACCTTAGGTCAAGGATAGCTGTAACTTTGCTGTGGTTTAGCATTATTGTGCTTGTAGTCTAGTGTAGCCTAGCTTTAAATTAGCTGCAGCTTAGTTATAAGTTTATTTTAGCAGAGTTTGGGTCTTGTAGTTGTAGCCTAGCTTTGTCTTGGATGGAGCACAGCAGTGAACTAGCAGCACCATAGCTGCTGCTTACTTGACGCCTAGCAGTGACTTAACTGTAAGTTAGCTGTAACTTAAGCTAGCTGTAACTAAGGTGTGACCTTGCAGTCCCTCAGCTGTAGCTTATCTGTTACCCAGCAGTGACTAGTGGTTTAGCTGTATTCTAATAGTTAGCTGTAAATTAACAGTTTTATCAGCCTATTGTTGGCTTAGCTGTAGTGTAACTGTTGGCCAATGGTGGCTAAGGTGTAGCTTAGGTGTAGCTTAGCTGTAGCCTAGCATTGGCTAAGCTGTAGCCTGTTTCCTAGCAGTGACTAAGTTGTATCTTAGAAGCATTTTAACATTTGCTTAGCTTTAAATTAGCACTAACTCTAGGTATGGCTGAGTTGTAGGGTAGCTGTAGGTTAGCTGGTGGCTTCGCTCTACCCTGGTGTAGTTTAGCAATACCAAGCTTGGATAAAGCTGCGACTTAGCCTAAACATCATTTTAATCCATCTGTGCATTAGCTGTAGCTTAGCTGTAGCTTAGCTGTAGCTTAGCTATGGTCTAGAAGTGCCTTAGCTGTATCTAACAGTGGCTTAGCTTGAGCTTTAGCTGAGGTTTAGCGGTGCCTTAGTTGTTGCCTGGTAGTGGCATAGCTATGGGATAGCATAGCTGTAGCTTAGGTGGAATGTAGCTGCAGTCTTGCTGAGCTATAGCCTAGAATGGGCTTAGCTTGAACCTAGCTGTAGTTTAGCAGTGTCTTAGCTATAACTTAGCTGTGCCTATCAGCATAGCTTAGCATCAAGATCTTCATACCAAGCTGCCTGTGACGTTTTTTTTTAACTTAAACAATTTATTTAGGATGATGACTACGTATTTAAATAAATCTAACTTTTAAAGCCTTACTTTAAAGGCAGCATGGTTATTTGCAGATTCTGATTTACCAAAAGTAGGCGAAAGCAACTGTAAGAGCCTGTAACTTCTCATATTAAATTACAGTTTTACTTTAATAAGTAAAATCTTAGTTCCTCTTATCCCTTCTCCTTTCGTGGTTTTGTTTTTGTTTTCCTATGATGGTTCTTTTTTATTTTACACACATATCTCTCTCTTGTTCTTTTTTAATTAATATGCTCCAGTAGTGTTACATTTAATATTACATTTCAATTTGATTTTAGATTAGTACAAATGTTTTGACCATCTGTGCCTTAGCTGAAAAAGGATCTAGTTAAAATCCAGGTAACACACTGCACTACAGCCTAAAAATAGATGCATTTAATGCAGTTTTACAATTTAGTGGCTATGGGATAAAGGGGTATTTTATGACAGAAATCTTGAATAGACTTTTGTCATAAAGGTTACACCAAGAATACTTTATTGTTTACTATGTAGAAAAAAAGCAAGGTTAGCGATCAGCACTCAACTAGACTTAATGACAGCCAAATAAGGCAACCAGCTCCGATTATGTTGTTGTTTTGACTCCTAAGCTTGCTTTTCTTTTGACAGAACGGACGTTTGAGGACCACGAGAACCTGGTGGAGCCGCTCCTTGCATGGACAAGGGACAGCGAAAACAAAGTCCTCTTTCAGGAGAGAAAAGACAAATTTGAGGTTTTCAAAAACCCACAGGTTGGTTTTGTCGTTATTTTAAAGCAGACCAGGTCCAGCTCTTTGAACTTAGTAGCAATGATATCATACAAGTCCTAAAACGTTGTGCAAATTCCTCTCTGAAAGAAAACTGGCTCTATTCTCTGTTTAATTATGAGATATCTTTCCTCGATGCAGGCTGACCCTTTTCTTTAATGTCGAAGCTGTATTATGTCAGACACAACAGCTGGAGGGCAATGAGATCTCGGCATGTTTGTTGTTATAATGGGACACTTAACAATCTCAGAGAGTTTTATGGATTCGGTCTGTTGGCAGAGACAAATAGCCTGGCTGGAACAGCGCTGAAGCACTCCATCATTCATACCAACAAAAGACAGAACATCTCTGGTCATTTACATTTTTACCTTTTGACAAGTACATCCAAACAGATTTTTCCTCCGGGGTTTTTCCTGTGATGAACAAAAGGACTACAAAAGGAAGTCTAAATATTATAGTAAAAGAAAGACTCAGTAGAGAAATGCTTTTTTCTTTTATGGATGCTAACAGGCAGATAGGACAGTATTTTTTTAACAAATAAGGGATTAATAATGACATCACAAAGTCATGATATAATTTATGGATACGTTTAGAGTCCAGGAAGTTGAGCTATAAGCCAATTTCTAGCTCTAATTTAGTGTGCAAGCCTGGCAAGGTATGTTAATCACTCTATAACCTACATGACCTATTAGCATATGGGAGGATTGCAGAGAATTTGAGAAACTACCAACAGTGTTTAGGTTTTTCCCTGCTATTTTCTGCATCCTCACAGTGCTTTCCTGCACCCTGTTCTTGCCCTGTACTTAAAGCAGCACCTTCCCTACGCTCCATTAACTCCATGCCTTAGACCACCACTCCATGCTCACACAAATCTACTCTCATGGGTATTATGTCTGTTGTATATCTCCTCACAATTTAATGTTTTAGATCATCAAAGACATTTTAAAATGTGACAAAGATAACCTGAGTAATACAAAAATCGGCTTTTAAAATAATTTAATTCATGAAGAGAAAAAAAGCTATCCAGGCTAATCTGATCATGTGTGAAAATATAACTGCCCCCTTGTTAAATCGTGAATGTACTATTAATTTTCAACACTTTTTGATTAATCTTTATTGGTCATACCCGGCCTGATTTGTAGAATGAAAAAATATGTTAAACCGTACTGCTCTGACAAAAAGAAGGAGGCTAAAAGGTCTCAAAAACAAGAGCTGATGAAAAGCAAAGTTAGTTACATCTATCAGTGTGGAAAGAGTCACAAAGCCCTTTTCCTTTGAAATCTTTGGGACTCCAGCGAACCACAGTGAGAGCCATTATCCACAAATGGAGAAAACATGGAACAGTGCTGAACCTTTCCAGGAGTAGCGGGTCTATCATGATTACTCCAAGATTGCAACAGTGACTCCTCCAGGAGGTCACAAAAAAGCCCAGAACAACATCGGAAGCACTACAGACATCTGTTCAAACAAACATGGAATATGCAGCAGAGCAATTAACCTAAGCGCACCAGCAAGTCCACCTCTGAATCGCTCAAAAACACTAAATGAAAGTTTTGAAGAGGTCTAGTCGAAGTCCATATCTAAAGCTGATTGAGATGCTGAACGAGACTTTAAACGGGCTGTTCATGTTCAAAAACCCTCCAATGTGGCTGAGTTAAAACAATTCTGCAAATAACGGTGGGTCAAAATTACTCCACAGCGATGTAAGACTCAACTTCCCAGTTATCACAAACGCTTGATGGCAGTTGTTGCCGACAAGGATGGCACAACCAGTTTTCAGGTTTACTGGAAAACTTTGTCAAATTGGACCAGGTTGGTTTCCATGGAAAATGAAATGATCATTTAAATGATCGTCTTTGTATTTAGTCAGGCTATATTTGTCAGATATTAAAATTTGTTTGATCATTTGAAACATTTAAGTGTCAAAAACGCAAAATCAGAAGAAATAGTTTTTTACAGCACTGTATAAGAGAGGTTTCTGAGCCTCCAGGATTGGTTCCAGCCTTGGTTTAAAGGAAGAAACAACATAAGCTTTTTTAAACCTGATGAGTTCATCTGCAATAATTAGGCTTTCAGTACCACAGGAGGATGCAGATCAGGGGGGTTTCTGGGCAGGACCTTGATCACCTCCATCCTTCTTCTTTCCTCTATCCAGGACAGGCATTTAATTATAGTAGGGTTAAAAAGGATTTGCAGGTTGGTTAAGAATTTTCAAAAAAATTGTGTGCAGTGAACATCTACACACAATTTCTAGCTCTTCACTTAGATGAAGAGCAGCCAATAGACGGGCATAATCCGCTCTGGAGCCGAACATCAAGCATTGAAAATAAAAATCGCAAAACAATAAAAATAAATGAAAATTCCTTAATCACCTTTCTTTGTTTTTAGTAATCAACATTTTTTTCCTTTGCAGAACTACTATCTTTGGAAAAAGGACAAGAAATCTCTCAAGGACATGAAAGACAAAGACAAGGAATTGTTGGTGGAGGTAAAAAAAGAAAATTTCACACTTGCTGTTAGTGAAACAATGTTTCCTTGCCTACGATCTCTTCATAGTTGTTTTGCTTGTGCAGGAGAACTTCTGTGGAACGTCCATCATCGTGCCCGACCTGGAAGGGGTGCTGTTCCTCAAAGAAGACGGCAAGAAGTCGTGGAAGCAGCGGCTCTTTCAGCTCCGGGCCTCAGGAATTTATTACGTTCCCAAAGGAAAAACCAAGGTGGAGGGATCAGGATGCACATTAATAGATTTCCAATTTCAGCTTTCAATCTTCTTGAGTTCAAGCCTTTCGAACGGCGTAGCCAAACCCCATAATTAAACTTAACAGAAAATCTGTGATTACCTGAAGAGGACGATGGACAAGAGGCCTTTTCACCATCTGAGAGAATTTTTGAGGTGGACTTGGCAAATATTGCCATGTCCGGATGTGGGCGCTGATTGGTTCGTACCTAAGGAGACCGAATGCTGAGACTGAATCAAAAGGCGCTTCAGCAAAGTATTAGAACCAAAATATTTTATGATGATCTCATTTTTTTACATCATAAACACTTGGCATTTTAACAAAGGTGTGAACACTTTACTAAGCCACTGTACAGTACTGGATCCCTTGGCAGTAAAGTATTTCTGCAGAGTTAAAATGCCATTCAGTGAAATAGAAAATTGAGGACACAGTTGATCTGCTTGCACTAAACTCCTCCTGTGCTTCTCTCCAGTCGTCCCGTGACCTCATCTGCTTCGTCCAGTTCAACAACGTAAACGTTTACTATGGGAAAGACGTCAAGAACAGATACAAGGCCCCCACTGACTTCTGCTTCGTTCTAAAGGTGAGTTGATCGCTATGGATTTACCAGATGCCAGCTTTGACTTCCTCAGGGATTCTGAACAAACATGACATTGTTTCAGGTCTTGGGGTTTTTGTGATTTTTGCATGCCAGGCTCTGCAGCTGTCTGCTTTATTGGGAAATAATGCAGTGATGCGATAAATAGTTGAATTTGAAGAAGTGAAAGACATTTCCATCAGCTAAAAACCTTTGTAGAGAACTTCCTTTGGTTTATTTTCTTCTTATTATTATTAACCAAATGCATCAAAACAGATTAGAGTAAGAATAGTAGTAGTGAGGAGGGACTTACAGTAGACAGAAACACGCTGACATGCAAAAAAGGAGGAGTTAGGTACATTTTTGGTAACAGTTAAAAGGGATGTAAAAGTCAGCTTTCTTTTTTTTCCCCAATGTAATCCGAGCAGCACCAGAATCAGACCATTGTAGTTCAGTGATTTCCAAACTTTTTGCCAACCAGGCAAAAATCGCCATGTCAAAATCACTTGAGGGCCACAAGAATTTGATTTTTTACTTTTAAAGCCACGAAAATACAGGAAGCAGATGCTGTGTTCTGAGTAGAAAACATGGACAATTCATTCATATCATTAGTGTGTTTCTGGGTACCATTTCAGGAAAAAATATGTGAGAAGTATAGCGAATGGATTTACGAAAAAGACGCCCAGCCATTGTTCATTAGTTTGTTTACTGTAACGCATCCCGCAATGCAACGCATACCTGGCTACGGGAAGGTGTTTGGCTCAAGCCTGCAGCGGATACCCAGTAGCTGTGATCGAGGTCGGATCACCTTCACACCATAAACGAACCGCTCTGAAATCCATTCGGAACCGTGCCGAGATCACCTCCTCCAAATGGTCTCGGTACAGTTGTTTTGGTCCGCACCCGAGTGTAATTGTGTTCACATCTGCACAAAGGAACCGCGTACAGGAGGGAAACGAACGAGACTGGGTTTTAGGAAGACTAAAAACCTCAGGTGTGAAAACACAAAGTTTGAGCATCCTAGCAAGGAAAACCCCAGACAGGTGTGGCATAAAAAAAACGTTAAATAAGTGGAAAAGCAAAATCAAGATCAATGTTAAGTATGGTGAAGGGTCTGTGATGCTGTGGGCCTGTTTTGCTTCCAAATAACTCTGGTTAGAGACAAAATGTGTCATCAAGAAAATATTTCTTAACAAGGGCCTTTTTTCCCACTGAATAAACGGTTAAAATTTTCTTAATTTTTTAATGACATTATGCTGCTGCAACCATCTTCAAGGTCTAAGAAAGACAAAGGTTCTGATTGAAGAGGTTCCAGCGCAGACGCCTTCGAATGCCAGCTACGATAACCAGTGGAGCTACATTTAGCTGACTGGGCGGTAAATCAGATCGCCAAACCCGCAACAACTGAGCTTCATCACAGCTGCCGTGTTTTTAGACGGGCTGCCTGAAAGGGATCTTTAACACCACCCCCATGTTGGGTCACTGATACTGAACCATTACAAGGAATTTTAACTTCCTCTTCTGGGGAAAAACAGACAGCACGATTATTGTCAACATGTGTGGATCCAACGGGCACAGATGCAAAGAGAGCATGAATCCTGGCTTTATTCTCATGTTTTAACGGGTCCTGCTCATATATACGCTTTATACTCCCCTGCTTCTCTCTGGGTTGAATGTGTGTCATAAAAAGAAAATCCATGTAAACTATGTTGAGCTCTCTGCTTCTAGGCCCACACCACCCTCTTGTGGTTCCCGCTCAGAAACTTTCAATCATTCACCACACCGATCCCCGAGGCGGGCCGCAAGAGGGCCTCAGAGGAAGGAAGTGAGAGAGAGACTTATTTAGTTTGGAGTTTCACTAGAAAAACACTTTGTCAAAATGGAGAAAGTTAGGATTAATGCGAGATTAGCTTTTTAATGACTTTAATTTAATTTGTCTGCACCTTTAAACAGAGCGGCTTGTTAAATCCCAACCCCGAAACCGAACCCTTCATATGGATTTGTGTCATTAGTTCTGAAAGAAAGTACACCCTCTGTGAATCTCATCAGGATGTAGTAAAAACTGGTCTGGTCTTTATCACATTTTAAAATGAATTACATCTAACTTTAAGTTAGGACAACAATCGAGAATAGATCCCATAGCTTCAAGGTTTACCAAAGGAAAATAAGGCATTATTTAAAAGCCGTGTGAGAAAAATTAAGTACACCCCTTCCTTCAGTAGGTTGTAGAACCCACTTTGTTTAGTTCTCTTACATTGCTGTGAAGAAGCTCTTCTTCATAACACTGCTACAGACCCTGGACGTTGTTTCTGCACAGCTCTGTTATAGTCTCAGCACAGCATCGAAATCCAGACTTTGACTGGGCCATTGCAATATGCTGATTCTTCTCTTTTTCAGCCATTCTGTTATATATTTGCATCCGTGTTAGGGATCATTCTCCCGTTGAGGATCCGGTTTGGACCAAGCTTTTTAAGTCCATCTTTTGTTGTTTGTTTAATGACTAATATGAATCAAATCTGTTCTGTGGACTCTAGGTTAGATTTAAATATTTCCTAAACCAGGTAAAGATCAGATCATTTATATGAGGGTGCACTTTCTTTACACAATGACTGTATTCTGTTGAACAGCTGAAAAGATGCTATAATAAGTGAACAGATATAATGTGGAGTTGTCTGTGCAGCATCCTCAGATCCAGAAAGAGTCTCAGTACATCAAATATCTTTGCTGTGATGACGCTTGGACCATGAACCTGTGGGTGACCGGGATAAGGATCGCTAAGGTCAAAATCTGATGAACCCTACATTTAAAAACATAGTTTAATTTACTATTCAGATGTTTTACAGTCAAACCCTGCAATGATTCGTCCCTTTTCTAGTACGGCGCGTTGCTGTATGAAAACTACAAAACAGCAGGGAGGAAGGCTGCTGTCAGCGCTGCTGTGTGGACAAACCGCAGCACTCCATCCAGCTCCAGTGCTTCAACACCATCACCAACCATCAAAGGTAGGACGGCACACAATCCTCTCCTTTATTTACCTGGGATATCAGCTCAAACGTTTTTTCTAGTTCTGAAACTTGCCTCGGTTGTTGCACATTTCTGTCTTCATACAGCCAAAACACAGACTCAGGCCAACGGCTATGCTCCAAAATCACAAGCAGGATCTCCTAACCAGGTAAACAGATCATTAGAAACACTTAAGATGATGCTTTTGTTGTTTTGTCAAACTTAAAATCATTCATTTTTATTCAGAAAACAACTTCGTCTATCTTTCCTAAAGTTTATTATTCATTCTTTCCTGTCTTAACTAGTTTTGGCTTTCCTTTTTTCTTGTGTCTTTCCTTCCCACTGTCAGCCTGATGCAAGAAACTGTGCAAACTGCTCATTCCTGTTGCATTTGATGGGCCAGCATATCATTAGTGCTTTTTGCTTTGTGAATAAGGAGCAGAATCCTCAGTAGAAGCTTCAGTATTTGTTTGTTAAATAAGTTTTCCTTTATAAAATTACCTACATTGAGGTTGAAGTGCATCCTAGAGCTGTACTCACTGGATCCTTGGTTTCCCAGAACGTCCCTCTTTCATGAAAAATGTCTCCCTCCCGTCTATCTTCTATAATTGTTGATTTCACTCTGTTCTTCAGGGCATTGGTAATCTCACCCCTCCACCTCCACCACTGAACGAGATCCTCCCTCCACCTCCTCCCGACCCTGTCTTTCCTCCTCCACCACCGTCGCTGTCCTCCAAGCCTCTTCCACAGCGCCAGCAGCCCAGCAACTTCCCTCCACCTCCGCTTTCTATGGACAGCCTCCCTCCTCCACCACCGTTGCTGTCCTCCAAGCCTCTTGCACAGCGCCAGCAACCCAGCAACTTCCCTCCACCTCCGCTTTCTATGGACAGCCTCCCTCCTCCACCACCACCTCCACCCATGGATACCTCCTCAGAAGATCCTCCAAACTTCCTTCCTCCCCCTCCTGCCCCTGCTGGCTTTAGATCACTGCCTCCACCTCCGGCCCCTGCTGGCTTTAGTTCACTGCCTCCACCTCCGGCCCCTGCTGGCTTTAGTTCACTGCCTCCACCTCCGGCCCCAGCGGCAACTTTTCATGGAAATGCCAATCGATCCCTTCCTCCTCCACCTCCAGACCCAGAATTTTTACCACCGCCTCCTCCTGATCCAGTGATCTTAGCACCCGGTGCACCTCCTGCACCTCCACCTCCTCCTCCTCCTGCTCCCATTGCCCCTCCACAAGCTGCTGCCCAGCCACGAAAGATGGGTCCAGCTCCTCCAAAGAGGACTACTCCAGTGCTGCAAGGAGGAGGAGGAGGAGGAGGAGGCGGCGGTGGTGGAGACTTCATGTCAGAACTGATGTCAGCCATGAAGAAGCGTACTGATCATTAGCTTCGGTGAAAAAAACAGGGGAATGAAATCCAGATTATACCAGATGATCTCAGTAGAGATTATTACAGATTCATCTCTGCAGAAAATCATCCGGTAACTTTACTTTTCCTGAACAATATTTTAAGAATAATCATTTGAAGTAAATCCATAAAAGTTCAAAGTTTGTTTTAACAATATAGTAACAAAGCTTTACAGATACTTTTATGTAAAGAAATGTATATATGTTTGCATTAAGGGACTATAAATATTGCAAAAAGACCATCCCTTCTGTCTCTTTAGAGGTTATATTGTTACAGTCATGGACAAAGGCTTCGGCTCTTCGACACAAATGTTCTTTACAAACTTTGAAAAGTTAGATTTTCTGTTAACAGTTTGCTGTTATCACATAATCTTGTGTGTGTGTGGTGGGGGGGGGGGGGGTGCATGCATACAGCGATTCATTGCAAAAAGCTTTTCTAAATTAAAGAGTTGATAGCAAACGCTTTCCACTGTGCTTTTGCATAAAATGACAAAACTCTGGTAAAGATGTGAAAGAGTAATAATAAAAGTCACACAATCAATCTAATTAACAGGCCGACTGCTGTCAGGGAGGAGCAAACGAGGTTGAAATCATTGTCTCCCTGTGTAAGCAATGGTAGCTTCTAATGAAAAGGTAACAGCCATCATCAAAATGGCCCCACATGTAAGGAAACTGCTGCTACGAATATTGACAGAACAGTGTTCTGGACCGTAAAGAACCTTAAGGTGAGACGTTCAGTGGCAGTGGCAAAGGTCTGAAAGACCCCAGCAAGCACCAAGATCATCTCCTTCTGAGGGGTGGTCTCCACAGAATCCTGCTGCCACCGATGCAGAGCTTGATCAGCAACAGAAGCTGGCAGGTAAATACTTTAAAACAAGAACTGTTTTTTTACTGTTGAGTGTGACAAAACACAGCTTACAAGAATATAAAATAAGATTTTACTTAGAGAACAGCATTACAGACAGATTCATGGAAGATTATGTTAATAAATCCAACGTGTACTTTCCTTCACGCTTCTCATAAAACATTCTGACATAAAGTTGCATAAAGATGAGCGATAACCTGTAACCTGCTATACATACCTATTTCTGTCTTGCTTTGGATCATTTTAATAATTATGGCTTACAGCTAATTAAAATGAGCTGAATTGCTGAAATAAATTACCTTTTTAATAGTATTCTAATTTATTAAGGGACCAGTTGTATTTCTCATGACGAACAGCTGACCTTTAACCTATTAGCCCACAGAGGAGGTCTTGCTGCATACCCCGCCTCCTCTGCAGAGTCTTGTGTAACAAATGGAGATGACAGGATGTGGTGCAGCAGCTCCACCTGGTGGCACACCAGATAAAAAACAACAGCATAAGGACGTTGCAGCATGGCTGTTTCTGGAGAACAGGTTCAGCTGCTTACCTCTGAAAAATCGCTCTCCTCAGCCCTTCTGATTGCAGACTCTGCCATCCAGTTCCTCAGCACATATCTGGGATTCACTCCTGTAAGATGAAAACATGTGACACGTTTCTATTCTGCACCAGTCAGGCTTCAACATGAGTGTTTAGTGACTCACGTTTCATCCTCTGCTGACGATGCAGATCACTTTCACTCTGTGGCCTGGACAGAAACAGACGAGAAGCTTTTCACTGTTTTCTGATTATTTTTTAAGCACAGCCTTTGAAGCCAGACACAGCGTCTTACCTACTGAGCCGCTGCAGGTACACGATGAGCCAATCAGAAAACAGCTTGTGTGATGACAGGTCTTCAAGAGCCCACATCTGACACAAGGTAAACAGAAATAAAAGAGGGGATGGCTTTGCTTTCTGGATGAATCCTCGACACAAACACGTATTTTGACCGACTACTTTTCAGTTACAGTTTTTATTTAAATAAGAAAATGTTTTGTTTTGGCAGAAAATAAATCAACTTTACTTCAAAAAGGTGAAAAAGTAAATTAATTCCTCCCCAGCTGTACCTGTGTGAAGTTCCTGCTGCGAAGCTGATTGGTTGAAACCTCACTAAGCTGCCTGAAAGTCATGGTGAAGTCTGACCTTGTGTCCTCCATCATCTAAAGCAACGTGCAAATTATTGAAGAAGTAAAAACCTGTGTTTTGGATTTTCACGCAAGGCAGATTTCAAAATGACCTGCCTTAAGCAACAAGACAATTAGGTGGTCATCTTCATCCTCCTCCTCATCACCAAGAAACCCCAGTTTATCTTTAAATAACTGCTGAAGCCTAAAACAGACAAATAAAAATAAGATCAAACGAACCATAGCATGTCAGTTTAGTTATATTATCGTGTCTTAGATTAAGGTGGATGTATTGAAATTAAAGTATCTGGGAAAGTTTGAAAGTAAGAGAAAACAAAATTAATTAAAAAGAAATAAAAGCTAATTTAAATTAGTCATCCAAAACAAAACAAAATAGAAAAAAAAAACAATAGAGTGAGACAGAAGGGGACAAAATAAAATAAAACCAAATGTAGCAAAAAAAAATAATGAAAAAGTAAACAAAATTAAAAAATGGAACAAAATAAAACACACTAGAATAAAACAAATAAAATGGAACAAAAACAACATTTGGAAAAACAAAACAGAGTGAAAGACAAAATAAGCTTAAAATAAAACGAAATGAAAATAAATGTAAAATAAAAAGCTTAAAAACAACTTCAAATAAAAAAGTAAATCTAAATATAATGAAAAAGAAAATTAAATAAAACAAACCCCAAAAACAAAACAAAAAACTAAATATGTATAACAAAATAAAACGAAAAAAAATACAACATTATAGAAACCTAAAAGACAACAGAGCGCGCACACAAAAAACATGAATGCTATAAAAGACAATAAAATGAACATCTTGAGTCAAACATCATCAAGGGATGTTGCCCTGAGGATGAAAACAGTTTAATAAAAATACAAGATAACTTGGAACCAGAGCTCACCTCATCTGGTAAATGTCCAGGTATCCTTTTAAAATAATTTTGGCCCTAAAAGGATAAAAAGAACAATTTAGTTTAACAATTTATCTTCCAAAAAGCCAAAAAACAAAAATAAGAAACAAAATACAAACACAAAAATCGCACTTTTAGATTTTACCACAGCATTTTACTGCCAACAATAAATTCTAACTTATTGAGATTCATGTTTCAATCTCTTTATTAAGCATATTAAATGAACAGATTCAGCTTCTTGTTGCCAATTTAACAGAAATAACATCTTCCATTTATTTTGCATAATTGTCCAGAAGTCCTGGAGATCAGCTCACATTCAGCCGATCCTGGATCAAACCTCACCTCAGAAAGAAGGTTTTTCCAACCCTGAAGCAACATTTCAAAGGATTTGGATTATTTGGATTATACCAATAACCTTGTTTCATTTTTGAAATGATGCAGAATTAAAAACTGAATCACTGACTGCAAGCAGAAAAGTGAAAATCCCAAAGCATAATGCTTCCTCCACCATGCTTCACTGAAGTACCATGATCCTCCTCTGATTACATGACTTAGATATTTAGGAGGATTTCATGAGCTGGATTAATTATTTTTTAATGTTCCCACTAATGAAACATCAGATTTCTGCATATTTTACCGTTTATCTACATAACTCAGGGTTGCAATACCCGAAAGGCTAATTATTAAACCCAACTCCCTCAGTGCAACACAATTTCTATGATTTTCTTACTGTTTCTTCTGTCTTTGTGTGAGGACAGGACTGAGGGCCACCAAGAGCTTCTCCAGGTTGAACAAGCCGACTTCAGCCTGAGCTCCTATTCTGTATCTGCCTTCATCATCAGATGAGTTGGGGACAAAATCTGTGAAACAGAACCTTCATCAGGAGCAGGGTGTTCCAGTATTTCATTAGAAACAGAACACAGCAATGTGTACGCACTGGGGTCGTAAGAGTCCATGAAGCCAAACGGTCCGTAATCGATGGTAACGGACAGAAGGCTGAAATTGTCCGTGTTGCAAACACCTGTTATGATAGCACAAATTTAGCAGAGATGTTGAGACCAACTGTCATCAACTGTTGAGCCGGAAACGTTTCTCACCGTGAGCAAACCCCACCGAGATCCACTGAGCTATGAGCTGCGCTGTTTCAGTCACAACGGTGGAAAAAAACACCTGAAAGGACAAAGAGTTTCACAGATAGAGTCCTGAAACATTCACAAATACTCAACGCAAAACGGATCAGCTCACCAGATATTTATCCGGGTCGTCCGAATGGATCCAAGAAAAATGCTCCCCAATAACAAAGTTTAGCAGCTTTCTAAAATGAAAACACCAAAAGACATTGTGATAAAGTTCACCAAAGAAGAAAAAATGAAGATTAAGAACATGAGTGAGTGGTCTGTCTCACTTTAAAAGATCTATTTCTCCATTTTCAGCCAGAATTTCCAAGGATCCGAATCGAAACCAGGACTTGGCCAGCCGAAGCACAACTGCTCCTGCTCAGAGAAGCAGAAACACGAACCTGAGCAAGAACATGAAGTCAGCAGCACATCACCCGGGAGGACTCGTGATTAAATATCTGTACCTCTCTCCGTTTTCACATTTCCATTATAGAACTGATCCCTCAGCACTGGTTCCTCACTCACAATCAGGCTTAAACAAAGCAAAATATGATCAGGGGTAAAATCAGACACTGCAAAACAACAAATGGGCCATTTGTGTTATTTCTTTCTGAATAAGGAGATTATAAGAAGAATTTATCCGTCAGTATGACTAGATTAGCTGCTGAGAGCCACCTAGTGGTGTAAATGTGAAACTGTTCTTATTTGTTCACTAGAACGGCTGAGCCAATAATAAACACTGTTTATTAGAGGCAGTGAAAGCTGCTTAAACTCAATTCACAAGAAGACAAACTAAAACGTTTTTTGACCCAATCTAGGCCTAATTGAAGCTGGATACATTTTCTGAAGTGACCGAGTCATTGTTGTTCTCACCTAGCAGCCCTGCTTGTAGGAACCCCCAGGAAATGCATGGCCTCGCTGCACAGGAACTCCCTGACTGAAGAGCGGATCACGGCTCGGCCATCTCCAAACCTGCAAAGGTCTTCAGTATTTTTACCTTAACTCTATTAAATTTTATGACCTAAATTGTAATGAGAAAATGTAATTATTTTCCACAGTTTTGTTGAGGATTTTATACAAGTATCCAATTTCTCAATTTGGTGGAAAAGGTTCAGTTTTTTGCCTCTGAAATTTTAAAGAGTTCAAAAAATAAAGAAATGAGGGATGACCCAATGCTTATGCACAGGACTGTGAATCTATAAATGCAAATTATTGTCTCATAAATAATAATTTGACCAATAATAATAATAATAACCTTGAATATCCCCTCCTTGAACCGCCACCTTAACGTGGTGGAGGGGTTTGAGTGTTCAAATGATCCTAGAGGCTATGTTGTCTGGGGCTTAAATGCCCCTGGTAGGGTCTCCCATGGCAAACAGGCTCTAGGTGATGGGTCAGACAAAGAGCGGTTCAAGAATCCTTCATGAGGACAAATATATAGAGGCACGTGACGTCGCCCGGTAAGGCGGAGCCGGGGTCCCACCCTGGAGCCAGGCCTGGGGTCGGGACTCGTCAGAGAGCGCCTGGTGGCCGGTTTGCTCCTCGCGGGACCCGGCCGGGCCAAGCCCGAACGAGAGATGTGAGGCCATCCCCCATTGGGCCCACCACCTGCAGGGGGAACTGTGAGGGACCGGTGCAAAGAGGATTGGGTGGCGGACGAAGGTGGAGACCTCAGCGGCCCAATCCCCGGATGCTTAGGCTGGCTCTAGGGACGTGGAATGTTACCTCGCTGGGGGGGAAGGAGCCCGAGCTTGTGCGGGAGGTCGAAAGATATCGACTAGAAATAGTCGGGCTCGCCTCCACGCACAGCATGGGCTCTGGAACCCATCTCCTTGAGAGGGGCTGGACTCTCTTCTACTCTGGAGTGGCCCACGGGAAGGGCGGGGGGCTGGGGGGGGTTTGCTTGTTGCCCCCCAGCTCAGCCGTTCTCGTGTTGGGGTTTTACCCCGGTGGATGAGAGGGTCGCATCCCTGCGCCTTCAGGTCGGGGATAGGTCTCTGACTGTCGTTTCGGCCTACGGGCCAAGCGGTAGTGCGGAGTACCCGGCCTTCTTGGTGTCCCTGTCGGGGGTGCTGGATAGTGCCCCTCCCGGGGACTCCATTATTCTGCTGGGGGACTTCAACGCCCACGTGGGAAACGACAGTGACACCTGGAGAGGCGTGATCGGGAGGAATGGCCCGATCTGAATCCGAGTGGTGTTTTGTTATTGGACTTCTGTGCTAGTCACGATTTGTCCATAATGAACACCATGTTCAACCATAAGGGTGTCCATCAGTGCACTTGGCACCAGGACACCCTAGGCAGGAGGTCAATGATCGACTTTGTTGTCGTATCATCAGACCTTCGGCCGCATGTTTGGACACTCGGGTGAAGAGAGGGGCTGAGCTGTCCACTGATCACCACCTGGGGGTGAGTTGGATCCGCTGGAGGAGGAGAAAGCCGGACAGACTTGGCAGGCCCAAGCGCATAGTGAGGGTCTGCTGGGAACGCCTGGCGGAGCCCTCGGCCAGGGATGTATTCAACTCCCACCTCAGGGAAAGCTTTGACCAGATTCCGGGGGATGTCCGAGTGGACCATGTTCTCCGCATCTATTGTCGATGCTGCTGCCCGTAGCTGCGGCCGTAAGGTCTGCGGTGCCTGTCGCGGCGGCAATCCCAGAACCCAGTGGTGGACACCGCCAGTAAGGGATGCTGTCAAGCTGAAGAAGGAGTCCTATCGGCTGTGGTTGGCTTGTGGGACTCCTGAGCCGGCTGATGGGTACCGTGAGGCCAAGCGTGCTGCGGCCCGCGCTGTGGCAGAGGCAAAAACCCGGGCCTGGGAGGAGTTCGGTGAGGCCATGGAGAAGGACTACCGGTCGGCCTCGAAGCGATTCTGGAAAACCCGTCCGGGCGCCTCAGGGGGGAAGCAGTTGCTTCGCCAACACTGTTTATAGTGGGGGTGGGAGGCTGCTGACCTCGACTGGGGACATTATCGGGTGGTGGAAGGAGTACTTCGAGGATCTCCTCAATCCTGCCATCACGCATTCCCTGGTGGAAACAGAGGCTGGGGACTCGGGGTTGGACTCTTTCATCAACCAGGCTGAAGTCACCAAGGTGGTTAAAAAGCTCCGCGGTGGCAAGGCTTCGGGGGTGGATGAGATCCGCCCTGAGTACCTCAAATCTCTGGATGTTGTGGGGCTGTCATGGTTGACACGCCTCTTCAACATTGCATGGCGGTCGGGGACAGTGCCACTGGACTGGGAGACCGGGGTGGTGGTCCCCCTTCATGACAGGGGGATCACACGCCAGGGTATTGGAGAGGAGAGTCCGCCCGATAGTCGAACCTCGGCTTCAGGAGGAGCAGTGTGGTTTTCGTCCCGGCCGTGGAACACTGGACTAGCTCTACACCCTCTACAGGGTACTCGAGGGCTCATGGGAGTTTGCCCAACCAGTTCACATGTGTTTTGTGGACCTGGAGAAGGCATTCGACTGTGTCCCTCATGATGCCTTGTGGGGGGTGCTCCAGGAGTATGGAATCGGGGGCCCTTTATTAGGGGCCATCCGGTCCCTGTACGAGCGAGGGAGGAGTTTGGTCCGCATTGCCGGCAACTAAGTCGGACCTGTTCCCAGTGCATGTTGGACTCCGGCAGGGCTGCCCTTTGTCACCGGTCCTGTTCATAACTTTTATGGACAGGATTTCTAGACGCAGCCAAGGGCCGGAGGGGTCTGGTTTGGGGACCAGTGGATTTCGTCTCTTCTTTTGCAGATGACGTGGTCCTGCTGGCCCCCTCTAGCCAAGACCTACAGCATGCGCTGGGGCAGTTCGCAGCCGAGTGTGAAACAGCTGGGATGAAGATCAGCTCCTCCAAGTCAGAGGCCATGGTACTCAACCGGAAAAGGGTGGCTTGTCCTCTTTAGGTTGGAGGGGAGTTCCTGCCTCAAGTGGAGGAGTTCAAGTATCTCGGGGTCTTGTTCACGAGTGAGGGAAGAATGGAGCGGGAGATCGACAGACGGATCGGTGCGGCTGCCGCAGTAATGTGGGCGCTGTGCCGGTCCGTTGTGGTGAAGAGAGAACTGAGCCGAAAACCGAAGCTCTCAATTTACCGGTCGGTCTACGTTCCTACCCTCACCTATGGCCATGAACTTTGGGTCATGACCGAAAGAACGAGATCCCGGATACAAGCGGCTGAAATGAGCTTCCTCCGTAGGGTGGCCGGGCACTCCCTTAGGGATAGGGTGAGGAGCTCGGCCATTCGGGAGGGGCTCGGAGTAGAGCCGCTGCTCCTCCACATTGAGAGGAGCCAGTTGAGGTGGCTCGGGCATCTATACCGGATGCCTCCTGGACGCCTTCCTCGGGAGGTGTTCCAGGCACGTCCCACCGGGAGGAGGCCCAGGGGACGGCCCAGGACACTCTGGAGGGAATATGTCTCTCGGCTGGCCTGGGAACGCCTTGGGCTCCCCCTGGAGGAGCTGGAGGAGGTGTCTGGGGAGAGGGACGTCTGGGTGTCTCTGCTGACGCTGCTGCCCCCGCGACCCGGTTCCGGATAAGCGGAAGACGACGAGTACGAGTACGACGAGTACGAGTACCTTGAATATGGGGTTTTCCCAGAGCCTTTGAGCTGCAGTTCCCAGGTTTCACCATTCCTGTACAGTTAGATTCATATTAACTATATATCACAAAAAGTAACACTTTAAGCTTAAACAACGACAAAGCAAATAATCTCCTCACCTGTTTAAATACTGCCCGAGTAAATGCGCTCGACCATCTCCCAGCTGTCCTGCCCAGTAGCCAAACTTTGACAGATTAAAATATTTAATAAATACCACATGTCATACCAGATCTGGTCTCAGTTGAGTTTAAATTTTAAAAAGACATCAACACTATGAGCCCCAGAACTATTTAATCCCTTGTTAAATGTATTCTCTTTAAGATAAATGGTTGTCATGGCGACCTCCGAGAGGTCCTCCTTTGCTGCAGCTTTATCCTCCTCCTCACAGCTCATTGCTGCATATTAGGCCACATTTAGGCAAGTAGCTGTTTTCTTTAGGCCATTACTTGACTTAATATCTGCCCTACTTGAATAGCATGTTCTCTTGTCTTTCCCAATTTGAGGAGTGGCTAAAAGAAATGGGCCTCTGCATCACATCTGTAGGAACATAAGAAGCAACAGATTATATATTAACGGTTCCTAGACCTTCTGATCGACTTAAATAAAGTAAAAATGCTTCATTTATATTTATTATACAGTAATTGTGCGGGGGTGCTGGTAAGTGATCCACCAGTGATTTACTTATCATAAAATTTTACTTCACACTGAATAAATGTACTAATTTTTTACTCTAGGTGTGAGATGATACTTCTGCAATAAAAGATGGAGTTATTTCCACATATCTCTGGGTTATTAAGACTTCTCTATACATAGATACACCGCTTTGTAAATTACTCATATTGCTCCACCTTTTCCACATTTTGTCCCATTAAAACCACAAACTTCAATGTATTTTATTGGGATTTTATGTGATGGACTAATGCAAAGTGGTACATAATTGTGAAGTGGAGGGAAACAGAAACATGGCTTTTAGATGCAATTGTTTTCACCTGAGTTAGAACTCTTTAGAACCACAGTTTGCTGCAACTTCGGCTGCAAGTCCTTTAGGGCAGGTTCCGATCTGCTTCGCATATGCAGATACTGAAATTTCCACCTATTGTCATTTAGGTCTGTCCATAAGTTGGAGTTAGGTCTGGACTTTGACTGGGCCATTCTAAAACATAAACATGCTTTGACCTACAGGGTTTTCCTTCAGGATCGGCCCGTATTTAGCTCCATACATCTTCCCATCATCTCTGACCAGCTTTACCGTTCCTGCTATAGAAAAGCTTCCACACAGCATGATACTACCACCTCAATGCTTTTACAGTGGGGACTGGTGTGTCCCCATAGCATTTTGAATACATTCTAGGATCAGAGTCTCCTTGCCATTTGGTTCTGATTTTATTTGATGGACTGGACAGTGTTTTGTGACATTTTTAAAGCTTGGGATATAATTTCATAACCTAACTCAGCTTTAAACATCTCAGTTTCTTCATCCATGACCTGTATGCTGTGTTCCTTTATCTTCATAATGCTGTTTGTTCTACAAAGTGCTCTAACAAACCTTTTACGCCTTGATAGAACACCTGCACCTTATGCTGAGATCAAATTACACAAGGGTCGACTCTGTTTCCTAACTTTTTTTTTTACCGTGTCCTGTTCAGCAGAGTAGCTGCTATAATGCTCCGCTTGATATCTATAAAAGAAACTTTATTTGAAACTGCTTTGGGATTATTTCAATTGGTATGGACACAGAGACGGAAACGAAAAGAAAAACAAGAAGCAAAAAGAGAGAGAGAGAGGTTGGCCAAGAGGAAAAAGGGAGAGAAGGAGAAAAAAATAGAGGAGAGAAAGAAGGGTGAAGATGCGTCTACACCTGCAGAAACTTATATTAATCAACACCAAAAAGACATCCCCGTTCACCGAGCTCCAAGCACAAGCACCTCCACCGGGTCCAAGGAAAGGGACAGGCTCCGGGCCCCGAGAACCGGAACCATAAGGGTGACTTCTGACATAACCTCTTCTGCCTGGCACTGTAGTACAACTTAAAGAAAATGGAAGAGGAGGATGTTTTTTTTCACCTGATGACCTCCATATCTGTGAGCAAGCGGAGCAGAACCAGGCAGCAGTTTGGCTCCACTCGCATAAAGCAGGAAGTCTTCTGACCGCGTCACCGCCACATCTAGATCCAAAATCCCTTCAATGACGTCCTGTTGGGAGACATTCGGATATAGATTCATTTTGGATGTTGTTGAGTAAAAATTGTAGTGCTGACAGTGCTGTGCTGTTATCACCTTGGAAACTGCTCCCAGTCTCAAAGAGCCTCTTAGTGGAGTCGGATTGGATCTGGAGAATATGCAGTTCTTCACGGTGCGGACAAAGTTACCGTCGATCTCATCAACTGGCAGTGCTTCTGCAGAAAAAGGAATGAGTGCATGAAAAAACTACTGTCTGCACAGGAAAAAAAGATGAAGACAAATATATGTTATACCAATAAGCTTCTTGCAAGACAGTTTGAACAGCTCCAGATGTTGAGTAAGATTTAAAATATTCGCTTTCCACCTAGTCTGGCCAGGTTCTGCAGAGGGATGCTTGTTTGATGCTGTGTCCACATGACTACTGCAGTCTGGAGCAGCACTTTCGCAAAACTCCAGGACGTGTACAGGTGAGAAGTTTGATACTGCGACCAGAGTTAAGACTAGTGTTGTGCAGGAGCTCCACATTTCCACAGACGGAGCAGTGTGTGTGTTCTGTAGGGAAAAAAAATACTTCCAGTCGGCCATCATAACAATGGAAGAAGATCTCGGAAGCACAAACTTACAGGGGTTGGACAATGAAACTGAAACACCTGGTTTTAGACCACAATAATTTATTAGTATGGTGTAGGGCCTCCTTTTGCGGCCAATACAGCGTCACTTCGTCTTGGGAATGACATATACAAGTCTCTGCACAGTGGTCCAGAGGATTTTAAGCCATTCTTCTTGCAGGATAGTGGCCAGGTCACTACGTGATACTGGTGGAGGAAAACGTTTCCTGACTCGCTCCTCCAAAACACCCCAAAGTGGCTCAATAATATTTAGATCTGGTGACTGTGCAGGCCATGGGAGATGTTCAACTTCACTTTCATGTTCATCAACCAATCTTTCACCAGTCTTGCTGTGTGTATTGGTGCATTGTCATCCTGATACACGGCACCGCCTTCAGGATACAATGTTTGAACATTGGATGCACATGGTCCTCAAGAATGGTTCGGTAGTCCTTGGCAGTGACGCGCCCATCTAGCACAAGTATTGGGCCAAGGGAATGCCATGATATGGCAGCCAAACCATCACTGTTCCACCCCCATGCTTCACTCTGGGCATGCAAAAGTCTGGGTGGTACGCTTCTTTGGGGCTTCTCCACACCGTAACTCTCCCGGATGTGGGGAAAACAGTAAAGGTGGACTCATCAGAGAACAATACATGTTTCACATTGTCCACAGCCCAAGATTTGCGCTCCTTGCACCATTGAAACCGACGTTTGGCATTGGCATGAGTGACCAAAGGTTTGGCTATAGCAGCCCGGCCGTGTATATTGACCCTGTGGAGCTCCCGACGGACAGTTCTGGTGGAAACAGGAGAGTAGAGGTGCACATTTAATTGTGCCGTGATTTGGGCAGCCGTGGTTTTATGTTTTTTGGATACAATCCGGGTTAGAACCCGAACATCCCTTTCAGACAGCTTCCTCTTGCGTCCACAGTTAATCCAGTTGGATGTGGTTCGTCCTTCTTGGTGGTATGCTGACATTACCCTGGATACCGTGGCTCTTGATACATCACAAAGACTTGCTGTCTTGGTCACAGATGCGCCAGCAAGATGTGCACCAACAATTTGTCCTCTTTTGGACTCTGGTATGTCACACATAATGTTGTGTGCATTTCAATATTTTGAGCAAAACTGTCCTCTTACCCTGCTAACTGAACCTTCACACTCTGCTCTTACTGGTGCAATGTGCAATCAATGACGACTGGCTACCAGGCTGGTCCAATTTAGCCATGAAACCTCCCACACTAAAATGACAGGTGTTTCAGTTTCATTGTCCAACCTCTGTACATTGCCTTGGAAAAGTAATCATAGCCCTTCAAAGGGAAAGAATACATGTTTTTAAAAAATAAAATTCAAAACATGTTCGAGTAAGACA
Organism: Crenichthys baileyi; assembly: GCA_036173005.1. Lineage (NCBI taxonomy): Eukaryota > Metazoa > Chordata > Actinopteri > Cyprinodontiformes > Goodeidae > Crenichthys > Crenichthys baileyi. Next base: position 195,312 of record JAHHUM010002103.1, on the reverse strand, counting down.
ACAATCCTAAACCTAAAGTCATTTAGATCAAAGCTCAAACTATCATATTCAACTAATCACATCGGCAAACAGAAGGTCACAGGACAGACTGCAGACAATACTGAAACTATACTGATAAAACCCACACTAAATTAACCCTGTAGGGGTTTACAGATTTATAAACATCAGGACACACCTTGACACTGAAAATGCATCTGGACTCATGTCACACAAGGTCTCCTGAAACATTGGAGGTCATACAAGCTCTCTGTCTGTTATGGCAAAGCGGATAACGAAAGGTGGTTTTCCAAACTACTGACTCAGGGGATATGCCACACTTTTCAGATTTTTGCCTTTAAAAAAACTTTGAAACCCTGAATCATTTCCTTCCACTTTACAATTATGGACTGCAGTCTCTAACATATAATTCCCCCAAAATAAATCAATTGAAGTTTAAGATTGTGATGAGAGAAAATGTTTAAAGAAATTCAAAGAGAATACAGAACTTAGGCACTGTGCAAAACTAGGCTGGGGTCAGTTGTTACTGAGAAATATAAAAAATAATATATATTTTTTATTATTAAAAGGCAATTTCAGGCAAGCTGATAATTTTTTTTATCTAAACCTAAAATAAGACAGGAGCTCAAAATCTGACCTATCCAGACTGTTAAAACCTGAACCGGACAGTTTTACGGTGCCTACAGATGATTAAAATGCTTTGTTTCGTTTTAAAAACATTTAAATTGTTAGCAAATGCTCTGCGATTCCCAAACTGCTCTATTAAAGAATGGAAGCATCGTAGAATAATTTAGTCCAGACTCCCCTAAACTCGGTAAAATAGCCTTTTATTAAAAAAGAGACGAATGATGCTAACTTCAGCGCCCAGTTAAAACGGCTAGTCGCCCAGCAACTCGTCGTACCCCAAACACTGGTATACTTCCTGGAGATATAGTAATAGAAATATGTTCTATAGCTTTACTTTAAAGAATAAATGGTTTATTATACGCTTAGTTTTCCAGAAAAAGCTCAGATTTTATATAAATCGTTCCTACTTTTACCAATTAACTCCTTCCGGTGTCCAACCTTATTGTGAAACGTTGCTAATCGACGCCCCGTGGTCGCTGTGTTCCGGTTCCGCTCCATCATATAACCGCCCCCTCCTCCGTGCACGCGGCGGGCCGGGGGAACATCATGGCGGGGTCTTGGTGGATGAGCTGCCGGAGGTTCAGTTCAGGCTTTACGAGCTCCGGGTTATTTGACACGCTGCGGTGTTTCAGGGGAAGTTTCGGGTATGCTTCTGCGTCCTCTACGGGCAGGACGTCCTGGAGCTCCGCACCGGGAAAGGAGGTGAGTTTTTACCTGACAGGAAGTGCTGTCAGAACCAGGAAGGTCATTGAGACAGCCCGGTCCTCCTTCAGTGGTGGTTTTGATCCTCAGGTTACTGCTGTTTCCTGAAGGGTTGTATGGCACTTTGTCTGCTAAAAGAATCCGTATAATTTTTGCATTCTTATATGAGTATTGACTTCTTGCAGATGATATTTTTGGATTATTTTGAATCTGAGGACATTGAGACCTTAATGAGCCTTTACAGTAATCGGTCTGTGACTGATAGATGTCTGTTTATTTAGTATCCAGTTACAATCACCTTCTCATTCATTTTACATAGAGACAAATATTTAGTACTTCAGGGACCTCAGACCAAATCATAAATAAACACTATAAAATAACTAAAATAGTTCTAGGCTTTCTGTTTTAAATTGATACAGAGTGAAAGAGCAATTTATTCAGATGCATCTCTATTATTCAAAAGTCATTAAAAAGCTATGTATGTTTTTATTTTATTTCAGTGTTTTAATTAATCTGCATTATATATTAATTACACACAGTGATATAATTAAAAGTGTTTATATCCGTTAATTCTATCATTATGGCTCTCACATATGGAAATTTTTATTTTAGACCAATAAAAAACATATTTTAATACAGAAAGGTTATGCTACTACACCTTTTTCTACCACACTTTTTTTTTTCCTTCCACTTAACGTTCCGTCAATATGCTTGGATACAACATTCAATGCAGAAACTAAGGTTTTATTTGCTAATCCAGATTGCCAGTTTTCTTTCTGAGGATGTGCTGGTCACTATGGTTCCTTTAAACTATGGAAGCATCTGGCAAGAGGCTTTCAGGAAATCGGAAGACACTTTTTCCCTTATTTTTAAGAGTCAGTGCAAATCTGTTTATACATGTGCATCTCAAAAAATTAGAATACAATCAAAATGTTATTTCAGCAATTTAGTTCAAAAAGTGATTCTATTCTATAGTCTCATTACACACAGAGTGAAATATTTCAAGCAAATAATTTGTCAGCTGATGAAAATCCATAAAAAGGTTTCTCAGAAAATTAGATTGTCTAACCGCAATTGGAAAAACAAATTTTTAACCACACTTTTTCCTTCCGCTAAACCTTCCATTAATATGCTTGTTTACAGCACTCCGTGAACAGCCAGCTTCTTTAACAATGAACTTTCAGTGGCTTGTGGAGGGTGTCGGTCACGAAAACATGAGCACTTCGACATGAACTAATGCATCCTTTAGGGCTTAAGGTGGAACCATAATTCTCATATAAATCAACTGTACACAGCCCAGGGATAAAGCATGTAGAGGTTCAGTTTGTACCTGCTTTAAGTCATTTTCTATAATCTACTCATAGCCATATTGTAAGAAAATGAGGGTTTATGACTCCAATAAATGACATCCATCAGCACAAGGTTGCTTGGAGGTGTTTTGACTTGATCAGAGGTATTTTTTAAGATTCCACTGGATCAAATGGGCATTATAACCAAAATAACTGAAAATACAAGTTTTATACATGAGATTTGAGATTTTATTTATGACTAGCTTCATAATTCATGAAAATAAATAGATATGCAAAGATTTATGTGCACGAGTACAAAATGGCTTATTCAGATATGCACGTTGATGCATAAATTATGCAATTGAAGCAGAGTTTATCCCCAAATATGGCGCTGTTTCTTGATTGGTTTACATACTGGGAAAGGTGGGAGTTTTTACCTTGGATGCAATAAACGAGCAGGGAAAAAAGCTGCTGTCTAACGGTTGCATCAGTAAAACATCCTGCTTTGTAACAACCAATATTTTTAGGATTTTATTAATCCTGAAGTTAATAATTGTTGTTAAATATCCTAAAGTAAAAAGTCACGGTAGGCGTCTCATTCTGAGCAGTTATGTGCGATTATCTGAGTCTGTCTCTATTATGTCTGCTGACTTGCAGAGAAGGCCACTGTTTCCTGCACAAATCCACTCCAAAGCTCTTAACCTCAGTCCATCTGTGATCCGGTGAGCCGTCCTCTTAGGTCCTAATTTCTTGTTATTGTGTTTTGTTTAAGGTTGTAAAGTTGATGCATTCTTCTCTTTGGAGACTCCACTGTAGGTCGCTGCATCCGACGCTCCAGTCCTGCAGCTGCAGAACGACACACAGCGATGCAAAGCTGAGGGACCCTTTCACGTTAGCCCAGAAAGACCTGACAAGTTTATATGATGACATCAAAAAGGCGAGTTGCATTTTGCATCTAATTGGAGAACAAGAATGAAATGTTTGGCACTCTCTAGATTTACCTGGTAAAGATCTACGTTTGTGATGGTCGGACAGAAAGGCTTTTCCTGCTGGTTTGCCTTCCGAAACCTAGTTGGCCCATAAATGGTGTCCATGCCATGTTTTCTTTTCTTTCCCATTTTGAAGAGTGGCTAAGGACAATCTCTTATCTGTATAACTGAGAGATAAGGTAAGTGAAATATTAATAAAATTTCAAATAATGCTTCGGTGTATTTCGTTCAAACAGAGCGGGACCAATAATTTGGCTTGAAGCAATTATTTCTTAAAGCATGATGGTTTTTCCCACTTAACAAATGTACTTAAATTAAAAGTTGGATTTTTTTTTGTCAGTGTGAGATTATTCTACTGCAATCAAATATTTTAACAATTTTATGGCTTTATACTGTAGATATTTTTAAAAGAAGTGTTAGAAAACGAGTGGATAAGCTATTGTTCGAAGATCCTGGCCTCCTGTGGCTGGAATGAAACTGTAATGTATGTTGTTGTGTCTCACAGGAGCTGTTCGTGGCCAAAACGGAGCTAAAATACCTCTGCGATTACTATTTTGATGGCAGGGGCAAAGCTATCCGACCGATCATAGTCGTCCTGATGGCCCGGGCCATGAACATCCACAGCAACAGAGCTGGGTAAACAGATGAACAGAACTGAAACGTCTGGTTGTTTTGAGTCCAGTGGTGTCTGCACTCCTCATGTCTGTATAGTGTTGTTTCCCAGCAGCCACTAATTATCTTCATCTTTCTGAAGGCCTGTGAGTTTTGTCTGGCTTTATAGAAAGAAAATGGAAAGAAATGAGAGGTGGTTTAAAAACATGCACAGTGGCCACAAGTTATACTTTACCTTGTAATAAATCCATTTATGAGGCATGAAAGCCTGATATTTTTTTCTCATCCGTTTCCTGCAGAGATCTGCTCCCGGGACAAAGGACAATAGCTATGATTTCTGAAATGATTCACACTGCCAGCTTGGTGCACGATGACGTGATCGACAGATCAGACGAGCGACGGGGGAAGAGGTCGATCAATGATGTGTGGGGTGAAAAGAAGGTATGGCTGCCTCTTCTCCTGGCTGCATGTTCTCAGACACACCACTTTGCTGTCAGGGTTCCTACACAGCCTGGAAAAGTTCCTTCATTTCTTCCTTGGTTGTTCCCTTCCTTTCTTCACTCCCTTACTTACTTGCTTCTTCCCTCCCTTTGCTTCTACCTTTGCTTCCTCACTTTGTGGTCTTCCTCCCTCCCTTTGCTCGCTTCCTTCCTCGCTTCGCTTCCTCACATCGCTCCCTCCCTCCCTCTGCACGCTTCCTTCCTCACTTCGCTCTCTCCCTCCCTCTCCTTTTTTCTTTCTTTTCCTTTCCCATTAAATCAAAGGTTAATTTAATATTTTTATACTTAAAGATATGGTTTTAAATTGGAAAAGCTTGTAATTGTGACATGAAAAAGCCTGAGGGAACTGCGTTCCTTTGTCCCTTTCAGGCTATCTTAGCCGGAGATTTCATCCTCTCCGCTGCCACCATGGCCTTGGCTCGTATCGGGAACAGCACAGTGGTGAAGGTTCTCTCCCACGTCATAGAGGACCTGGTTCGAGGTATGTTGAACTCAACACCACGTTTTCGTTCTCAGCTCTGTCTTGACGACTTGACCCATTTCGACGGTTTTCCTTCCAGGCGAGTTCATGCAGCTGGGCTCCAAAGAGAACGAAGACGAGCGATTCAAACACTACCTGGAGAAAACCTACAAGAAGACAGCGAGTCTGATGGCGCACAGCTGTAAAGCAGTATGTACGTTCTGTCTTCGCATCAATAACGCAGAGACGGAGAAAAGCCTCGTTTTCTGCTTCGTATCGTTCTCATTGACTGCCATCTCTTTCTGTTCATCTAAAGGTTTCCATTCTGGTGAACTCTGACCCAGAAGTTCATGAAATAGCTTACCAGTACGGGAAGAATGTCGGCATTGCCTTTCAGGTGCTCAACAATTGATCCGTTTCCTTTACTCTTGTCCTGAAAGGGCTGAAAATAAAAACTTTGGTTATGATTTGTTGTTTCTGCAGCTGGTGGACGATGTTTTGGACTTCACGTCGGGGGCTGAGCAGTTGGGGAAACCTGCGGCCGCCGATCTGAAACTGGGCTTGGCAACTGGGCCGGTCCTGTTCGCTTGTCAACAGGTCAGCCAGCATAGCAGCACGACGCAGTTTCCGTTTAAAAACAACAGTTGGTGATCCAGAACTGGTCCAGAACAGACATTCTGCATTTTATCCGTGTTTCTAGTTTCCTGAGCTTCACGCCATGATCATGAGACGATTTAGCTCCAAAGGAGACGTGGATCGGGCCTGGCAGTACGTCCTTCAGGTATGATGAAAATTAGGTTTTCTGTGTTCTGAAATCCATTCAGGACCTATGAAGACAGCAAGCGTACTAGTGATGCATAAAAGGAAGAAATTCAGCTTCCCTTAATAAGACCTTATTAAAAAGTTCAGTAAATACATTTTCCCACATTTTCTTGACTAAAAGTTTTATATTTCATCCCTGATTTTTGGTCAGTTTTAGCTTCCCATTTAAATTTGCTGCTTGTCCAGATTTTATTTAAGTCTGGGAAATTCTAACAAATTAAACGTCCTTCGATCATGATTCTCTGGCTGTTCGTTTAAGGTGGTCGTCCTGCTGGAGGGTGAACCTCTGTCCCAATCAGCCTCTAACAGATTTTCCTCTAGGATTGTCCTGTATTTAGCTACAGTTATCTTCTCATCAACTCTGAGCAGCTTCCCTGTTCCTGTTTAAGAACAGCATCCCTCAGCTTTATGCTACCATCACCATGCTTCACTGCGGATGTTCAGGGCGATGTGGAGTGTTGGTTTGCCTACCTGATTTGTGGCAAAAAGCAGAATTAGTATGGCTTTCTTTCAACATCTGCTCTCTCCTTGTCACTTTTCCATCAAGACCAGACGTAGAATGCAACAGTAGTGCTGCGTCCCATTAAAGCCGCATTAGGTAACTCTTTTTAAAATGTATTGTTAAAACTGCCTCTTTGTCCAGACAGAATATGAGACAGATGATCTGTGAAAATAAAAAATAAAATCAAGCTCCTCTGGCTCCTCCCAGTGTCCCGTCGAGACTCTCATCTGAGCTGTGAATCTCTGCAGCTCCCCTTGAGTAACTTCTAGTAAATGCGGTCCTGGTACTAGTTGTCAGTTTAGGCGGCTCTGACCGTTCAAGGGGTTTGAATCCCACTGCAACGCGCTATAAGAAAACAGTCAAATTTCACTCCTCAGTTGAATAGAAATTGATCAGGTTTTATTTGACCATCTCTGCCGTTTCAGAGCGACGGCGTGCAGCAGACCACCTACTTGGCGCGGAGATACTGCGAAGAAGCCATCAGACAGATCAGCCGGCTCCAGCCGTCCCCGGAGAGGGATGCTCTCGTCAGGCTCACAGAGATCGTGCTCAGCAGGGACAAGTGAAGCTCCCGTGGGCCGCCTTCTCTCTCCTCAGGCAACTGAATGCCAGACAGATTTGCCCTGCTGCCACATGGGACAAAAATGTTGAGGGAAGTTTGATTGGAGCATTTGCTCGCAGCGTGTAAAAAGAAATTAAGTTAAGAGTTGGTTTATCTCGGGTGTAAAGGGGGCAAATTACGAGTTGTGAAGCGGCGATTTCAGAGGAAAACGATCATCTTGAAGAGCTGCCACTGAAAACTACATCTTAGACTTAAACCTTCGTCCTGTACTGTAACCAACAGCCTCACACGTCTCAGACTGGGGAACCGGACCCTTTCTGAGCTGCGGAGGATGTTTGAAAAAATGTATTCCAAACGTGATGGAATCGTAGTCATTGTCTCTGTGGATGTGTCTCTGGATCCGTCCAAACCTCAAAGGCCAAACTCTTTTTGTGTTTTTACACTTTGAACTTTACTGCCAAGTGTCCTGTCACAACGAAAGGCCTTAACATCTGCATTGACCACGTCTCAATAAACCAACTGCTTGAGTTTTTGTTTTTTTTATTTAAACTCCTGTTTTGCTTGTTTGTTTTTTTCACCAAATAATCACACAGAAACAAAACCTCTTGTTTTGTGGAATTGTTTATTATAAAAGACTGTACATTAATTTCTCAATCTATATATATGTGTATAGATAGATAGATAGATAAATATCTATATACAGGGGTTGGACAATGAAACTGAAACACCTGGTTTTAGACCACAATAATTTATTAGTATGGTGTAGGGCCTCCTTTTGCGGCCAATACAGCGTCAATTCTTCTTGGGAATGACATATACAAGTCCTGCACAGTGGTCAGAGGGATTTTAAGCCAATTGTTCTTGCAGGATAGTGGCCAGGTCACTACGTGATACTGGTGGAGGAAAACGTTTCCTGACTCGCTCCTCCAAACACCCCAAAGTGGCTCAATAATATTTAGATCTGGTGACTGTGCAGGCCATGGGAGATGTTCAACTTCACTTTCATGTTCATCAAACCAATCTTTCACCAGTCTTGCTGTGTGTATTGGTGCATTGTCATCCTGATACACGGCACCGCCTTCAGGATACAATGTTTGAACCATTGGATGCACATGGTCCTCAAGAATGGTTCGGTAGTCCTTGGCAGTGACGCGCCCATCTAGCACAAGTATTGGGCCAAGGGAATGCCATGATATGGCAGCCCAAACCATCACTGATCCACCCCCATGCTTCACTCTGGGCATGCAACAGTCTGGGTGGTACGCTTCTTTGGGGCTTCTCCACACCGTAAATCTCCCAGATGTGGGGAAAACAGTAAAGGTGGACTCATCAGAGAACAATCCATGTTTCACATTGTCCACAGCCCAAGATTTGCGCTCCTTGCACCATTGAAACCGACGTTTGGCATTGGCATGAGTGACCAAAGGATTGGCTATAGCAGCCCGGCTGTGTATATTGACCCTGTGGAGCTCCCGACGGACAGTTCTGGTGGAAACAGGAGAGTTGAGGTGCACATTTAATTCTGCCGTGATTTGGGCAGCCGTGGTTTTATGTTTTTTGCATACAATCCAGGTTAGCACCCGAACATCCCTTTCAGACAGCTTCCTCTTGCGTCCACAGTTAATCCTGTTGGATGTGGTTCGTCCTTCTTGGTGGTATGCTGACATTACCCTGGATACCGTGGCTCTTGATACATCACAAAGACTTGCTGTCTTGGTCACAGATGCGCCAGCAAGACGTGCACCAACAATTTGTCCTCTTTTGAACTCTGGTATGTCATTTATAATGTTGTGTGCATTTCAATATTTTGAGCAAAACTGTGCTCTTACCCTGCTAGAAAAGAGGGGATTTCAGTATTTGGGACTCATGAAATTGAAAAAATAAGTACGGAAGATGAATTGAAGGCTTTGGCGATCAGTGAAACACTTGATCCAAACGATGATTCCTGAGTGTCGCCTAATGTTGGATTTTATTAAGACCTGCCCACCAGGGTGGACCGCTGGGTCCACGTTGCTACGAGGAAACCGAGGAGGTATTGGTTTGGCCTGGATTATAATGCTGTGCTGTCTCACGGCAGTGTCGGGCGGGGTCGCCCCTGATTGATTTATCACTGTGAACCTTTAGATGAATTCAGCTGAATCCCTGCTGATAGATCCAGCAGCTTGTGTGTGTAGCTCAGCGACAGCAGGCTGATTCGAGATGAAGTGTAACTGCTAAATTTAACTCAAGCTTTTCAAGTTTGATGCATCCCTGTTAGCAACAAGTGCTGCATAAAAATCCACTTAAATCTGGGGAACAAATACCTTCTATAACTGCTTAAGCCTTGCAGAGTGGTGGATCTCCAGGTGTGGGACACTCTGGGCAGGTTGCGAGTCCATCATAAGGCCACACACCTCTAAGGCCAATTTAGAAGGGCTGATTAACCCAACATCCATGTTTTTAGACTGTAGGAGATAGCCGGAGTACCTGGACAGAACCTATGCATACACAGGGCGAACATGCAGGAACACTACAAGACAACATTGCAGCCTTGGTGAAAATGCAGAAAGAAATACAAGAAGCAGCCTGGAGTATTGCCAGAACCTGTCAGGATTTTCTATGTATCTTAAGCTTCCACTCATTTCTTTAGATTTTACTTCCAAGGACTTTTTTATTGGAAAGGTTTAAAGTGATCTTGTTCTCCAGGCATTCTGAAGGTGTTTGTAAGGTTTTCTTTAGGCTTTGGCTGCTTTTTCTCTCATTTTAGGTTCAGTTCTTGAAGCTGTTAATGACAGGATGTTGTTCTGTGTGACTGAACGAAGAAAAAAAGTCCAGGGAAGAGTTAGAACAGAACCCGGAAGATGAATCCTCCTTTAGCTGATTCTCTTTGGGAATCAGCTTGTTCTGCCCATTACGGATTTACGCTGTTTTTGAAGATTTGAGAGATTTGTATGTTTTATTGTAAGGAAAACCGTGCTGCAGGTGTTTTTGAACTGCAGGATTATCCCTGTTTATGCATCAAACCACGTGTTCCCATCCTTTAATTTTAAATACACTAATAAAAGTGCATGAAATATGCTGTTGGGTTTATAGATGGGAATAGTGGAAGAGCTTGGCTTTGATACATTAAACCGATACATTAAAATAGTGGGTGGAGGAATTTTGTGATTTAAAGTAGTGGCCTGCCGATCACTGGTCTGAGCCAATCAAGGGAAAATTGGCCCATTGATTAGTGCATGTCTGTTCATATGTCAAAGTTAATGGGTTTAAAGTAAAAAGACTTTTCTGAAAATGGGTGGAAAATTAGTTAAGTGCAAAGAAAACCTTTAAAAATAACTTTAGCTCCACTAAGCATGAGTTTAGTTACCGGCGTCAAGGTTTTTTTTACCAGAGAAAGTAAGGTGGTATTATAGTAACATTACCCTTCCTCCACTTGATGCTGCACACTGCCAGTCAGCTGGGTGAACAAAGGCTCCTTTAACTCTTAAAAAAAAAAAAAACCATCACGCTTATGAAGGTAACGGTGTTTTAAAACTACAGCTGGCAAGCTAGGAGCATCATGTCTGTTAAGCAGATAGCTTGACTTAAAAAAAAAACAAAAAAAACAGCTAACGACTCGTTCTACTCCCAGTTTACTCTATAAATGGGAGAACCTCAAACCAGCCCACACCTAATCCTCACTTTTAAAAGACTTCAACAAAACTCTAATTATTGGAAGAAAAATTGAATGACTCAAGACTTTTGCACAGTTCAGCACATCATCTAAAAGTATATGTATTAAACTGGATTCAATCTCGTTAAATAACAGCAAATAATGTGGTTTTACTACTGAAATGAATAATAAAATAATTAAAAATAAAACAAAAGCATCAAGGATCATTTTAAACCAATCAGCTGCTAGATGGAGTAGCAGCCTGACGTTTCTATTGGTCGTTCTCTGAAGCTGTTTTCATCTTTAACTTCTGGAAAAAGATCCAACTGGATACAGTCACGTTGTCTCCCGAGCTGGTCCGTCTCATCTCGATTGAGCGTAACGTTTTAATGCTTTAAAGTAAAGTTTTCTATAAAAAGATTCAAATTCATGAAAAACAAAAACTCAATTTCTTTATTTTAAGATTAGGTACAAAAAAAAAAAGAAAAATCCAATGGAAAAGTCTGTCAATCGGCTTCAGTGAAAGGTTCAGTGATTTCGACAGTGAAATAAAAAAAAAAAAGAAAATTTACAACATAATTGAACCAAAGTGGCAAAAAAAAACTTAAGATAACATCAGATTTGCATGCCGATTCTTTAAAATATCATTTACAGTGTTTAAAAATTAAGCCGTCTTTGTTTGTTTTACTGTCTGGACTCAAAAAGGGGACCGTGATGAGAGCAATGGTCTCCGGTTTTACAGATTCCCACAAGGAATGAGCTCATGGCATCTACCAATACTTGTCCTGGAGGTGATTTCCTTTTCTTCTGTTCATCTTAAACTCTTAGATCATGTTTGTTGAGGAAAAATGTCTAAATGCCACCCACCCATCCCTATCACACCAACTACATAGATATCACTTTTCATATTATTTGCATTCAGTAAGAAAGAAAACATTCTGCCATTCTTTAAAAAAAAAAGGAACATACGGTTATTTCTATGCATCTGCTACTGCAGCTGTCAGTCTGTCACCAGGTTAGGATATGACTGAATAAATAGGACTTGTTATTGCCAGGTGGCTTCACTCGGCGTAGTGCATGATGCTCTCCACGTAGTTGCCGGGGAACAAGCCGGTGAAGCCGTTGCAGACGCCCTCGAACCAGCCGTCGTCGTTTTTCTTCACAACGTAGATGATGGCGCCCTCCATGAACGACAGCTCATCTTCTTTGTCCTTGGTGTAGTCGTAGATGGCCACCACTACAGGAACGGGGTGAGAGACAGGGGACATTATAGACTCTAAATGGATAGTCTGGTTTTTTTTTAAAGTCGTTTGAGAGATTATAAGCAGTTAATAGCTTATAACTGTCAACGAAATTAAGTTAGAAATGGCTAGTCAGAGAAGGTGCAGATTTCCTACCATCCTAAAAATAGGGTTCTCAGCTGTATTTCTGTTGGTTTCTACCATAACATTTTCTTTACTAAGCATTTTGTTGCTCACAAACAAACATTATTAAAACTTCCAGAGTTCTGAGTCCATTTTTGTATAAACATAAAAGTTCACTATGATTTTATGGCCAATATTTCTGCAGTGATCAGGGTTTAAATATGCACTCTACAAAAACTACTGATGGGTGGAAAGATACATGCATGGAGGAACTGATGCATGAACAGCTGCAGGTTAGATGAATGAATGCATGAATGGATGCAGGATGGATGAATGCATGGAGGGATGAATGAATAAAGAGATGCGTGGATGTGACCAACGGACGGATGCATGTATGGATGCACTGATAAACGAATGCATGGATGGACAGATTGATGTAGGGATGGATGGATGCTTGGATGGAAGTACAGATGGATAGATGAAGCATGAATTGATGAACATATGGATATATGAATGGATGGATGGATGGACGGATGGATGCTTGAATGGACAAATAGATGGATGGATGGATGCTTGAATGGACAAATAGATGGATGGATGAAAATATTTTTCCATACTGTTTTTTTTCTCCCATTCGTATCTAGACCTGGAAAATGCTTGAATCAAATTCCCAACTTTTCCAGACTGAGCAGGCATCCTAACCTGTATTCATTCAAATTAAAGACACTAAGAGAGTTACCTACTGCAGGTAAGCTATTAAAGGAGGAATTCTCAAGCAGACCTTTCTCTATGTAGTTCTTGGGGGCCCACTGGGGGTCTCCGTCGGCATATGGGTCGTCATAGTGGACGACGGCGGCGTCGTCCTCCTCATAATCCACTGGAGGAGGCGGCGGAGGAGGGGAGTCGTCAAACATGGGCAGGTCATCCGGGGGCGGAGGTGGAGGTGGAGTGGGAGTGTCTGCTACTGTTGAAAAGTCATAAATTAGTGATAAACCTTTGGTTTGTAATTAATAAGACCAGGAGGGCGGCGGTTGGGATCATGCAAAATTATTTAGGAAGCACAAGCATGCAGAGGAGGGGTATTCATATACGGTGAGCAGGCTGTGAGTTATTAATAAAGGTCATTCTCCTGGAAATGTTCCCAGGCATGCACACACACACATTCATAAGAGTGTATTTGCTTCACAATCAATCAAAAGAACCTAGATTGTTATGTTAAATGAAAACTGAAGAGAGATAAGGACTGTATTAACTCAAGTTTAACAATATTTTTTAAGTTTTGGGACTTTTTAGCTTTCCACCAACTGGAAGTGACAAACAAACTTTTACTTTGATTCTGTGGGATGGTTTGAGGATGCCTCAGACGCATTCAGCAAATTTTCAGTCAGCATTGCATGCAGTTTTATAGGCGTCACATTCCGGGTTTGCATGAGGCAGTTTGGTTGCATCGTGCATCTGCTCACTCGTGATCTCTTATGCCCTCTGGTGCTCGTTAAAAACCTGCCAGCTCCTTGAGCATCAAATAATTTACAAACCCATCGTGGTCTGCATGTGGACCAAATCACATCCAAAAGGAATCGTTCCTTTTGAGTGCTTAACCATTTCTGTCGGTGAGTGTATTTCTGTTCTGTTGGACCACTCTTCTTCTGCAATGATTTACAGACCTTTAAAAGGCTCATTGCACTGTTTCTTTATATAAATATCTTGAGGTTCGCAATAAAAGTTCAAAATCTTCTGCTATAGCAACATCACTGTTTTTGTCTATTGTGTCAAATCTGGCTCAAAATCACAGCCTCTGCATAAACACTGCCTAAACTCTCACGTATTGCCTATGATCCATGTTATGTGTGATGCGTTTTTATGTATTTGTACCTTTTTTTATATATATATGCTTTCCCGTTGCTAATGTAATGTGCATCTTAGATTTCTTTGTAGCTATACAATGACAAATAAACGTCCCCACAACATCTTTTTCATGGAAGCTGTTTCAGTGTTGAACCTTGAACTTTATGAAAACGTTCGAGAGAATCCAGAGATTGATTTATGTTTTGGGCTAAATTGTAACATAGGATCGTCAGAGGTTAAAAGGAGGAAGACTAAAATGACAACGATAAAAACACGCAACACGTTCTAACCTGGCAAATGTCGGCAACATTCAGACAAACTGGTCAAGAAAGCCTTTAAAGTAGATGTGGAGCCTTTCAGAAAGTTCATTACTTTTTGTCACATAATCATAAACTTGAATGTATTTTATTGTGATTTTAAATGACCGACCAACAAAAACGTGAGCATAATTTTGAAGCTGAAGGAAAATAATACCTGGTTTTCTACACTTTAACCTAATACAAAACTTTAAGTGTGGCCTGCACTGTTTTTCAATACATCAACAGCTGCAAATCCTCCAGAGATTATATCTACCAGCTTTGAACATCTAGAGACTCAAGTTTTAGATTATTGTTCATTGCAAAACAACTCAAGCTCAGAAAAAAAAGGAGAGGGAGCATCTGTGAGCTTGAATTTTCAAGTTTAAGTCCAAAGATTCTCAGTTGGATTCAGGTCTGGACTTTGACTGGGCCATTCTAACACATGAATATGCTTTGTTCCAAACCCTTCCATTGTTGCTTTGGCTTTATGTTTGGTGTTTTCCTCTACTGAATGTGAACATTAGTGTACAGTTTTAGTTTATTTGCAGACATATTTTCTCCCAGCCTCTTCCTGTGTTTATCCCTGTCCCTGCTGAAGAAAAGCATCCCCACAGGATAATGCCACCACCACCATGTTCCTCTGTGGCGATGGCACGATGTCAGTCTCATTCTTGGTAGGTTTCCACATAAAATGCCCAAAAAATACATTGAGGCCATAATGTGACAAACTGGGAAAAACCTTAAATGAGGATGCTAATACTGGAAATGTTTTTTGGCACTCTTAATAAGGTAGCGATCTGAAACTGACTCTTGACCCTTGACATGCACTCTTTGGTGAGGAAGATAAACATGTAACTTATGCAAGGCGCCTGGTGGTGTTCTTCTAACTTCAACAAATCATATTAATGAATCGTAACCACTAAAGCCTTCATTCACTGCCATGACAGAAGAATCAATGGGACATACAGCAATATATAACAATATTATTTCCCACAAATAGCAATAACTCAATTTTCAACAATTATTTCTCACTTATTTGTATAATATTAATCAGAAATGATAAAAAAGTTGCTAGAATTTAAACAAATATGAACAATAAATAGAACTTTGTCCAAATTTAATTTGTCAACTGCTTCACCAACGTAATTATCTCACAGCTTAAACTTAAAAAAAAAATCTAGATTTGAACCAAAAGAGGGAGACGTCTAATCCGAAGCCGTCATAGGACTACAAATAAGACTACAAAACTACTGAAATGCTTCTATATTCCTAATGCAAAGCAAGACATGCATCTGACAACTACGAGTTTTTAAAAAGAGAGGGTAGGTGTGGACAAAAAATTCCAAATCTGCTGCAACATTACAGTAATTAGGTATCAGAAGGATGAAATGTACTGTGCATGCAGAAAAAGGCTGGAATTAGGATAAAGTAATCGAGTATAGCCTCATGACTTACTGCTCTCTTGCATCCTGGCCACAAAGCCAGTAAGAGGTATCTGTGGAGTCAGCTGGGGCATGGGGGGAGGAGGAGGTGCGATAGACACTGAAAGCCAGCAGACGGAGAAAAGGAAGGCCAAATGAGGGAAAAAGAGAGACAGAGAGTCATTGAGAATATACAGACATGAGTTCAGAGAGCAACCCGCTACCCAGAAAACACATCTACGACACTGAAGCGCTGCAGGAACAAGCAGAAACACTAAAAAGAGCTCTCAATTTTTCTTCTAGTTTGATGTTATTCATGTTTTTAAACCTGTGAATTACAATTAGCAACAGTTGAAAAGTTCAGACTGTAATGAGATTTCACACTGCATCCAAGGACCACCGAGGATGTCACATAAACTGCAGACTGTTTGAATCTGGTCAGCCAGATTGTTCCTAATGTTTTAAAACAGAAGGCAACTGTTACTAATGACCACAAGGAAGCACTGTTTCTCCATGTCTAACCTAAAGCAAACCAGCTGAACTCCTCTCAGTCTTTTTTTTCTCCAATCTTTGGCTGGTCAACATATGTTGACACATCAAGCAAGGTATAAATATTGAGCGCATTTGGATCTGCAACATCTAGATGTGGGTTGCATTTTTCAGCCAGAAAACACATTTAAATAGTGGAAAAAATAACTAAAATGTGGGAGATAAGCAGTAAGCCTTAATGATTGACAAAAAGGTAAAGGCTATCTTAATGCAAACTTTAATTTAAATTTTGTTATAATTCATAACTACAATCGATGATCCCAAATGTGAACCTAAGTGAACCCTCAAGGTCCATTATAGAGCTGTACAATAATACTGTACTAATCATCATCACAATATCAGTTTGTGCAACATCGCATTGCCAAAGGACTGCTTTGACAATATTTGACAGGTTATTACATTACAAGTGTCATCCCCTGTTACGACCCAATTTTGTTCAATTTGTGATTCATTTTACTTGTTAAACTATGGCAAACAAAACGATAAACGGACCATAAACTTTCCCACGGCTTTTTAGGAAATGTCTTCCGGAAGTTTTAACCTGCTATTTTTTCCATGTTCCTGACACCGTCAGACATGATGCAGTGCCAACACCAGCTTGTACATAAACCAAAATAACAGCTGGAGATTCATTATTAGCAATCATATTTCAAAGCAATGGCTCATGGAAATGTTAAAGTTTATATTTGACCTTACTGCAGTGTGCTGCAGTGCTAACATTAGCTCTTATGAAAATAAACAAGATGATATTTGGTTTTATGTTGAAATTTTCCTTCCATTTTGGTCTGAGAAAAAAAAATGGCTTAAACTATCTCTAGACTTTGGAAGCAATGGCTCATAGAAGTTTTAAACTGCTTGTTTGCTAACTTCTCTTAGCAGCTAGCTGCACAGCTATGGCTACCTTGTATGCTAACAACATGTGAAGATTAGGTTTTTGCTACATCATATTTTACTTTTGTCATCATTTTGTATTCCTCTAAGCACTAAATAAGTCATAAACCATCCCATGACTTTAAGCTTTGCATATGGGGAGTTTTAAACAACTAATTTGTTAACTTCTCACAGCAGCTAGTTATGCAACACTGCTAAAGCTAGCTTGTACATACATATGCAAGGAAATTAACTTTTTGCAACATTATATTTTACTTTTGTCCTCGTTTTTTTCTTCCCGTAAGCAGTAAATAGGTTACAAACCATCCAACTGGTTTTTAAACTGCAGCTTTTTCTAACTTCCTTTAGCAGTTGGCTGTGCTGTGTTTTTGCTGGAATCTTTACTTTTGGAAAAAAATACTGCTGCCTGTGTAAAGATATTTTCGAATAAAGCTTGCAATATTCAGCGAACAGTTTGACATTCTGTTAGCTTTTTCTGTCAGTTTTTAGCCAAACTGAAGCTTTCTGAGGCTAATAGACTAATAGATTTATATATTTTTTTCAAATCTAAAAGCACTGTTTAAAACACATTTTTTATGAAAGCATTGGAGATAAAATTGCAAGAATTTCCACAATGTTGAAATTAAAAACCACGCAAGTAAAATGTTTGAAAGAAAATAACTATAACTTAATCAGAAAAGTAGTGCTCTTTTTTAAATAAAGGTTTTCTTTGTGGATATAAAGGTTACTTGTCTTTAATTCGTGACCATGAGCTTTCATGCTTCTGTGTATGCTTAGGCTTTAGGGTTCAAGAAGGAGACAGAAGGGCCTTACTTGAGTTTTGGCCATAGCCATGAGTGCCTCCGTTAATATGAGGCTGCTGCAGCTGTTGCTGCTGCTGAAGCTGTAGCTGCTGCTGCTGCAAGGAGAACTGCGACGTGACCGACGGCGCCCGGCGGTAGGTGCCCGTGGCCGAAACCATAGAGACAGAGGAGTTGGAGGGGTTATGCCGCGAAATCTGCCGTGAGATGGTTCCAAATTGGGACACTGGAGCGGGGCCCAGACCAGGCCCAGAGGCCACCGCTAGACACACCCAGAAGACAGGAAGAACGAAGAGGGAGGGCATGAAGGAACCATGAGGGAGGAAGGGAGGTTAGGGAAAGGAAGGGGAAAGAAAAAAAGACATGAATCATCAACATCAAGAAGGTTATAGGTTATACACGAGCTTTTAATAATTGATTAGAGCCCCAAATATTATTAAAACAACACCCAGAGCAAGAACATGAGCTGAGGGGAAAAATATAAATGAACAATAGTGCTGTTACAGACATCATGAGATCATCTCATTAAAAGGGACTCAGAAAAAAGAAAATTGAAGTGAGGGGTAAGCAGAGAAGCAACATGAAAAGATTGAACCCACCGGTTTTAAGTGGAACCAGTCATAGCAATAACTTTCTACTCCAGTGTGGGTGTGTTTGGTAGAGCAAATAAATCTCAAACATTTCCTGTTTCATATTTCTAGATATTTAATCTCTCAGAAGAACAAACTCTCAAACTGGGACATGTGGAACCAGAGGAAGTTAGTCTTCGGAGGAACACAAACAAACCTCTCTGTACTGTCAGCAGCGGAGGTAATTATAGCTGGAAGAGGGTGGCGATATTCAGAGGACAAAACCTGCACGTCTTGAGTGATCATCTTGGTGCAGAAGCCAAAAATGTTTTTTTCTTATTGGAAAAAAAGCTGCAATACATCCCCACATGCACAAAGGTTGGTGCTAATCAGGCAGCTTTTCTGTCTTGCAGACATCTCAGCATTTCAAACCCAACCGCCTCCAGAGATTTGGAGTCAATATTCCTGAAAGATCAAAGCCGCATCAGGCAAAACTGGATTACTCTGATTAGTTCTTTTGGGAGACCGGTAAAGTGAAATCTTGATACCTCTACTGGTTTTTAGGTGGTACTAGCAGGTTTAGAACCTACTTAAGCTAGCAAGATTTGACTGATCCATAGGGTATTGGCATCGGGCACATGAAAGAGAATTAAACAGTGAGATGGCACAAATGATTCCTCAGAATGCAACAAAATAAAGGACTTCAACCACAAACTGTGTGTTGCTCTTAGAAATATTTGCATTACTTTTATTTTTGACACAAATACAATAAGATGCCCTTCATCTCTAAGCAACAATACAGCTGCAATCAAGCAGAGATTAGGGCCCTGCTAATAGATGCAAGCTGAGAGAAAAAACTGGGATAAAATAATCTGACTTCCATTCACCTCATTATTTAGGCTTAATAACTTTAGCTAGAAATCATAATGCCATGAGCAGTTTTTTCATAGATTAATATGTATAATTTGTAGTGTCAGAGCCGGCACAATGAATTTTTACAGACTATGTCTCCTACTGGTCTGGAGACCCCCCAACAGCGCCTGATTTCTCACAGGATAATTTGACAAATATACCAGTTACACACATACTAAATAAGGCCTTCATAGCTTAAAAAGTTAATTAAATGCAACTCTTTATTTGTTTGAAAAACCTTTAATCCACACTTAAAGTAGTTGCAAATAAAGCAACCTGCTTCCCTGGTGTTACTGCTGAAGGGCAAAGGAGTAAACCAGATAAATTACTCCACATTTATGGTACAGTGTCTGCTTTTTTTACTGTTGGTGGCTTTGCCGAGCAGCTTGGTAAAAGCTCGTTGTTCCGGTTGTTTTGGCACAAAGTGGAAATGGAGAAAAATTGTTACAATAAGTTTCCAGCACAGCAGGGACTTCTCTATTTCTGTGATATAATTAACTGAAGGATTTGGATTACAATCTGGCACTAAGAAGTATCCAAAAGCTGAAAATATCCATCCATAAACAGGTGCTGCTGTCTGGTTTTATGCAGCATCTGCAAATAATTACAACGGCAGATTGGCACTAATGGCACAAGAAAAATAGTTTCCTACCCGTTTAGTCGTTTTATGTCATTAGACTCCAAACATGTACTTCCTTTCATTTATTTATTCCTTCTTTTTCAAAATTATTTGCCTGTTTCTACTAAAGTTTTTTTTTATTTTCCATCTTCTTTATAAAAGTTATCTCTCCTTGTTGTAAAACCTTAAAGAAAACAAATTGTTTTATTTTCATGTCATCATGAAAACAAACAGATTTATAGAGCAGATCATTTTATATGCTACTGTAGCAGCAAGGGCGTATGTAGCTCTTCTTATTGTAAAGGTTCCTGTTGTATTGGTTTAAAAAAAATAACTGGAACGATTTTGGTAAAATCTTATCAAATATAAAAGTAACACAAACATACAGTCTATGAGTCTGTGTCTTTATAAGAAAATGATGTTTAGTAACCTTAGCCTGGAAAAAAATGTTTTTCTGATGCAGCTTTGACCAGAATCATGTTTCAGAAAAGGAAGTACAAAAACAAACTGTTGTTACAAGAGAAGAAAAGCACGGTAGACATTAAGCTCAGAGATTTTAGCCATGTCCTTGATGACTTGATACTTCTTCAGTCCAGTGTCTTGCAAAAGTACTGATGCCCATTGACTATTTTCACATTCTGCCACGATGCGACCGCTAACTGCAAAGTATTTTACGGGGATTTTATGTGATAAGACAACACAAAGTTGTGCATAACTGTGGAGTCAAAGGGAAAGGATGTGTGGCAGAAAACTAACACTGCACATCACCCTGAGCACCCCCTCGTCATGGTGAAACATAGTGGTGGTAGAATCATGCTGTGGGACAGTGACTGATGAGCTAATCTGCCTTAGCTTGAGCTATTTTTCAAACAATGTGCCAAATATTTACTCTGTAGATGTGCAAAACTGATGCTGACATACCCCAAAGAGAATCCCAGCCGTATTTGCAGAGAAAGGTGGTCTGAATACAAATCCCTGCCACACTTTTTAGATTTTATGTATAGTACGTGTAGCCTTATACTTCCTGAATGTTAAATATTTCCAAGACTCCGTTAGGTTCTCTTCCAGGATTGGCCGGTATTTATCTCCCTCCAGCTTCCAATTAAATCTGACAAGAAAAACAAAAGCATTCCCATAGCATGATGCTGCCACGACTGTCTCATTGCAGGGAATTGAGAGTGATGTGCAGCGCACGTTTTCAGCCTCAAATGATGTTTTGAATGACGAGCAAAACGTTGGCCATACTTGCAGGTTTGTTCGTTTTTTTTGTTAAAAAATTTTAAAAACCATGTTTCTCCTAGCTTCTTATTCACAAATAATCTTCACACTGCTTTGTGGCTGTAGTACAAGGCATATAAAGACTTTGGCAAAGCACTGTATTAAATATTTAATCAGGACGGAATGAG
Organism: Crenichthys baileyi; assembly: GCA_036173005.1. Taxonomy (NCBI): domain Eukaryota; kingdom Metazoa; phylum Chordata; class Actinopteri; order Cyprinodontiformes; family Goodeidae; genus Crenichthys; species Crenichthys baileyi. Next base: position 173,944 of record JAHHUM010002103.1, on the reverse strand, counting down.
TAACTAAACCGACCGTCACCACAGGAGAGATCACTTCATATAAAAAGTAAAGCTGATTCTTAAAGATGAAAAGAACAAGTATGATTGGCTGATTTCACCAAGTTGAACATCTCTTCACTTCCATGGTGTTACCATTTATGCCCAGAACACCACAGATTAAAGACGGACTTCTCTGCTTGCAGTGTGTACAGACAGAAGACACCCCACACCTGCACCGCCCAGTATTTAAATGTCTTCCAAGAACGGTGCGGCCTTGGTCCACCACCAGTGATGCGACGGAAGCAGTCCTGGAGTCGACGAGTCTCACCTATGGCTGGAGGTGTAGGAGGAGGAGGTGGTGGTGCTGGCGGGGCCATACCTGCCATGGGAGGAGCAGGTGGAGGTACTGCAGGAGGAGGTGGAGGAGGAGGAGGAGGAGGAGGGGGTGGAGGTGCTCCCGGAGGAGCAGATATGGGCGAGACTGAAAGAGGGATTAGCGTTAATGGAAGCAGGAACAGAGAGAGAGAGAGAGAGCTCTGCACCTCTGTTACATAAAATCAGAACAACTAAGAAGCCTTCAGAGGCTGGAAGGGAAGGCTTCACTGTGGGGAGAACAGAGTGTTTCCACGGCAACCGGCTTACGGGGTAGAGCTAGGAGTGATCTAGAGGCTGCTGTACAAACCTAAAAATTATGCTTTCTCTGCAGAAACCAGCCTTTCTCAAGATCATGGTGCAATTCAAGACTTCAGGCGCATCTCCATAAATTAGAATATGGTTAAAAACGCACCTTACTCCATTAATTCAGCTCAAAAAGTGTCCATTTCTGTTTAAAATGATTAATATAACTTACAGATAATAAAAAAAGATCCTCAGAACATATGAAATCACATCATCCCAATGAAAAAATGGGTAATTAATACAGAAATATGTTGAAATATGTATGACCAAGATGTGGACTACACAGTCATGCGGAAGACTGATTTCTTGACAGTTATCCAGGAGACTCAGCGACACCCTCTACAAGTAGAGTAAGCCACAAGAGGCCATTTCAAAAGAAGATGGCTGTTCTCAGAGTACTGTACCCAAAGCTTAGTGGAAGGAAAAACGTAGTGTGCTAAGGCACTCCAAGCTTGTTGAGGTCCAGTGGGAAGTTTTTACAGCAATGATTTATGGGAGCCATGTCAGCTGCTAGTGTCGGTCCACTGAGTATAACTACCACATCCAAACAGTTTTCTCATTAGCGAAGATAGATGGGTCTGATGTTGTCTTTGGTTCTGGTGTGACTGGTGCCGCCCATGTCCAGAATACATCTGTGTGTGGTGGTTCTTGAAGCACTGACTCCAGCTCCAGTCCACACCTTGGGACTATCCCCCAAATTCTCAAAAGGGTTTTGCTTCACAATCCTCTTAAAGCTTCAGTTTTTCCTTCCACTAAACTTTCCGTTAATATGCTTAGACAAAGCACTGGGAGAACAACCAGCTTCTTTAGCAATGATATTTTGAAGTTCATGCTTCCCACTGTTAACAAGCTTTGTGGAGATGCCAATTTAATTTTTCATCAGCACTTAGCACCTGCCCACACTGCCATAAGTAGAAATACGTTGTTTAATCACCATGGTAACAAAGGGGCGAACCCGCAAGCAAGCTGACCTGACCTAGTACTGTCAAAGAGGAAGATGAAAGACAGCAGAACCAACAACGCATTTGAGCTGAAGGCTGATATTAAAGCAACCTGGGCCTCCTTAACACCTGAGCAGAGCAGCAGGCTAATTGCCTCCATTTCTTACGCCGCATTGATGCAATAATTCATGCCTCGACCAAGCATTGAATTAATATACTGTACTATGCATTGTATGGACACTCAGTTGGCTAATATTCCTGTATGAAGCCCTTTGCTTTTTTTATTGGTCTTACGTAATTTCTTATTTTCTGAGAAACTGAATTTTGGGTTTTCATTAGCTGTAAGACATAATCATCAATAATAACAAATGGACCTTTGGATGACATTTTACTTTATTAAGATGTAGGCTACCTGTTCTGTATGTGTAGCCAAACAGGGAATTATGGGGACCTTTAACTGTTTGCATGTAAAGCAGAAGGCCTCTCACAGCTTAGCTTATTTACACAGTAGGATAGGGAACCAGCTGCACCCAGAACACAACGGGTCTTATACTCTTAAGAAGCATCTCACAGTGGTGAAAAACTGATCTGAAAGAAAAGTTAAATCCCCTAAAAGTACACTGAGAAGAGGAGGAGGGAGATTCTGTGACCTGTGCTGAAGGGTCAACTGAAAGCCGCAGCTGCTGTGTTCCTCACCTGGTCCAGAGTTGGGGATGGAAGGTGTAGGCACGGCGATGGGAATGCCGATCCCGCTGCTGCCGCTGTTCTCCCTGCTGCTGCTGCCCCCGCTGCTTCCACTAAGGAAGAGAAGAATAAAAGGTCTCATTTAAATCAGGGAAACCTGCTCAGACTGCCTCTCTGCTTCTACTTTTTATCATAAAATTCAAATTCACTGCAGGGGTTTAGTACTACGATGGAGGCTGACACACCCTGCATAGCTACACATGATTCAACCTAGAGAATATTAGTAATATTAGTAATATTAATAATATTGAAGAAATTATAGCCCTAACTGTTTTGGAATAAAAAGTAACATTTTTTGTCACTTTTTAAAACACTTAATACCCCTAAATCCTAATCCAGTAGGTTTTAACACATACCAAAGGGTGCGTTTCAAATAATAAATGAAACAAAAATCCAGATTCAGCCCTGAGTTTTCCAATATGTTACTCTAAACTGGATGTTTCCGGGATTTGAAAGACATGTTTAGGCATCAACTCTGTGGGGTTTATTTTCATGTAAAATAATTAAACACAATTAAATCATTTAGCTAAACTGATGGAATAGTTATTGTCTTCAAAGCATTATTTTATGAAGGGATTATTGGAGGGTTAGGGATATGTACTGGCCTTCATAAAATGGGACGTATGATTGGAGTATGTATGTCAGTCCTGGTGTAGCTCTGTTGCACCCTGCCTTTGACCTCAGGGCTTTTAGATCAGCAGTCTGGCAAACTAAATCCCCCTCCTGCTATCTCGCTCTCGCTTTCAGCCTGGCCTAGATCCCTTTTTTTTTTTACTCTCCTATCAAACATTTCTGTCCCCTTTTCATCCCTGGATGTCAGCTGACCCTCCCCTGCCTCTCACCCCTGTGACCGCTGCTTGAACTATTCTTCTCAAGTCTTTATCATCATCCAAGGAGATTTCCTGCTCGTTTTTCCTGGACTCAAGATTCTATTCTCTCTATCCCACTGAACATCTCGCTCTCCTCCTCTTCCCACATCTCTTTATCCCCTATTCCCATCAACACTCCCCACCCTCCTGTCTGACTGACATTAATCAAACCCCCTCCAGCTCTTTAGGCACAAACAAAAGGGTCACCCCTCTGAAGGAGGATTGTGGCAGTGAGAGCAAAGCATCTGTGGGGGGATAAAGACCCCCACATGTCAGCCCCTGTTTGAAGTCAACATTGGACTTTAGCTACCGATATCCCGGAAAGTTTCTCTTCATTTGCAAACCAGAATTCCTACATATATTACATGTCAAAATTCCGTATTTTTTTACAAACTCAAATTCCCAGAGTCCACAGTAATTTTTAGGTACAAATTTTTAAAAAAGCAAGAATCTGTAGTTTGATAAATAATGGATGGATGGTTGGATGGATGGACAATTGTGATGTCATAATTACACTGGCACCTAGCAACATTACCTGGGTCCTTCCCCTGACTAGCAAGTGAAGCGGAGCTCCACCCACTTGATTTTTAGTAGAGGATCACGGCTGGCCTGGGTGGTTTAACCTTACACACGCTTTACAACGGTTTCCCTCAAAGGCAGATGTTCTGTTGTTGGCTGCAAAGACCCACATGTGTCCATGTACATTCTCCCGCTGTCAGATAACAGAGATTAGTGGCTTCATTTTATTTTTGAGGGCAATGTTCCAGTCACGTTGCCGAAGACAGTAGTAGTTTGCGCGAATCACTTCTTTTCACTGCTTTGAGAACTCAGATCAGGACACGTCAGGATTTACAAAAAGACTGAAGAAAAATTCAGTCCCTACTGTTGGTGGAAAATCTGTAGATGACAGAAATGTAAGTACTTATTGTTGGGGGCGTGGCCAGACACAGCTAATTTGCATAAAAGTGACAGAGCCCTAAAACAGCTCATTCTGAAAGGAGCTCAAAAAAGGCGAAACTGAGGAGGTGAAATCTCATTATCTGAGAATGATTTTGTGCGAAAAATGTACTTAACATGTTTTGTATAGCCCATAGACCTATCCCATACGTGATGGATAGATGGACAAACGGATGGGTAAATGAGGTGTTCCACCTGCCGACAAACACCGATTCACTACACGGAGAACAAACTCCTTCCCAAGTCATCTTTAGTCCTAGCTGTGTCTCTGCTTTATTGATTAGGTTGATATAGTTATTTTAAGTGGATTTCTTAATGAGAAGGTTTAAAAGGTCTGAAAGAAACCTCAGCTCAGTTATTTAGAGATTATTTGCCATAGTAAAAGAGACCTGGCGCTGAAAGGCTGGCCCGGTGGGCCGGCCCCGCCCATTCAGGTATGCGCTGTAGGCTATTAAATGGGACTTTGTAGGCGGTAAAGAAGACACTTTGATATGTTAGTATGCCAAAACGAGCTTTGGCTGTGTCCAAATTCAGGGGCCGCATCCTTTGAAGGCTGCATTTTAGGACGATTACGTCATAGCGAGCTGACAAAGACTGTCCAAACAGAAGTAGTAATGGCAGAGAGAGAGAATGTAGCGGTGTTAAACTGAATTATCTATTCGGTTTACCAAGATATCGCTTAGTTGCAAAAGTGCTCAACCAAATAAAATTTCTAAAAAATAAAAAATAAAAAAAAAACGTGCGCTAACAGCCAGTGTTAGTGTTCAAGTTGTTGTATGCGGTACTTGTCATTAATATACTTTATATGGTATTGTTTTTTTTATATCTATAACCATAAAAGGTACTTTAAACATTTTAAATGGCTGATTATTGAGTGAAAATAAAATTAAAAGATTAAAAAAACAATAATATTTTGAAGAAAACAAGCTTTTAAGGCATAAGGAATATATAAAGACGTAAATGAAAACCATGTGCAGTTATATACATGGAGAGACAGTGGGGTTAACCTTCGGACTCACAGCTCTGTGCGTCACGCTGTCACCGTTGTTAGGCGACAGAAGTTGCACTGAGGTAAGGACAGGAACAGCTGGTGGAGGCTAGACTGTCCAAATTCACAGCCGATCAGGAGTTGGAGTTGCTCCTCCGCTGCCTCGGCAGCACCGGCTTCAGCCAATGGCTCGAACTGAGAAGGCTCCGTAAAGCCTCTCTTAACCTTCTCAGTTCGAGCCTCCGATGATGAGGGAGTTGCCAATATTTCGACATTCGAGGATGGGATGTTTGTGATATCAGGGATGTGTTGCTAAATGATTTGCTACAAATATTTATACATTATGGATGTACAGTATGCGAAGCAGAAATCTACAGATATACACTGTGTGCAAAAGCTGAAACCAAGCCAGTACCAAGCAGCCACAATAAGCCTCGCTTCCAAAAACAATAATATGCGACACAGTAATGGCTCCTGGGCTACATATAAAGGTGCAACATGAGCTTTTATTCAATCAAGGCTCAGCTGTGGCTGACAGAGACTGATGAGCTTAATAAGCCCAACTGACTTGAAGCCAGTATAATCGAATAGTAAAAGCACAGTTATATTAGCAGAACCAGAGACTGCATCAGGCTTTAAATGGAAGCTACCGCAGATTCAGGCCACAATTTAGTTATGATAGTGCTGAATAGACCATCACCAAAATTGTGAAGTCAGGGGATGGAAGAGAAGGAGGGATACAGGAAAACGAGAAGCTGTGGGGTATTTTTTAGCATCCCAGTCAGCATAACCGGCTTTTTAGCTAATGAGACGACTTCTTTCTATCATTAGTAAAATTTAATGAAAGCGCAGCTGCGTTTCCGGGGAAAGCTGCAGCGATCAAGGGTTTGCACGCTGTATTAGGTTAATTGTTTATTTTTTTCTGAGGCTTTCACAGATATTAATATCAGAGCATTTCTGGCCATGGACAAATGCAGGATTTAGTACCGCCGGGTGGGGAGGGGGGCAAAGAGGTGTGAAAGCGCACTAAGCTGCTGAGGCAAATGAAGAGATTAAAACATTCTGACATGGAGATGTTTTTCACATAGCAGTGAAACCCTGACAAAATTTTTACTGCACAGTTTTTAAACTCACACTTACTTCCTTTGTGTCAAAACATGGTTCTTTTCTAGATTTTGGGGTATTTTAGAGTGTTATTCAAGAAATGTCAGGGGCAAAAGGAAAAAAATTTTAACAAGATATTGAAACAAGACAAAATGGCCACCATCAATAGTATTGCAGTTCACTCTTCAGGAGTACGGAGTCAGGGGCCCTTCATTTAAGGCACATTCGGTCTCTGTACAAGCTAAACAGGAGTTTGGTCCGCATTGCCAGCACTAAATCAGACCTGTTCCCGGTGCATGTTGGACTCCGGAAGTGCTGCCCTTTGTCACCGGTCCTGCTAAAACATTTTATGGACAGGAATTCTAGGCACAGCCAAGGGCCAGAGGGGGTCCTGTTTGGGGACCAGAGGATTTCGTCTCTTCTTTTTGCAGATGATGTGGTCCTGCTGGCTCCCTCTAGCCAAGACCTACAGCATGCGCTGGGGCGGTTCGCAGCAGAGTGTGAAGCGGCTAGGACAAGACTTAGCTCCTCCAAGTCCAAGGACATGGTTCTTGACCAGAAAAGGGTGGCTTGTCCTCTTCAGGTTGGAGGGGAGTTCCTGCCTCAAGTGGAGGAGTTCAAGTATCTCGGGGTCTTGTTTACGAGTGAGGGAAGAATGGAGCAGGAGATCAACAGATGGATTGGTGCAGCTGCTGCAGTAATGGGGATCCTGTGCCGGTCCGTTGCGGTGAAGAGAGAGCTGAGCCGAAAAGCGAAGCTCTCGATTTACTGGTCGGTCTATGTTCCTACACCACCCAATGGCCATGAACTTTGGGTCATGACCAAAAGATTGAGATCCCGGATACAAGCGGCTGAAATAAGTTTCCTCCGCAGGGTGGCCGGGCACTCCCTTAGAGATAGGGTGAGGAGCTCGGCCATCTGGGAGGAGCTCAGAGTAGAGCTGCTGCTTGTCCACATCAGGAGGAGTCAGAGGTGGCTCGGGGCATCTGTATCAGATGTGTGAGAGGTGTTCCAGGCACATCCCACCGGGAGGAGGCCCACGGCCCAGGACACGCTGGAGGGACTATGTCTCTCGGCTGGCCTGGGAACGCCCCGGAGGAGCTGGAGGAGGTGTCTGGGTAGAGGGAAGTCTGAGCATCTCTATTAAGTCTGCGGACCCCGAGAACCGGTCCCGGATAAAGCAGAAGAGTACGAGTAGATAATTTTACAGCATTTCTATGCTTTGGTACTGTCTTATAAAATGAGGTGCACCGACTGACCAGTCCCGATTTCCTTAATTTTGGGTGATCAGTCAATATTTACATGTGAAACTGATCTTATCCACCGATCTCATCAACCTCCACAAAGGTGTGAAAATCAGCCCGTCTCCTTTTGCTGTGCTGTGAGAAAGGGCTGACAGACAGACCACGCCCACCAGGTCACGTCTGCACATACACGATTAACAATAGTCAGCAAGTTTGTACAGTTTTATGGGTATTGTAAAATAAGATTGGAACATTGAAGGTGCATTGTGACCTTATAACACCTGACAGTGTCAGTTAAATAAAAAAATCTGCCAAAATCAGAATTGGCAGGTCAGGCTTTTTAAAGATTGGTTATTGGCTAGAAAACTCCAACCGGCGCACCCCTAATAAAAACTTTGCGGCTTCTGTTTGTATGTTGACATTTGAAACCGTTTTCTGACTTTTGTGCAATGGGATGAGATGCAGATTAACAGAATTCAATTAGCTTTTTGGACTAAAAAGTTTTAAGTGCTTTAGTAGAAGACAAATGGACTTCTTCTGTTTCATGAAGACGTTTTAGCTCTTATCCAAAAGCCATCTTCTGTTCTGATCATGGTTGGAAGTACCAGGCTTATAAGCTGTAGTCAGAACATTCCCACTAATAGGGCCATTGAATGACACCAATATGTCCTTTTAGTGAGATACATAATACATTTGGCCGCTTGGATAGCCCTTTGTGCTTTGTGATAACTCGTGGATGTTATCGACCAAGATCAGCAAACTCAGGGAGCGCCCGGGTCATTGTGACGATGGAAAAGAAAGCAGCAAGGAAACTGTGAGGTGATCATAATCGTTATCACTATTGGAATATTCTACAATAACACGGCATTGCTTTGTTTTCCCAATACGGTGCAGCCCTAGATGAGAGCAACCATGACTCTCCATAGTGAAGCTTCCTGATACAACCCACATGCGGGGTTGCTTCTCCTCCAACACAAGTGGTTCAATACAATTCTTCCCATGAGCACCACTGGGGAAAAAAAACGAGAGGAATCAAAACGTCCTCCAAGAGCAACTTCCTTCATCTAGCAGTCTGGTGATGGTGCACTGATTTTGACCGAGCAGCATGTCAGAATGCAAAAGTGAATTGGCGCTATATAAATAAAACTGAATGGAAAAATTTAATTGGATTGAAAAAAAGAGGAAGCGAAGTGGCTCAAAGAGCAGAACAATGAAATTCTGGACCTGTGGTCCGGAAACTGCCCAGTTCTGAACCTCATTGACAAACTGTGATTAACTTTCGAAAGCAGGTAAATAAACAGAAGCCAAAAAAAAAACAAAAATAAAAACATTGAGAATGAATAAAACGACTGCACGGTGGTGCAGTTGGTAGCACTGTTGCCTTGCAGCAAGAAGGTCCTGGGTTCGATTCCCGGCCGGGGGTCTTTCTGCATGGAGTTTGCATGTTCTCCACGTGCATTCGTGGGTTCTCGCCGGGTACTCCGGCTTCCTCCTACAGTCCAAAGACATGCCTGTTAGGTTAACTGGTCTCTAAATTGCTCTAGGTGTGAATGAGTGTGTTCATGGTTGTTTGTCCTGTGTGTCTCCGTGTTGCCCTGCGACGGATTGGCGACCTGTCCAGCGTGTACCCTGCCTCTCGCCCGTAGACTGCTGGAGATAGGCACCAGCTTCCCCGTGACCCAGTATGGAATAAGCGGTAAAGAAGATGAAAGAATGAATGAATGAATGAATAAGATCAGAACAATGATGATTTGGCCCAGAAGTCAACATCCAGCATATCAGACTATATGGTGGAAGTAATAAGAAAGAAAGGTAACAGAGACTGAAAAATCATATTAAATGTTTTTAAAAAACCACAAAACCAAACTCATGTCTTCTTTCTAAATATAAAAGTCACTGACAATTTTGAACAGTTTAAACCCAAGACTTCACAGAGAGACAATTCTCCTCTACGGCATTGTGCAAAAGTCTTGAGCCACCATTCTTTACTTATTCATAGGGGATCCTAACATACATCCTTCTGAGGTTCATCTCCCTTTATCCATCCTTCTCTCACGTACCTGTGTGTGCGTTGCCTCTGGTTGAGCGACGCCGTGCGTCCGGGGCTGTTCTGCTGGCCATGCTGGCTGCCTAGTCGGGCAGGACTGGTCATGTAGTCGTTGGGCACCGTAGGCGGCTTCACCGGCTCCAGCGTCTTGTAGGGCGTGTTGCGTCTGCAGCAGCCAGAAAAATATAGAGAACGGTCCAGGTTCAGTATACCTTTGTACAGTTCTGGTGAGAAGTGAACATACCTTCATCATCGGCATATTATTTTAGGTTTTTATGACTTATATAAACAGCTATTTCATGATGCTGTCCTGAAAATAGAAAACACAACTTCAATAATTTTGAATACTCTATTTGACCACTCTTAATAGAGTTGATTTGAATTGTTTGGTCTTAAAGATTCACATTTTAAACATAGTCAAACCAAATATTCAATACTGTGTAAGTTGGGCTTTGGAAAAGCAATTTTAGAAGATAAAACCAGTTTTGATGTGTTTGGAATCACTGTCCTGTTGGAATGCCCGACTGTGTCCATGTTTCTATAATCTGACCCGTGATCAGTGAAACTGTGCACAGTGAAGCCACTTTAAATATCAGCATAAACCAAGAGCCTGCTTACCAACAAAGAAGCCCCCTTGCTCCAAAATCAACACATTCAAGTTGGACTGAAACGTGCAGCTGCTCACATGGACAAGCCAAATCCCTCTGGTCAAACATTGTGGTCGAACAAGACAAAGATTGAGCTGTTTGGTCACAATGACCAGCTGTTAAGCATGGTGGTGGCAGCATCATGCTGAGGGCTGGTGGATTACCCAAGGTGGATGGAATGGTGAAGCAAGAGGAACTTCACCTCAAATCAACAGCAACCTTAACCCCTAAACTTGGACAAAACTGGGTCCAGCAGGACAACGATCCTAAACACACCAAAACTGATTTTGTAAAGCTTTCGAAAAGCTTCAAGAATAGCACGGTGGTGGTAGCATCATGCTGAGGGCTCCAGTGCATTGTGCTGGTCGAGTAATGAAGGACGTTCAAGTTCTTCAGCTTCACCTCAAATCAACCACTATAAAAATATGTAACTAATTCGTGTTATTAGAAATGTCTACAGTCTTCCGCCTTATAATTATTTAACCCTAAAGAAAAGAAAAAAAATGATTCATTTAAATCATTAAAAGCCAAAATCCCACATCCACACAAACAATGGGAACATGTCCTGACCACCACTATGCATTCCTGACAGGCAGAACACTGAAGGAGAGACAAACTGAGCTTTAATTAACCAGTTTCGCCATTTGAAGTGCTTCACAATAAAAATCTGATTAGAGTCGATAATAACTGACCTCTTTAGGGTGGGACACTAAGAGAAAGACATTTTAGTTTTTCTTGACTGGATCATTTGCAAATGCTTTAAAAACGTTTTTTATTAGTCAAAACAAAGAAGGACATGGTCTCAAAAAAAACAAAAACTAAAATACTATAAATGTCCATTTTATTTCAATACAATCGGAACAAGATCACTCAAATGTATCCTTATTAACTGTCCGGTAACTAAAAGGAGGAAACTCTGAGGAAACTGAAAACTGAGCCTCTTACCCAAGCGTGCCACGAACTGACATCGGCGGACTGGGCGGCTTCTGTGTTGGCGGATTGGTCCTCGATAGCGTTCCCGCTCTGACTGCCTGATTGTTTCCATGTTGCTGTGGTTGAAAGAAAACAACAAACAGTTGCTTCATTTTACAAACAAATTCCTTCAGGCAAAATTGGATGATGAGTGCTTATGTGGCTGAAATGAAATGTTACAGGTCGCTCAGACGACATATTTCACTTGGTATTACACCGTGGTTACATAATCCCACCAAGGCTTGTACAGTGCGTCTGCTCCCTGGATCAAACATGAAGTTTTTTAATATTAATGGCATTTTTGAAGCATATCCGAGCTGTCTGAGAAGCCTGTAAGATTCACCTCAACTGCAAAACATTTATGGACTTTTTAAAGGATGTAGACTGGGTTTTTTCTCCCCCACCAGAACCGGGTTTTTGTGCTAAACTTGTACTTGTGCTTCTTTAGCACCAGGTTTGTTTCCACCAGCAAAGCATCGGCTTCAGTCTTAGCTCCAACTCTGTTCTAGACCAGCAGTTTTGTCAACAGCTGGATCAGAATGTTAGTCAGAAATTCAATCAGAGGTAATCAATTATTTTTTCCATTTAATTGAGCAAAATGCATCAATTTGGGAACAATTTTGAGCTTTTTTATGTTTTGTCTTAAAATTCTTTAAACAGGGTGCCAGAGAGAAAGTGTGTAGAGCAAAGTGTGACACACTGCTGCCGCTCCCCCACCTGTTGCTGAACACTGCCGGTTAGCTGGCTGAAAGGAGGATCCTATACTTTCCTATCGCTTACAAGAAAGAAGAATTTGGCTGTTTGGAAATATTTCCGGACACAAATGATTATAGATAATCCTATAGATAACATTATAATAAATCAAATAATTAATTGTTAATATACTGTATATTGTAGCATTATGAATGATTATTAGCTTTCCGTTTTTAATAAAAGCAACAAATCCTGCCATACACTTCTCTTCCAAAGGTTTGTGTAAACTTAAGTTTACACTGATTCCTCTTTAGTACCAATTAGTTAACTTAATCCAAGTTATTTTTTTAAGCGGGCCAATAGTAAGCCTGATAATCCACAGTCTCACATGCAGGCTGGAATGAAAACTAGCATTGCAACTTGGAAATTCACTGATGTCATTTTCTATGTTGACCAATCAGATAGAAGCATGGCCTAACTTCCTTTCAAGTGAACAAAATGACACTCTTTGCGCTTCAATAGGGCGGAAAGCGTGCATTTATGACTAGTCGCAGACCATTATTTGGAATTTCTAGTAATTCTGGGGAAGTGTCAAACTTTGACGTTTGTCATTTTTCTTTGTATGCAACCAAACAATATGACTGACCTACAGCCAGGTTTTACAAGCCATGCACATGGAAATAGGCCAAGATTTTTAAAGCTGGCATAGCTTGAGCTGTGCAACACTTGGGCTGGGAAATCCATTCTCTGCTTTGTTTGTATAGAACCAAGCTCAAGCACCAGTACCAGTGTAGCACTGAAACATCTATGGTGGAAAAGTTCTACATTAAAGCTAAATAACAACATGGTTGGTAAAGAGGCAGGGAGAACACTATAGGATGTTCTTCCCCACAGGGAGGACTACAGGTCGGTTAACATGGGAAACAACATTATTATTAACACTTAGAGGGGTCTATTGTGAAAGGGAGGTTAACAATTAGATGATTAAACAAAATGGGTCATATAACAGACTATACTTACCTTGGCTTTTAGCCACTTAGCATGGAAGGAGAAAATATGAGCAAAAACAGAGAGAGAGAGAGAGGGCATGTCAACATAGCTATGTCTGCATGGACAGAAGTCAAAGTACAATCTCTTGTTGTATTTACACTGAGTGAACATTCTTCAAGACCAGGGACGGGCTGCGGTTACATACTAGGGGGCAACACAGTGGGTCCATTTACTCAGAACCATACCCGGTCCCAAAAGTCTAACCGTAAGGAAATCTCAGGCACTCAAATGAAATATTTTTATCAAAAGGTCATAACCTAAAAGGTTTACCTGAGTGCATCAGCACAATTTTAGGGCTGCTGTGAACCAGAACCGTCTGGTTCTCTGCTAACCCGACTCTAGATTGCATATCTGACCTTGAGAGCCGCCAGTCAGATATGCAAATGATTAAATATTTTCCTTGTCCGTAAACAAAATCAAAATCGGTTCCAAAAGGTGCAAGCATTTGGTTTGGAAGATTTTACAGAGAGAAAAGACTCAAAGTCAGCCATTTTTAATATCCAGACATCAGAATGTAAAGAAGCTACTAAAAACAAGCTGGAAAGGTTAAAGAGGTATGTCTGTCAACCATATTAGCACAAGGTTTCAATTTTCAAGCAGTTGGGTGGCTATTTAAATCGCTGCTAATCACACTATGGAAATCAAGCTGATTGTGTTAATCGTTATCAGAAGATGTTAAAGACAATTTACAAGGTTCAACAATGTCAGGAAAACATATAAAGGTGATATTATTGGACAATATCAATGACAATTAACCCAGATTTCCAGTCTTTTTCCTTTTGTTCCTTCACCACAATGTCAACACCACACTTTGTGATCTTTAGCGACTCCTTCATGAGAAATATACACCAGGGGCAGTGAAATTCCACCCAACAGGCCAGAACAAATAGCAGTGTGTTTGTGCTTTTCCTTCTGCATTCTCCATTTCCACCTTAAGACTGCAAAAAATGTCCAAATATCATACTATTGGCAGCTTTTGGATGAATCCTGTGGCATGTCTGGGGTGAGGTCAAGGAGGGCCAACGCTGCAGTAAAGCTACAGAGTCAAGTGGCTCATCTATAATGCAGCTTCCCAGGTGGCCTCTGCAGGAAGCATTACAACACCACTATGAGAAAAAGAGACCAAACTCAGAGCTAAACAGTGGCATCTTCTCTTTAAAAAAATAAAAAGCTGTGATCTGATGGCAGAGTTCACATTCAGATTCGTCTCTCTTATCAGTGCATGAAAAGATTCAACTTACTAACTAGGTCATGTTAGAAATGTTGAAGCCTCAATGCTGAACCAGTGTGGAAATGTTTCAGCGATGAATGAAGGACGGACAGGCTCAGATTGACACCGTTATCAGGACTTAGCATGTCGAGTTTGGATAAAAAAAATCAAGTGATATCAAGCAGAGCTACAGGAGGTATATACTCTCCTAAAGGTCAGTGTAGCTCTTAATGATGCAGTTTGGACTGTGTTCATGATAGTCTGCAGCTAAAGCAAACCGAACACTTTAAACTGTTGCTCATCTATGTCAGGTGTGGACATAAAGGGCAGTCAATCCAACAAGCCAGACATACCGCTACAGGTCTATCGGCTATAGACCTGAATCAGCCAATCATCAGCTTGATCATCTGGTCCGAACGTCAAAAATCTGATCTTTTTTCGATTAGTGAATGCACCACAAGTTAGCACTGACACCATCTTCAGTGTCAGTAAGATGTTTAAAAAGGAACTCAGAGGATGGACAAAAGGTCATTCAGGCAGTGAGAGCGAGACTTAAAGCAGATAACAGGAAGGCTGTTTAATCCCTCTGAGCTTTTAATGAAACCATGAAAAATGCTGGATTTTAGGGCTGCACAATATCAGCTAAACATGTAACTAACCCATAGTTTCAGGGTTATTTTGTTTTACTTTTTGTTCACCATAATGTCCCCCAGACTCTTTGTGAGCTTTAGCATCGCAGCTACAAATAACATACATCTAATGTGGCCATCGAGGGCCACACTAGATTACTGGCATGCAGAATTAGCATGCACAGCATTGGAAATATGAAATATTGTATCCAAGCAGTCATTTGCGACTGTGATATTGCACACAGATATGCAGATGACGACTGCAACAACACATGGTGCAGCTGTATGTTGGAAGCCTTTTGGAAATCTCAGAATTAAGGGAAATGATCTACATTTTCCAGGACAGGGATCTCAACTTGTCCTGCATATTTTAGATGCGTCCCTGGTCCAAACCCATGAATTAAATACCAGAATTACCTCCTCAGCATGCCACCAACAGTCCTGCTAACTGCCTCATATTTGGTTTAGGTATGTTGACGCAGTTTCAGGACTCTGGTTCCTGAGGACAGAACTTTAAGTCACCTACACTAGGAAATACCCAAAAACTGGTGTTTACATTCAACATTGCTAACCATGCTAATATAAAATGCAAAGGACATTTGAGATAGTCACCTCTGCAATCATATTACAGCCACTGAATCACTTCATTCGGGGTAACTATGACGACGTCCGACATCTAATTGTAATACCCTGACGTCATCCCAACTGGATTCCCGAATTGCTCGCCGACTAGATTGAACATAACGGGAGGCATAAATCTCATTAATGTGCCTTAAAGACGATCAGCATTCCTGATCTATTACTTCATATCCTCTTCTCCTGACGTTCCTGCTTTTTTCCCCTTTTTATTCTTGAATCTGATCGCAGGATTTTGTGTGAAACGGATCAACTTTTAGGCCAAAATTCCCCCTCAGGCAGATGCAGGGAGTTTAACTGTAAACTGAAGCCTGTCAACATGATTTAATCCCCCCTCATCGATTCCGGTCAGTAAGTAAAACATGTTAACACTGAAAGTCCCACATGCAACATGAACTAATATGGAGTATTGACATCATGTATTGATTGGCTCTTTGGACGGTGACGTGAACAGATTAGTAGGTTAACTATGAAAACCACAGCAGTGGGTGTTTGTTTTCCCACCTCAAGTGATGAAATCCAGCATTTCTGCAACCGCGTACATGAGAAAAACCAAAGATTACACCAGGCGTAATGTGCACAGTACACCCAAATCTGTGGGAGCCTTCATTTTCTGCCTATAGTAACTGGATATTGGCTTCAAAACTGATCGATGCATCTCTAAGAGAAAGCATTTGTTAAATGACAATAGGTTCAATTAAATATCATGTCACTCATTAAGAGTATCAGATAATTTCCAGAAAATATTAAAAGGTTAGCACTTTCAGGATTACAGATCTGTTAGTATGTCTCTTGTATTTGTGCTTTTGTTCTTCATCAGACGAGTGATCCTTTATCCTGAGAATGAATCTGTGGCCGGCTGCTAAATGAATTCATTTGACGTCTGCCATTGATTTTCTAACTGATGGGGCAGATGACACTCAAGACCGGATGGACGGGGAACAAATTGGGAATTATGTCACCGTCGGGACAATCTCATGACCCTGAAAGGCCGCCCTAATGGGAGAGAGGCTTATCGCAGCAAAAAGCTTCTTGCCTACCTCTTAGAACAAGCTGACTGATATCCAAATAACCCTCCAACTATATTATGAGGGCCTGAGTGCTTCTAAAAATCTCACAAATTTGTCTCTATTGCCATTTTCACAGAGCTCTGAGAACAGAACAGTTTTCCTAAAAGCTGTGTGATGTAATCCCTTTATAGTTCATCTCCACCCCCGTACAATTCCCACCAACCCACATGCTAGGCTATGGGGGGGGGGGGGGGGGGTTCAGTTTACCAAGTAAAAACCTATTGTACCTGTAGAATCAAGGAATCACTTAAACAGAATGGCTCAAAATAAACAAAATGTACATTTTGCAGTGGCCTAGTCCAAGTTCTGGCCTAAAATGTGTTGACATAACCTTAACTGGCGGTTCATGCTAAATAAAACCTCCAATGTGGCTGGATTAAAACTTTTTTGTAAAGAACAGTGGACCAATAGTGTTCAGCAATACAGAAGACTCATTGCCAGGCATGGATTTATGCCAAGGATTACCTCCTCACAGGCAGACCTGAACCAACAGGCCGATTGGAGAGAAATATTACATTTTAAAGAGTCCGAGAAATCTGTAAAGTTAAGTCGTGCTCACCTTCACCCCGTGGCCAACATCGTCCAGGACAGTGTAGTCGATCGGCTTCCTGATGTACCTGACGGGCCGCTCCACGTTGGCCGGAGCGATGATCTTATGAGTCCTCGCCGTGTTCTTGTTGGTGGTCAGGATCCCAATCTCCCGCCTGGCAACCTTCTCCTTGTGGATGTCCACCGTCTGGAAACGGGAACGAAAGCAGAAGGTGATGAGATCAATGGTTAAATGAACGTAAACACAGCGGTGCGGTACAACGAAGATGATCAGGGAGCAACTGGAGAAGGTTCAATTAAATCAGTCACTGGAAACCAAATCATTAAATCAGGAAATATTTTTGATCTCTCATATTTGTGCCAAGCATCAATTTCGTGGCGAAATATACTAAAGAAATCAGTTAATCATAAACATTAAGAATGAGTGAGAATGCATGAATATTTCAAAAGGATTAAATTGGTTTAATTTCTATTTTCTGTGTGGTTTCCTCTTAAGCAAAAGGACAAATAAATTATTAGTGCACGTGGAGACAACATTGTTTTCCAGTTGATATCCTAACATTGTGAGATTAATTGTCCACAGGAGTCACATAGTATTTCTCAATCCAGTAATTAGCAGTACTTTGCAAAAGCATTTTTACACCTTGAAGTTTTCCCACATTTTGACACTTTAGAGCTAAAAACGTCAGGGTTTACATGTGATAGGTCAACAGAAAATGGTGCATAATTGGGAAGTGGAAGGACAATGACATTTAAATTTTACAAATAAAAATCTTAACAGTGTTGCATTTATTTGCCCCCCGCAGAGACACCCAGCGCCCCAGATCCGTCCATTTATCATTCTCAACGGACAAGCCTCCCTGTCCTTGCAGAACAAACGCATCTCCACACCATAATGCTGCCACCACCATGTTTCAGGGTGGGGATGGTTTATTGAACATGTCTTCCACAAAACACCTTTTTCATTTTGGTCTCGGCTTGTGGCCAGGTTTCTAATGGACTTCTTTCAACAATGTCCGGGTTAATTTATTTATAAAACCAGGCTGGTTAGAGCAAAGTGCTGAACAGAAAGGTGAAGCAAATCCAGAAACAGGTATCACTGAAACAACAAAATAATAACGGAGATAAAATTAGACAAAAACATAAAAATAAAGTATTACAATGTTTTTTACGAGACAGATTAAACACAAGATGACCCTGTCTTGATTAGAAAACTCCACTAGAAATGTAAGGAGGGGTTTTTGTTGTCCAAAGCTTTCCAACATTTGACCGTTCTTTATTTGCATCAGTAACAGGTTCTGGAGAGCGGATCCGGCCATTACAAAGCCACAGTCACCCCTTGATATGTCCTCAAAACTTATTGGAAAACAGATGAATGAGGAGTAATAAAAGCGATAAATGGTGCGTTACCCTCACATACGTGTTGCATTGTTTTTACAAATAGCTCAAGATCTTATTTCTGTGTAATCTTATGCTTGTTTTTCCTATTTCTAAAATAATGTGTGATAACCACAGATGACGTGTGTGTTTGGTGAGGTATTTCTGGGTGAAAACCAAAGACAAATTTCCACATGTATTCGTATCTCTGCTAGTGTTTGCTTCAATGGACATGCATGGAGACCTGAGTGCTCTTGTTAGGATTCCACCGTTTTGTTACAGTTGTTTGTTATACATATTTTCATATTTAACAGTTTTCGCTCTGCATGTCTCTTTAAGAGGATGCTGTTTAACAGAACCGAGAGAACAGCACCGTTCTTAATGTTACAGTCTTCTAACAATCTAAAGAATAGTGAGCCAGAATGGGAATCCCCATCAACTTAACAGAACTGATTGAGAGAAAAGCTGCCAGTCGTATTCAGAGACAGACCATGAAAACAACCCCAGTCACACAGCAGCGACGATCACCAACACAGGATTCCTTTCATACAACAGAGATCTGGGTTTGGACTGAACTGTGACTCTTTGCTCGTCCCAGACTCTCTCTTGAAGTTTCCAACTCCAGAGTTGAGCTCATCTGGGTTACCCTGGATGGATAAAATAGCTCCACAACAACAATGTAATAAATGACTAATTTATGAGGGATCGCAAGCCTAGTGTCAATATAATCATATTTAAACATGAACTATCTATGAAGGAAGATGCAAAACTAAATCTGCAGGGTATCCTGGGGATGAAAAGCCAACCTGAACAATGAATATTTCATAACAGGCAGAGAAGGTCCTGCATAATGGGTCCCACAGAGACTTTCCCAAAAAAGAGAGAAACAACCCCCCCTTTCAGTCTGTTTGGATGAGTGGAGAAAATGGAGAATCAATGACTCCGACCTCAGATAGGTTATTAGAACAGGATAAATTTTTAATGTTAATAAAAGACATTTTACCTGAAGGAAATAGATCACCGAGTTGAGAACTCAAACAGATTGGAAAGTATCTCCATATCTATGGTGTTTGTGTGAGAAACCTCTGAGCCGAAATGAAATCAGGCTATTGACAGGAAAACAGATCAATATTTGGTCATGTATGCACGAAGAAAAAACAGATAATATATAAAACATTAGCTGCTCCAGGTAGGAGGATTGTGTTAATACAACCAAGTTAACTCCCCTTACCCGAGTCAACTTCTACAACCCTCAGGCTACTTGCTGAAGAGATGTTTTCCAGTACATGTTACAGTTATTCAAAGCGGTATCTACAAGTACAGCTCAAAAGCTCTGAATATCGTGAAACTGTTGCGTATTTCACTCATTTCAGAAAGTAAAATCCATGTATTACATATATTTATTACACACAGTGAAATATTTCAAGCCTTTATTTCCTGTAATTTTGATGATTAAGGCTTACAGATAGTGAAAACCCTAAATTCAGTCTCTCAAACTTTTGACTTGATGATCCTTTCAAGGCTGCGGTTATGCCTGGTGCTGGTGCACCTTTTCCTACCACACTTTTTCCTTCCATCTAACTTTCTATGAATATGCTATTAACTATTTACAATAAAAACAGATTTCTTTTTATCTTCAAGCCACAAACAAACTTACAAGAAATAACGGCTTAAAATATTTCACTGGGTCATGGAGGTGATCGGTACAGGACAAAAACCTAGATAGTCAATCTAGCAACTCTTCAGCTCTTCATGATGCATCCCAAGGTCTCAACAGGTCAGAAGGAGTAAATATAGCTCCTTCTAAATATAGCAAGTCCTGGGTCTTCCTTGGAGTCTCCTCCCGTTGAGCAGGAGGAGCAGAGACTCTGCTCTGAGCTCCCCAAATGATGGGGATTTTGACGTTTTCAGTCCTCTTCATAGGCTCCTTCCTCACATCAAGTCTAGAGCTTCAGCTTAGCTCCTTCACCAGAAGAGAGTAGAGTAACACATGCATCACTGCAGATAAAGCTCAGGTCCACCTATTTCATTCCTGGTTTATCCCACCATCACTTGTTAACAAGCTACCAAAATACTCCACCTCTCCATGGGAAGAATCAGGCCTTGTTTCACCTTATTATCAGTACAAAAAGCAAAGCTGAAGGTTGGAGACATTGTGCTACAAGACACCACAGGGAAGCAGCTGCTTCCAGTGCAAAACAACAACAAAAAAAATGTCCAAATGGAACCAAAACGAGAATCTATTTCTAAAAACATAACTTTAACTGAAAGCCAATATCTAAAGTTGGAAACCATCTGGTTTGATCAGCAAACAGTGGAGGGCAAACATCACTGCAGCTGGCAGAAGGAGGGAAGTGAGAAGATGGCACAGCGAGAGCTCATCTCCTTCCTGCATGCAAAGAAAACAGCTGCAGCTTCAACAGTGGCAGCTCACATTACTCAACCGATGGGTCAATGCAAAACCACTTCCACAGAGCAAGAAGTTTTGACCTTTTTCAGGCAAAGTTAAATAGAACCAATTTAAATACAAACGTTAGAGCAGAAAAAAAGTATTTTCCCTCATCCCTGTTTGGCACTGTAAAGGTGTTTATACAAACCCAGAGGTCCAACTCTTAGATGGAAAAGAGACAGAACCCTCAAAAGCTGATGATTCATATGTGCTCTCAAAGGACGACCCCCATACGTTTCAGCCTGGAGGCTAGTTTTCCAGAACATTCTGGCTCCAGTCGTTGTCTTAGTCACCAGATACAGACTTTCCGGTTTTAAAGTTCTTATTTCGGGATTTTTTCCCCTGCCCCAGTAGAGATGCACCCCACCTTTAAGTGAAACTGGGTGCCAAAATGTTCATCTTCATGTTTCAGTCATGAACAGGGATTAAAAAGATCTTTGGACTTCATCATTCTGGGATACAGGTGAGTCAGCGCTGTGACTGATTGTTATGTTGTCATTGGTTACAAGAACCTAAATATTAAGCCAGACTGGAACCTACGCTGCTTCAAATATGACAAACTGAGGCTTTAATACCAAGGGATCCCACGTACTCTGTTTGCCTGAAAAGGATTCACCGATGCTTCATTTCAGGGATCCTACACATTTTTCATTTAGAAAATTACAACTTTTCCAAACTTCTTCAAACTGAGTAGGAACCCTGTAAAACCAATCATGTTGCTGCTGGCTGGAAGAAAGCGTCAAGTTTCTCCTGATTGAATTTCACTCAAATAAATCGTCCTTAAACACAAATTAAGATTCCACTGAGTTTTCCTTTATCAAGGTTTCAATTTGCTAGCAAGATTTTACAAACCTATAGTTTCAGAAACACTTCAGTTTTCCATCATACCATTCCTACAGTTTAAAGTCCAGACAGTGCAGGAGTGCATCAAGTTTTCATTGGCTGTATGGATCATAGCGTAACACAGTGCTATACCTTCACTGCATGTTGCTGTGTGCTGCTGGTCAGCTGGCTGAAAGAAATACAGTTTTGTTCCTATCTTACAAGGGAACAGTTCTGAAAAACATCAACTAAAGTTAGAGGTGCTGGGATTGCGGTTTTTTGGCCGATCACAATGTTTAAAAAGCCTGACCTGCTGATTCAGATTTTTGCCAATTTTTGCCGATACCAATACAAACTGAGGGACGAAGTCGCTTAGTTGGTATTCGTCTCTTACTTCGCGGCGGTAGATGAGATTTGTTTCACATGTAGGTATCAACCAATCACCGATCACCCAAAATTAAGGAAATTGGTGCGCCCCTACACAAAATTATTCATTCCCTTGGCAGATTTCATTTAAAGTAAAGTAATCTTAACTTTACCAACAGGTCTCTTCTGACAAGATGTAAGATCAAGGTTTTAGAGCAGCTCAGCTAGTGTCCCGACATGAATCTGACACTGAAGCTGTGGGGGGAGATTAAGATTAGGATGATGGTAAGGAGGCCTTCCAACCTCTAAGATCTGGAGCTCATCACCAAAGATAAATCCTCAAAATACCAGTCAAACATGCATAGAGCTGGTCAATAACTGGATATTAAATAAATCAACATGTTAGATTACGTTAGCAGCTGTTTGAACAATTCTTATTCTTCCATTTTAAATAAAAGCACTTACTTTATGTTATACCTTTTCCCTTACATTTAATGGAATAACTGTAGTGTTTCTAAATGGATTACCATACAATGAGAATCTCCTTCCGGTCCATGTCTGAATCCTACATCCATTTCCTTTCATACCCTTTGTTTGGTGTCCAGTACATTTATCTTTAAAATACCTTTACATAATGTTTGCTCTGGGTTATGGTATACTCGAAAAGTGGAGGGTGGCCAAATGAATGACCTCGATATTTTTAACATTTATTTTTAATCTCTTTCTGGTCATTTGGAATCGAAATTAAAGCTGAAATATTTATTAGAGCGATACTGAAGCCCTGGTTTGAACCGTGCTTTGTAGTGGTGTTCCGATCGATCGGCCACCTATCATTATCGAACGATTTCTGTCAAAAAATATGTGATAGGTGTATGCCGATCAATGTCTTTTGTTGTCGATCACAAAACCCGATCACCTGTGCCTCATTGTGTGCATCCTGCAGGGGCCCTGTGTGCAGTGTAGTGCATCTCCCCCTTTACTTCGCACTGCTCACGGCACCAAACCTAAACAAACATGTGGAACCATCACACAAAATACCTCGTGGGGGAAGCACGTCAAAATGCTTCAACACAACGAATTTAATACGACTTTTAAAGAACAAACACTTGGCAGAGTATGATGAGTTTTCTAGGCTCACTGCAGAGAATGAAAAGAAGACACCCGGAGCAGTCAGACAGCAGTTAAGGCAACCCACAATTGCCAACACTCGCCTGTAAGAGCGTGACAGTCAGAGGGCTAAGCAAATAACCCAAAAAATTATTGAATTCATCAGCTAATTGACCCGCCTTTCCCAGTGGTGGAAGACATTGGGTTTTGCCAACTGCTCTCGCACTTGGAGTCCCGCTACGTAAATATTTCACGGACGTAGCCCTGCCCGAGCTCTCACATTGAACGTGTCCTTAAAAAAGGTGCCTCAGCCTCTGCAACTTTCACGACTAATAAATGGAGCTCAGATGTCAGTCCTGTGTCGATGCTGAGTTAAACAGCTCACTGGATTGATCCAGATTTTCAACTTCATAAAGCTGTTCTGCATACCCAGGAGTTTTCTGGCTCCCATACTACCAATGTTTCAAACATGGCCGATTCCAAAAGACAAGGTACACGTGATAGTGAGAGATGATGCCAGAAACATGGGGAAAGCTATGGCAGATGCTGGGTTACCAAGTTTGGGGTGTAGGGCACACACTCTGCAGCCGACTCGCTACTGGAAGCTGTCACCAAAAGATTTGCTGACATGGAAGAAGAGCTCCTTTACAGTTTGGAAACAGTCATAGACTCAAGGTGGGAAAATGATCAAATAATGACAGAATAATAAGCATTTACATAAACATAGTTAACTGTTTTATTTTCATCTGGCCTGAAACAATGAGATTCATGTGAAATTAATGTGACCCCCCATTTCAAGGTACAAAGACAGATTAATTCTGAAGGACTGAAGACCAAAACACACAGACTGCTTCTTGGTCTGATGACAGAAGCCGCTCAGAGGGA
Source organism: Crenichthys baileyi (assembly GCA_036173005.1). NCBI lineage: Eukaryota > Metazoa > Chordata > Actinopteri > Cyprinodontiformes > Goodeidae > Crenichthys > Crenichthys baileyi. Next base: position 149,931 of record JAHHUM010002103.1, on the reverse strand, counting down.
CCCAAACCAAGAACCTGAAGCTAACAGCACAGGGGAACCAGCAGAGAAAGTGCCACAACCATGATCCTTGTCTTCAATGTTTGGTGAAATCCTGGCAGAAGAAACCATGCAGCAGGCTCACGCCGACACTGCAACACCATCCGAGATGATAATCTACCTCTCAGAACCACCCATCTCTCTGAGTGCATCATTGTTGGAATACATGAAAGCTAATAAGGAACTCTTTCTGGACCTGGCTAGAGTAGCAAGAGCTTACCTGTCTGCACCCTGCACAAGTGTGGAGGGCAGCGCTTATCCAGCGCTGCATCCAACATTGTGGATGAACACAGGAATGGACTCATGCCTGAGATGCTTCTCTTTATTAAAAAGAATCTTCCCACAATGCTTACCTACAAGTAATGGGTTTAGCACAGGTAAAATAAGGTTTGACCTTTTTTGCCTGTTCAAAGCAAATGCACTTTAATTTCACTTGTGCTGTTTTTCCTGTTTCAAGGTCTTTAAGACCATATTAATGTTGTTTAAGTAGCAAATGGGCTATTTTATTTCATACATGAAGCAACAGACCGATTCTTATAATTCCTTTGATAAATTTTAAAAAAGGCAAACGCTTGTTTTTTTCTTTGACAATGCACAACAGAGTTTGCTAATGCACCAAACCGTTAGCCATGCTCTCAGGTTGTTTTGGTTTAGTAAGTTATGATTGTTTATCTGAATGCAACCTGCATTTGACTTTTCCTTTTTTACTTGACATTATTTGATTCAGGCAATGCTGTGAGAGTGATTTGACTTTCTGCATTATTTAGCCTGTTGAGAGTCTCAATGTTTTCAATCTGTTAAAGATTGTAATACTGATAGTGGGTTTTGCAGTTGTCCTTTTTTACTGAATAGTTGCAGATTTGTGCCTGTAAGTTTTTTTGGTTTTTTTTTCTCTTGAAGAAATACGTAAAATATGTTTTTGTCTGAATTAAGGTGACTTTAAGGTTCCTTTTTTCCAGATCATGTAGCCAGAAGCACTTCTAACTAAATATATTATTATATAAAATTTTTGGCCCTCTGCTTTAATTTAATAATTTTAGATGTTTTTTTGACTTTCCCTTCTGGTTCATTGCGGCAGAACAAAAGTAGTTCTGAGAGTAACTTTAAGATGGTCACAGTACACCCAATTATATGTGGAGATCTTCAACATTTTAATTTTAAAAAATATTCTGAAATTACAAAAAAAAAACATTCCCAGAATTAAAAAATTACATGCTCAGCACACAAATAAATAAATAAATTAGTAACAGTAAAGCAGTTAAATAAAATATTACTTTTAAGGGGAAGGTAAATGCATGAGTTCCATCAAAAAAGACCTATTTTCTCTTATAACTAAATTTGTTGTATTTACTGATTTTATCTTTTTGATATAATTTCACATAATGACCTCAATTTTAAAGCTCTCTAATATTTTCCAACACCTATAATGACCATAATGTTTCCATATCGGCGCCTAAATGTTTTTTGATTTAAATCTTCCGTGGGTTGAGGTGGAATAAAACGCCTTTTTTAAATAGGAAGAAGACCACCTACAGTAAAAACAAACATCTAGCCAAAGACAATCTGACATAAATCAACAACCAAAGATGACCTCTAGAAACCCCTTCAGATTAGGCTGAAACTGAAGACATTCTGATTCTAAATGATGATCTATAAATGGACCGAAGCAGCCAAACTATATTTAGGTTTCCTACTTCCTGTCAGAAACTGTTACATGAGTGACATGTACCTCTCTTCTGAAAAACAAAAACCTAACTTTTCACGTTATTTTCTTGGAGTCCCGAAGAACTTTCCAGAAGTTAAAGGATGTGAAATATCAGTAAAGGTGCTTAAAAAACTCCGTCTAGAGACACAAAGCCTCTTTATGAATATTCTAGAGAAGAACTGAGACTAAAATCCTTTTTTGGATTCTTAGAGAGTACTTTATGTTATACCTTTTTCCCCTACATTTAATGGTATAACTGTAGTATTTCTAAATCAGGATTACCATACAATGAGGATGAAGAATATAAACAGCAAAATGTCTGCTTTGCACAAACAAATACACAAAGGCTGCATGGCATGCTTAGTGTGGACATTATAGATTATCTGGTTGTGTATTTGTCAACTGAAGCTGACAAATACACCAAACAAACCAGGAGCTGGATACTGGAGACTGTAAGATGATTGGAAGATCGAGAGGACATATTTTTGCTGTGAGTAATGACACAGCAGTGAGAGAGGTCCCTGTGGTTTGTTAAACACGAACATGAAGACATGAGAAATCTTACTGCTGCACAAAAAGCCAAGTTAGACTAAAAGCTAAAACAATGGGAGGAGTGAAGGAAGTGAGCAGAGATGAGCAGCAGCAGTAAGGGGTCGGAGGAGAGAATATCTTCCCCAAAAACGTCTGGTAAATACAGTTCCTTATAAAAAATATTAATACTAATTCTACTTCCCACATTTAGTCATGTTACAACCCGAACGTCAAGGCATTTTGTTGAGATTTATGTGCTAGACCAACACCAAGTGGTGCAAAATTGTGAAGTGGAAGGAAAAGGTTGCATAGTTTTCCAATGTATCTACAAACAGAAATCTCGAACAAAAAAGTGTGGTGACTGATCCTAACTCAGCTGCAAGTGTTTTTGGGTATGTCTATACCAGCTTTTCACATCTAGAGACTGAACTTGTAGCCCATTCTTCAGTGCTAAACAGCTCAAACTCAGTTGGAATGGATGGAGAAGATCTGTAAGCTTTGACTGGGCCATTCAAGTGTCATTTTATTTAAGCCACTACACTGTAGCTCTGACTACATACGTTTTAATGTCACTCTTATTAATATTGAAATAAATACAGTTATCCATCTCCTTTCAAAGTACCCCCACAGTATGATGCTGCCACTGTGGGGATTGTGTGTTGAAGGGTAACAGAGAATCCAGTGGTGTCCACCCGGTCTCCTGCCTGGTGTCCTGCGTGTTTTAATTCTTTTCCTGGTTCAACACACCTGAATCAAATAAAGGTTTACTAGCAGGACTCTGCAGAACTTGCTGAGGAGCTGGACTATTTGAATCAGCTGTGTTGCAGCAGACATTAAAAACTGGCAGGACACCAGCCCTTGAGGATTGGAGATGGACACCCATGATAGGCCAAAAAGTTTAATTCTGGTCTCAGGCGACCAGAGCACCTTCTTCTACTGCTGTGTCCCCAAAATGTCTTGTTCTAAGCTGTATGTTGGATTTCTTACTTTTCCTATTTAATTACTTCTCATTTACTTCTTGCTTTGTTTTAACAGCAGCTTTAGTCTTGCCAGTCTTCCATTAAAGGCCAGATTCGTGGAGTTCATGATTATGGAAACGTTAGTGAGAAGATTCTAGTTTTCAGCAGAAACATTTATTTTCAGGGTGTTTAATCATTACTCCCATGTCCGTGCAGAACAATCTTCTAATTAGGACACAAACCTCGAGGACAAACCACCCACGAGTACATTATGTCAGATTAGAGCCAGAAACTTCACGTCTCCGCGCTGTGGGAACTTCCCTGTCCTCACGGTCACGGTTTCCAGCCTCCTCTGGAAGAGCTCTGAACAACCAAGACTTACCACTCCGCACTGGGCCAAGACGGCTGTTAAGACGGAGCAAATGCTTCTTTATCTGGTCCGAATCTCAGCATGACCGCAGCCAGGGAATCATCAGAAGCCCCTCATCTGTAACGTCAAACAGTGGAGCTGCTTCTCAGAGCTTTCCGTGCTGCACTGAGCATGTTGGAGGAAGGTCGGCTCCCCATTTGGGTTAGCATCAAGCATCCCCTAAATCCCGGATCCCTCTGGCAAACTCAACATCCTGTGTGAGGCACGATGAGGCCAAGAGAGGAGGTGTGAAACCCTGGAGAGATAATGTCTACCACTTGCACAACAGAAAGAAAAGACAATTTAGAGTCAGGATACCGTGCCGAGTTCAGAGCTTTGTTTGCTTACACAGCACATATGGAAACACCTTGGCTGACTTCTCCCAATCTCACTTTGGGCTTCGGCCAATGCAGCCTCCTGCCTGAGTCCTGAAAGTTTGCATATATTCTCAGGCTAAAAGAGCCAGACAAAAATGGAAACCGCAAAGCAAATCTCAGCAACAAAACACGTCTACTGTGAAGAAACCAGAGATTCAAATACTCCAACCAGAGTTTCATAAACTCCCTCCTTTAATGTTCCAGGGAAAACAGAGAAGTGTTTAAATGTAGCTGCAGGATGGTTGTTTGGTTGGTGGTTGCCTGGTAAATATAATGATGATGATGCAGGGCAGGAGAGGAAGGAATTACTCAGAAGACTAGCTGATGATTCAGTCAGTTCACACCATCAGGGGTGAGCACTGCTACACACAGATGGAGCATGTGAGCAACAGAGCTGCTGCTGCCAAATCTTACACACCAAGTTAGGTGGGATATGACAAAGAAACTCAAGAATCTGTGACCTATTAATGAAAGAAACAACACTGATCTCTCCAGCTTCTGAAAGTGATTTCCTGGTTTCAGGTTTAATGCACAGTTTTTATGTCAGCGTTCACAATGAATGAGTGGCAGATATTCCAACAGTGGTCAGGCTTTGGTTTAGAAAGCAGCAGAAACTGAGCCCACCAGCAAAGGAAGGAAGGAGAAACTATATCAAAACTTTAAATTACTTCACATCGACATTTCAGTAATTCTCAGTCTTCTTTTCTCCATTTTTGGAGTATAAACATAAATATTTACTTTGAATTTATAGAAGATATTTCTACCATGGTCGTGCTTTAAACAAGGAACCCTGGGGAAGAAAGTTAAATAAACTAATAAATTATAATACATTTCCTTCGGGATTAATAAAGTATTTTTGAATTGAATTGAAACAAAAAATACAAAAAGCATAATCATCCTTAAATGATGCCAGTCCAGGCTGAAACCAACTGCAGTTAGATAATAGTAATTGTATATTTAATTTAATAAGTGCCCACTGATATAAAATTCCTACAGGAGGAACAACAGAGCTTTGGCACAGAATAGTTTTGCTGAATTTCAACTAAATTTTAAACCCAGGCAGCTGGTTTCACATCAGGACAATGGGTTTTAGGACAGCTATACTCCAGAAGCCAGTTTGATTAAAAGGATCATCCAAACTTTAAGCATAGAGTTTTGATTTCAGAAGTTCACCTAGAATTGTTGTTTATCTAATGTTATATTTTAAAACTAGCCTATGAAAACTGAATTTTAAATATCTGAATTACATCCAACTATCTTTCGATTTTGGTTTAGAAGACAAACTTTTCCCACAGTTGAAAATGTTCCCAGACTCTTGTAAATCCAGATGAATCAATACAAGCCATAATTTATGTATTTGCTGCAGCCAGGAAGCAGAAGAACTCAAAAAGATCGGATCACATAGATGTTCGTGCTACTTTTACTGAAAGATATGCTCAATATCTTCCAGATAGGGGGAAGAGGGAGAGACCAAAACACCCAACAAGCAAAGGAATTAGCAGGAAACACGGGGAGCAAACAAGCACCCTCTGAAAAAGCCATAATGCTCCATATCCTGTTTGGGTTTCTGCCATTTTTCCTGAAGAGGAGGTCAGTAAGTCATCTCTGCAGCAAACATACGTAACTTTAACAAGCTGCTCCAATCTAAGTGTGTGTGTGCGCCTTTTTATAACACTGCAGAAACAAACACATGAGCTGCAGGCAGAAATGCAGGCTTGAAAGACAAATAACAGAAAGCTCATACATTCACAGTAAATCAAACCTGCAACAGCATGCAACTCTGTGAACCTCACGACTGTGGGAACAAACCAGTAGGTAGCTGTGTGTGTGTCAGCTGTTTTCTGCATTCATCCTGTTGTTCTGCTGTTCCATCACTCTGGTCACTGAGTTCAATATGAACGCAAGCCAGATCCAAACACAACTGGGAGTGATTTACATCATCGCAGACGGATCTATAGTGATAAAAACCATGTGTTGTAGGATGCACTCTGACAGCTTCATGTAGACGTCGCTTAACTGCTCTTCACTTCTTACCATTTCAAGCCATTAAATCAATATATAAATAAACTTGAATTTCAGTAGAAAACAGAACAGAAAAAAAGCTTTTCTAGAATGTTTCTTGCAGGAATCCTGAACATTTTCCATTCCAGACGTTTCCAGACTGACCTTTCAGAGTTCTCAGTCTTCATACTTCTACAGTGGCTTTAAATATTAAACCAGAAAAACTCCACAGACAGACGGGGAGGAAGGAACGAAGGAAAAAAAAGGTAAAAAGGGGCAGGAATAAGAAAGGACATGATCAAGGAAGTTAGTAAACAAGAAACATTTAGTAAGGACACAAAAATAAATAAAGGAATGAAAGAGAAGGAAGGACGTGAGGCAGGCAGTGAGGACTGACACAAGGTGAGAAAGAAAGGAAGGAAATGAGGGAGAAAACAAGACAGGAAGTAAGGAAGGAAGGACTAAAGAAAGGAAGGAAAGACAGAAGGACATACTAGAGGAAGGATAGGTAGAAAGGAACATGCCCACAGCATCACAGATCCTCCACCATACTCTACAGTGGGCATCCTTGCATCCTTAGTGTCACTCCAAACCCACCTTGGGTGCTTATCATCAAAAAGCCCAATCTTATTCTCATCTGACCAAAGCTTATGGTACCAGTTAAAAGTCCCAGCAGCCTTTTACAAACTCCACGTTTACATTTGTGATGGTAGAATTCCAGTCAGAATTCAAAAATCCTTCATGAGGACAAATATATCGAGGCACGTGACGTCGCCCGGTACGGCGGAGCCGGGGTCCCACCCTGGAGCCAGGCCTGGGGTCGGGACTCGTCAGAGAGCGCCTGGTGGCCGGGTTGCTCCTCACGGGACCCGCCGGGCCAAGCCCGAACGAGAGACGCGAGGCCATCCCCCAGTGGGCCCACCACCTGCAGGGGGAACCGTGAGGGACCGGTGCAAAGAGGATTGGGTGGCGGACGAAGGTGGAGACCTCAGCCGCCCGATCCCCGGATGCTTAGGCTGGCTCTAGGGACGTGGAATGTTACCTCGCTGGGGGGGAAGGAGCCTGAGCTTGTGCGGGAGGTCGAGAGATATCGACTAGAAATAGTCGGGCTCGCCTCCACGCACAGCGTGGCTCTGGAACCCATCTCCCCTTGAGAGGGGCTGGACTCTCTTCTACTCTGGAGTGGCCCACGGGGAGAGGCGGCGGACTGGGGTGGGTTTGCTTGTTGCCCCCAGCTCACCGTCTCGTTTTTGGGGTTTACCCCGGTGGATGAGAGGGTCGCATCCCTGCGCCTTCGGGTCGGGGATAGGTCTCTGACTGTCGTTTTTGGCCTACGGGGCCCAAACGGTAGTGCGGAGTACCTGGCCTTCTTGGTGTCCCTGTCGGGGTGCTGGATAGTGCCCCTCCGGGGACTCCATTATTCTGCTAGGGACTTCAATGCCCACGTGGAAAACGACAGTGACACCTGGAGAGGCGTGATCGGAGGGAATGGCCTCCCCGATCTGAATCCGAGTGGTGTTTTGTTATTGGACTTCTGTTGCTAGTGACGGATTGTCCATATGGGAACACCATGTTTAAGCATAAGGGTTCCATCAGTGCACTTGGCACAGAACCCTAGGCAGGGGGTCAATGATCGACTTGTTGTCGTATCATCAGAGCTTCGGGCCGCATGTTGGACACGGGTGAAGAGAGGGGCTGAGCTGTCCACTGATCACCACTGGTGGTGAGTTGGATCCACTGGAGGAGGAGAAAGCCGGACAGACTTAGCAGGCCAAGCCATAGTTGGGTCTGCTTGGGAACGCCTGGCGGAGTCCCTCGCCAGGGATGTATTCAACCCCACGTCCGGGAGAGCTTTGACCAGATTCCGGGCAATGTTGGTAACATAGAGTCCGAGTGGGACATGTTTTTCGCATCTATGTCGATGGTGCTGCCCGTAGCTGCGGCCGTAAGGTCTGCGGTGCGTCGCAGCGGCAATCCCAGAACACGGTGGTGGACACCGGCAGTAGGGGATGCTGTCAAGCTGAAAAGGAGTCCTATCGGCTGTGGTTGGCTTGTGGGACCCTGAGCCGGCTGATGGGTACCGTGAGGCCAAGCGTGCTGCGGCCGGGGCTGTGGCAGAGGCAAAAAACCCGACCTGGGAGGAGTTCGGTGAGGCCCCGGAGAAAGGGACTACCGGTCGGCCTCGAAGCGATTCTGGCAAAAACCGTCCCCCGGGGCCTCAGGAGGGGGAGCAGTGCTTCGCCAACACTGTTTATGGTGGGGGGGGGAGGCTGCTGACCTCGACTTGGGGACAATATCGGGGGGTGGAAGTACTTCGAGGATCTCCCCCATTCTGCCCTCACGCATTCCCTGGTGGAAACAGAGGCTGGGGACTGGGGTTTTTGACTCTTTCATCACCCAGGGGTGAAGTCACCGAGGTGGTTGAAAAGCTCCACGGTGGCAAGGCTTCGGGGGGGGTGAGATACCCCCGAGCACCTCAAATCTCTGGATGTTGTGGGGCTGTCATGGTTGACACGCCTCTTTAACATTGCATGGCGGTCGGGGACAGTGCCTCTGCACTGGCAGACCGGGGGGGTGGTCCCCTTTTATAAGAAGGGGGCCAAAGGGGGTTTCCAATACAGGGGGGTTCACACTCCTTAGCCTCTCTGGTAAGGCCACGCCAGGGTATTGGAGAGGAGAGTCCGGCCGATAGTCGAACCTCGGCTTAGGAGGAAGTGTGGGAAGGCTTTGACTGTGTCCCTCATGATGTCTTGTGGGGGGTGCTCCCGGAGTTGGAAACGGGGGGCCCCTTTATTAGGGTCATCCGGTCCCTGTACAGCGGGGCAGGAGTTTTTGGGCCGCATTCCGGGAGAAGTTCGGACCTGTTTCCCTGCATTTGGATCCGGCAGGGGGGCCCTTTGTCACCAGTGCTTTCATATTTTATGGGCGGATTTTTAGACGCAGCCCCGGGCTGGGGGGGTCTGGTTTGGGGGGGCCTGGTTCTCTCTTCTTTTTTCGAACGGTCCGCTGGGCCCCCCGTACCAGACCTACAGCATGCGCTGTGGCAGTTCGCAGCGAGTGTGAAGCGGGGGGATGAAGACAGCTCCTCCCAATTTAAGGCCATAGTACTCAACCGGGAAAGGGGGGATTGTCCTCTTCAGGTTGGAGGGGGGTTCCCGCCCCAAATGGACGAGTTCAGTATCCGGGGTCTTGTTCACCCATCCCCTTAGAGATAGGGTAGGACTCGGCCTTCGGGGGGGGCTCGGAGTAGAGACGCTGCTCCTCCCCACGAGAGGGGCCAGTTTTGGGGGGCTCCCCGGGATCTATCCGGATGCCCCTGGTCCTTCCCCCCCGGGGGGGTGTTCCAGGCCGTCCCACCCGGGGGAGGCCCTGGGACGGCCCAGGACACCTGGAGGGACTATGTTTTCCCCGGGGTGGTTTGGGGAATCTTGGGGTCCCCGAGGAGCGGAGGAGGTGTTGGGAGAGGGACGTCTGGGTGTCTCTGCTGAGTCTGCGCCCCCCCCCGCCTGGTTCCCGGTAACGGAAAACGACGACACAGCGAGTCAGTAAGGTACGAAATTCCAGCCTCCTAACAATCACCCAACGGCATTAAATAGCATGTAATTGTTATACCATATGAGACTAATTTAATGCAAGTTTTTACTATTATCTAGGGTTATATTTATATTGAATGAAATATTCTACCTTAAAGTCCTTGCTTTGGGTTTCATTAAAGGGAAAAAACCATGATTGCCCCCTTAAACAAGTAGTTTTTTAAAAATTTTTCCCAATTTATTGTAAATTTGGGAAATTTAAAAAAAGTTAATATTTTATTATTTCTACTCACCAAAATGACCTGAAATACCACTTTCCCCTCTGATTTTGTACTGATTTTAGACAACAGAGTGAGCATCCACACAGTCTGGCCGTGTCCGGGCCTCCAGGGGTTCTGATGGCCTGCAGCTGCTGCAGGACGCTGCTCAGGCAAAAAGGGAAAAGCAAAAGCGGCGTGCAGAGTTCGCTGGGCAGCTGCTTTTTCTAAATCAGTACTCGGAGTTAAAAATAAGGTCGTAATTTCAAGGTCTTTCGGTGAGACCCTGCAGAGTGAAGAGCAAAGCTAAACGTGCCTAAAAGCCTTTTAGGTCTTCATTATCAGCCAGTTAGCATAGAGTTAAGTAATGTAAAGTTCCAGTCAGACGTTTACATACACTCATAATAGACGTGAATATTAATTTTGGGTTAAATTAGCGAGAGAGAGAAACAATGTGCTGGACATTTGATTATTCCTTTTCATCATGAGCTGAGCTACACTGAATTAGTTGGTTTCCCTGCATGGAGTCAGCTTTTGAGCAGAGTTCATAAACCTTTAACAGGGCCGGGTTCTGACCTTTTGGCCCGAGTGTCCTTTCAGAAGCTTAATGTTTCAACACTTGATCCCCTCCAACACTACTTTTGATGTGTGTTTGGGATCATTGTCGGAACAGACAGTTGGGTCCAAGTTTCAACCATCTAGCTGTTGATATAGGGTCAAACCCCCCCACAGCATGGTGCTGCCACCACCATGCTCGACAGTTTATAAGAGTATTTTTTGTAATTTTGCTAAAATTATTTAGGATGCTGTTCATACAGTGAACAAAATAAATCATGTACCTTTTAAAAAGCATGTTTCTGTATAAATCTGCAGTGACACCGCCCCACAGCATGATGCTGCCACCATCATGCTAGATAGTTGGCGAACTCTTCTTAGGTCTGAAAGCTTCAAAATATACCTCTTGTTATTATGGCCAAATGGGTCAGTTTTTGTCTCTTCCAGCCATAAAACTTTTCTCCAGAAGGCAGTTTCTTCGGAAATGTAGGCATTTGCAAATTTTAGCTCAGCTTGAAGGTGTTAATGTCAGCAGGAGCTTATTTCTGGGTTGGCACGCTAGTAAAACAATGATGTAAGAGCCTCTACCAGCTTATGATTGGCCTGAGCCTTGGTTGATTCTTGGGTTCTGCTGTACCACAAAAACCAGTTTCCTTTCATCTGAGGGAGGCAATTCGGGTGAGATAGCCCCATCAATAGGAAACCAAATAATACTTTGGTATTAGAGAGTAAAGAAAAGGATAGACATAAAAACTGACCAAATTCCAAGGGGCGTTTGTTCTAATGCTTCGTTTTCAAGAGATAAACCACCTTTTTTGCATCTCATAATTTACCAACAACTTGACAACTAGTCATGTATGTCTGCATGTTTGTGGATTTAGTTTGGTGAAGCCAAATGAGGTGAAAAGAGGCTGCAGGAAACGGTGAAACCACTGTTCAAACACCACAAACACAGACCACCCCCCACCCGTTTCCCCCTCTGTGTGAGGGGTTACAGGGTCTTTACAAAGAGTTCCCTGTTCGTAGTCTCTTAGCAGCCACTTCACACGCAGCTCAAGGTAGCTGGCTACTGGCTGCTGGCTACTCTAAGCTTGCAGCACTTCCTTCCTAAGTGCTGCAGAGTCTCTGAGGAGATAATGATAGAGGGGGAGGTGACAACAAAGCAAACATCATAGAGCACACATGCAGCAGCTGATGCATCTGCAGGTGTATGGAAGCATACTTTGCACTGCAACTGCAGGTGGGGTGTGGTGGTGGGTGGTTCTAACCGTTTTTTATTTTTTTTTATTTCTTTGAAATGTTAAAGGTCATGTGCAAATTAAGGTCAAGGCTGATCTGACATGTTGCCAGGTAAATCTGAATACGTCATGCATTACACAATTACCATGACAAACAACTTCCTACTCTGATTTTCTTTACTGAAGAGGGGAAATGAGACGGCAAAGTCAGAACGACAGAAAAGACGCAAAATATACACAGTGGGATGAATTGATGGACAGATCATGGATGGATTGATGGACGGATGCAACCTTAAGACAATGGGACAGGTAAAGTCTGAAAATACAAGCATTTTTTCCATGATGTATTTTCTTTTTTTTCCCTCCCCATACATGAAAACCTGGAAAACAATTCAACTCCAGAGGTTTCTAGACTATTCCAGACAGAGTAAGAACCCTGAAAGTTCCCAGTAGACTGTCACGTGATATCCAGGGATGCGCCAGATGTGGCATCTACAGCCATGATTCGCCACATGGAATGCTCCACGACTCTCCACCCAGGCTATTCCCATGACGATACCATCTAATGTACCCAATGTAACAAGAACTGCTAACAAATTGCTGTTGTTCCCTCCAGCTGAAGGAAAACACAACAGAGGCTGTATTCCGGTCATAGAGATGCCATCACAGAGGAGACACACCCTGACCAGAGCTATAACTGTGAGCAGACTGAAGGAAGCCAACGTCTCCCCACACACACTCACCAAGGCTTCACGGATCGTTGGCAGTTGACTTAAAAAAGGCAGATAATTTCAAGGGTTGAATAAAAAAAAAATTGTAATTATTATAACTAGAGAATTCTGAGGTTGTTCAGACTAAAGAGGAGTTTTAGTGGAACATCAGGTGGTTTCTAGAGCTGCTCAGATCAGCTATGTAGCTGGTTTTTAATGATAGTTTTTGCAGAACTTCAACCTGCCTATATTAATTTTAGTGATATACGAACGTTTTTAAAATATTATTTCTAGTCTTGCTGTGAGCTGCTGTTAACTATATTAGGAACAGAGGCGAGATCACACCATGTAAGAGAGCAATTGCAGTACAACGGGGTTTTACCATATTTAAAACAAAGAGACATTTCAAACTTTTGCACCTTATTTAAGTTAATAGCACCGTTGGCATTACTAAAACAGAGTCTGTGTGTATTCCTTGGGGAATAGACACCCTCATCATAACTGTCAACATTTTCAAAATCAGGCTTCCTGTTACCTGCTGTAAATCTCGCTCTCTTGTAGCTTGAATGAGCCACAGACATTTCTAGAAAAAGATTTGTTATCATCCCAACATCCATGCATTGGTTTGTCCCTCCACAACAAACATTTCTTTCTCCTTTTTTGTTAACTTCCTAAAAGTCCTATATTTGAGTCATCTTCACTCAGTAGTAGCACCCACGAAGAGTGCCATTACTGCAACCCGGTAGTGCATGGGTGTGGTGCATTCACTGATCATTTTCTTCATTTTCATATTAATGGTGCATTAAAGCCACCTTCTGGGCTGGAGCGTTGATCACAATGGCTTTTAATCCTAAATCCTTTTAAAGATCTAATTTTGTCTCAATGTTAGAAACAAAGCTTTACACACTGAATCCCCCAAGTTTATCTGTAACAATCCACCCATTACTGGAACCATATTCTTCAGAAAATAATTTACAGCTATCTGCCGTTCCTGGTGTATTTACCACAGTCTAGAAATAGTTTCTTCCTGTCCAGAATAGTCACAACTACCTGCATTGTACCTGGGAGTCTTTTTAAGGGTGCCATTTTTATCCTCAATGTCCATATCTCACTGTTGAGGGAACATCTTCCCCTGATTGATTGAATTCACCGATCAGAGAAGGTCAAATGTCTACGTTTCTTCACCTTCCATTCACTGGTCGGGGTTAATCAAGTTAAAACCTAGCTGATTCCAGCCGCCAGCCGCGTTTCTAATAGAGGTGTTCCGGTACACGAATTTTTGGTACATCCCGTTGGGTTCAATATGTACATGAACAAATACAGCTTTGAACGTTTATGTGCAGAAGTAAGTCTAAAAAGGTATATCTCCAAAAACTGGAATATTGTAAAAAACTTCTAAATGCTTTGTCACTCATTCAAGAAAGTGAAAGTCTTTATTCAAAGCCTTTATTTAAACCCTAGTCTTCAGTAATTTCTTTTTAATTCGCCTGATTAAACAAAAACCGCTAAGAGCTTCAGACTTCCCTCTCTACTACCCATTTCACACAAAGCAACACTGGCCTTGAGGCCTTCTGCTAATTTCATTTCCAAGTACAGTAAAGGGAAACATAATAATGATCCACATCTGAAGAGGGAGCAGTAACACCCCCACATCCTGCGATCTCACAGCCACAACCGTTCAAGCAAAGAGGTGCTTTAAACAAGTGGAGAGCTCTGCTCAGATTCATCCAGAAACAATAAAAAGACGATGATGTTATAAAGCAGGGGTGTCCAAGGTGCGGCCTGGGGGCCATTTGCAGCCCCTGGACTAATTTTGTGCAGCCCCGACTGCAATTAAAGAATAATACATATTAGTCCTGCCAGCTCAGCAGGTTGATGCAGATGGAGGCCTTTTCATTTTAATTAGGCAAAACTTACAGATTAAATCTTCTTACAATGGAAAATGATAGATACAACACAAAGTACTCGAACTCGTCGGGTACGAGTACGAGAATGACTGCTTTTAGCATTCTCTTTAATTTCATACTAAATATAAAACCACATCTACCCGCTGACTTTTACTCAAAAAATCTGACTTTGGTGCACCCAAATGTTTTTTTTTATTAATTAATTAAACTTGACTAAATAAATAATAAATAAATTTTTTTTGGGTTAAATTATTACATTGCATGCTTAGCTCATTGTTGAGCAGGTAAAAATGATCAACAATTTTTTGTGATTATAGCATTAAAGAAAATCTGTTTTTTTTGGCTTGGAAGTACTTTTGACCAGAGCATTTTGGCCCACGTGACAAAAAGCTTGGAGACCACTGCTCTAAAGAGAAACAATGTGGAAAAAGAAGGTATTTCTCCACTATAGCAACTAAAGGAATGAAGTTTTTAAATGCCTGGAATTAATAAAAAGAAAAAGCAAAAGTAAGAAAACCTTCAGCTGACCCACAGAGATGCTACTAATTTGTAGAAGGACATAAGAATGGGTTTAAATATAGCGAAGGAACTCTGGAATTTCCCAATCATGTCGGCCAGTGGAGACAAAAGTCCAACAATGTCAACTAAGCTGGGAGTTCTCCATTTGGCTTTCTTTGCTGAGCTAAAGGACCGTGTTTAAACTGTCTTTTATATCTTTTTCCCTAATGTGCCTCCAGCAGTTGTCATGGAGACTGAAGCAGGAAATGGTATTATGGTGCCCTTGCTGTCAGCTGAATGCTGTCTGATAAGAAAACTGGCTTGAAATTAGGGGAACAATATATATGTCCATTTATATCAATTTGTCATGTCTTTCGTATTTGCAATCCTGCATCTCTCTGATTTAAGATCCATCAACTCACCATTTCTAAACTACGTTCAATCTCACCGTTAGCCTGAAAACCAGACCTTAAATTCACCTGGAAAGATTCTTAACAATCTCAGCCAAAGTTTATTGGAAAAAAAAGCACTTCCTTCCACCAAAACAGTTGTTTTACAAGTTTGAGTACATTCTTGATAGTGTTCAGGGTTTGCTGAACGCACTACAGTTCACATCTATAACAGATCGCAACTCCACAGCTACATTTAGCTAATACTGCAAAAAAAAAAGCCTGATTATTGTAAATGAAAATATTTAGAGCCACAGGAGGTTAAAAATATACCAGAAAAAGTAATAAAAAAACTGACTTTTCCCTCTGAGCTAAATCCACTGCCAGGCAGAGCTTGAATAACACTGATGCACCAGTAAGAGAAACGAGCCACATGTGATATAAAAACAGCAACATTTGCATGAAAAGTGAGACAACCAGGAGCGAAAAGCGGTGCCCTTTTCACAGCTGTTTGGTCTGCAGTGTGTTTTCTGACCTGAGAGATGTGGTTGATGGAGGACTCCATGCGGCGCAGCTGTGAGGCCTGGATGTCCAGCAGCTGCAGGACATTGTTGGCTAAGGCATTGATCTGGTAGGCCACACTGGCCAGGGACTGGGTGGTGTAGGCTTTGGTCTCCTCCAGTGCTTTCCTCTTGTCTGGGGCCTGTGACAAAAACAAGACAAATCAATAAATAAAAAGGAGGGAAGATAAATCAATAGTATAATTACAACAAATACTTGCAGCTAGTATTCAGATCAGTTTTGCAGCCACATGAGGTCAACAGTTCGGACAAGGCATGCAGCTGTCTCTCAGGCTCTCATTCCACACATGCCACTCTCTTTTGAAGGAATTTAGATGAAACATCCTGCAGGCACCGAACTCAACCTTAGATCACAGCTTAAATCCAATCTGATTTATTCGTTTTTTGTGAATCGATTTTTGTAACAGTTTCCAGCTCAATGTTTGCTTGTCTTTAAAATGCATTGCAAAAAGTAGACGGTTGTCAAATTGGCATCCAGTAAATCTTTGCTAGTAATAAAAAGTGAAACAGAAAGGAATAAAACACAGAAGTTCGATGCTAAAACTAAAATTCTCTGATTATTTTTTACCGTATAGTAACGTATGTTAATAGCTACATCATGGATAACGGCTTTAGCTTACAGGATAGTTAGCAGTCTAAACAAGCAGCCCATGCTGCGTTCAGGTTATCTCAGAAGTCAAACCTAGGACTGATGTCCCACCACAGGTGAGCATGTTTTAGCTCCAAGTAGGAAAACCACAAGATTTGCCTTGTTTTTTAGAGCCAAAGACAATTAGCATGTGAGGCAGCCATATTGGATACTAAAATCGGGGCTGATTGGCGAACCTCGACTTTCCAAGTTTGAATTCCGACTTTAGAGGCTTTCTTGTTGCTCTTCCAACTGAGAATGGACAAATGAATGCAGAGTCAGCAGCTATAAAGCTAGCAATCAATCATGCTCCGATTATGACCCGTTTAAAATTAATGTTTAGAAACTTTTAAAGCTCACAAACACGTTTTATAAAATAACCTTTTGAAATGCCTACTTCTCAGCATGAGATCAAACTGACAGAAAAAAAATGTATAGTAGTAGCAGCATCATTAACTTAGCTAGCTGAGTTAGCCGTCTAACTGTCTCACACCTTATTTGCCACATTTAACTAGTCCACAAAAAAGAAAGAAAAAACAGCAAGACGTTTTTTCCTAAACATTTTCATTTAAAAGGCTAAATTAGCACATAGGAAATGTACCCTAGCAGCATCTTGATTTAACATGCTTAAACAGTAAGCAAAATGGCTTGCAAAATGAACATCAGAGGTCAAACAGGGCAAAAATACTTAAGAAACAAAGCGCTGTGGTTATTATTTCAAGCATGTGAACTCTGTCCAGTAATACACAGACAACCACACATACAAACATGTACTGTATTTGGTTGCATAAATGCTACCGTCAAGCTAAAAATGCTGATTCTTTTGAGACAACTGCACGGGCTGTGGTGAGTTTTGAGACATCTTTCTTTAAACTGGACTGCAGCTAAAAGCCAAGCTCCAACTGAGCTATGACGTTTGATCTCTTTTTACCCTGTCCTCTGCTGCTCGCTCATAAAGCCGAGTCCAAAAAGCACTGCCTGGAGGGTCAACGCTGGGCTTTGATAACAGGCTGCTGTAGCAGGAGGTGGGTGGTGCCAGCAGTGGCTGAAGAGCAGATTACTAGTGGTGGTTGTGGTTAGGGGGCAAAACAAAAAAGGGAACATTTGGTCATGAAAAGGAGAAAAGAAGAAAATAACCATGTCACAACTGAAGTCATTCACCCAATATGGCGTCACTAATCCAGAATCAATCCGTAGAAGAGCTGCTTTGCTGGCAATCCTCTGCAGGGTGAGGAGGTGACAAAGTCAGCTGCGCTCCATTTGGTGAGAATCGGAGCAGCAGACGTGTTGAGCAATAACAGCCTTAGAGAAGAGAGGAGATTCCTCCTCAGGGCTCGGTTCCAAAGGCCGTCGTGTCGAAATCACATAATCACCCCTTTACATGCACACACCTCCTACTGCCACAGGAGGAGTGTGCTGCCCTAGATGCTGTAACAGCTGCATGAAAACAGATTAAGCCAACAAAACAGCTATATCCTGGTGGAAATATCTAGCCTGCATGAGAGGAAGCTGCTTTTGCTGTGTAGGGAGATTTCCTGAACAACTCACTCTGGCATGAGCAGAACTACAACATAACATATAAACTACAAATGAGCTCATTTATTTGCTTCAATCCAGATTACAGATCTTAGGTTGTATTGCAGAAACAACCATCTCTCTATGAAAAGGGATTAAAAGTATGAAGAGAGTGACTTGAAGGAGAAACATTGAAAAACTGCCATGTTTTTGTTATGTTCTACAGTAACAGGTAAACTAAGTGCACCCTACCATTACTGCTTGCATACGATTTTAAAGCGTATGAAGAAATATGGCACCGATGCACACCAAGGTCAGATCAAGCAATGCTCAGAGGAATTGAGCTCCAGACCCCAGTCAGCTATTTAAGCATGGGTTGTGTGGACAGGTAGCAAGACATCTCATATATCTAAAACGTATACAGGAGCACTTAGGTGTTCAAACTTGTAAGCTGCAGACGAGAACAAAGTAGAGATGTTTGGCCATAATACACGGTGCCATGCCTGCAGAAACGGCAAAAACACCTCATACCAACTGTCAAGCACAGTGGTGGAGGGATCATGATTTAGGCCCGTTTTTCAGCACCTGGGAACCTCGCCGTCATTGAGTCATCCATAAAAAACCCTCTGCTTGCTTGTGTTTTAGAGTCAAACGTAAGGCCGTCCGTCCCACAGCTGAAGCTTTGACCAAACTGGGTCATCAGCAGGACGATGATCCCAAAGACAGCGGTATATATATTCAACAAAATTGCTGAATCAGGGTGTTGCAATGGCCCAATCAAAGTCTAGACTTTATTCTCAGTGAAAGTTGGCAGTAAGGCCTCAACAGAAACATGCAAACCTCAAAGAACTGAAGCAACATTGCAATTCCCCTCCACAAGAATGTGAGAGACTGACGAAGTCAAAAACAAACAGCCACTGAGAGTTCTTGCTCCTAAAGGTGGTTCTACGGGCTGAGGATTCATGGGAAATATAGGCGATCAGACATACATTATTTCAATGTAAACAAACAACATGTAATGTTCCTTGGCCTATAATCCAAATTTGACCCCAACTTGGAGACGTTTCCTGCAGAAATTGTTGAAGACAAGATCTAGCATTTTGTAATAACATTGTTATTAAATCTGACGCCACAAACCAAATAAAAATCTGACTGATTTAACAAGAATAAAAACAGAGCTTCAAGTTTATTATGGTTCTTTTTTCATAGTCAATGATAAACTGCTGTAAGCTGTCTTTAGAAATGTGAGGAGAGTCCAGCTGTGGACGCTGAGAGGACAGATGCAACACTTGATTGCATCCTAGATTGCATCCTAGTGTCAACCCCTGCTCGCCTATTCGCCACCATATGCACACATCTTCTGACTAACCAGCTTTGCTGTTAAGCTACCCGACATCTATCCCTACAGGATAATATCAGGAGTGAAGCAAATGAGAAAGTAGAGTAGGTATGAGACATTTGCAAAGAAAAACAACGAAGCGTCTGCTTGATCGGTGCCGAAAAAAAAAACACAGCAAGAGAGGCAGAGAATGAGGTGAGCTCCTGGAGAGCTTCAGTACTCCTGGGGCACTTAATCTCATATTTCAGGGCTGAGTAATGACAGAGCAATAGAGTCTACATAGTACCCAGGCAGTAGTAGCAGAGAACAGAGGAATGCACAGAGCAAAGCAATTCACAACAAACATGTAGCTGGGAACTAAAGCGGGATAATCAAACCTGCAGCGGAAAACAGCAAACAGTTAAGCACAATGTGAGAGAAGAAAAAACGTCTTAAAATCAGTCGGGTAATGAATTTCACAACACAACAAGGGAGTGGCAGTCACCACCGGCTGTCATCCATCCAGTCTGGCGAGATAACAGCCACAGATGTGGCAGCCATGCTTTTTAACACAAGGCGGTGCTTTACAGTCAGGGCCGACCTGTTTGAACCGGGACACTCATCTGATCAGTGCTCTGATCAGATGAGAAAGAAAACAAGCTTTTTGCTCAACAAGTAAATAACCATGTTTGGCAGAAATTTGCAGAAATGCGCATAACACCCTAATGAAATAATGCCCATGGTATGACATGGAGGTGGCACCATCATGCTGTGGGTATGGGTTTATCATTAGGGACACAGAAGCTGATCAAAAGCTGATGGGAAGATAAATCCCGTCAAATACAAGGTGATCCTGGAAAAAAACAAAACGTTAGTGCCTGTGAAAGACTTGAGACTGGGGTGGAGGTTCACCTTGGGAGAATGGGCCCAGTCAAAGTCCAGAGCTAAATCCTATTGAGGTTTAGAAGTGCTCTCCATCCAATCTGGCTAAGCTTGAGCTATTTTGCAAAAAAGATTGGGCTAAAAATTCAGTTTCTGAATGTGCAAACATGGTTCTATAAAAAAGGGCTGAATAAACATGCATGCAACACTTTTTTAAAATTTTTTATTTTTACGAACAATTTGAAAATCCAATTTCTTTAACAACTTTACGTTGGTCTATCATGTAAAACCTCCATAAAATGCAGTTAAGTTTGTTGTTTAACGTGACAAAATATGTGAAAACTAATCCAAAGGTCAAAATAAGGAGGCGTAACGGTTAAACAAGGCAGAACATGTGGCAGTGAAACTACAGGTTTCAGGGTGTTTTCACACCTGCAGAGTTTAGTCTATTTAAAACCAACTGCAGTTGGTTTAAATGTGAACACAGCAATCGCACTAGGAGCAAAACAACTGTTTATGGTGTGAATGTGATCCAACACAGCTACCAGGTAAACAATGCAAGCTTAACCCAAACGCTTTCCTGTAGCCAGCTATGCATTGCATCATGGGATGCAGTAGAGTAAACAAACTAATAAACAATGGCTGCGTGTCTCATCAGAAAACATAAAGCCCTAAGTAACTTTCAAGACATCTTCTCAAAATAATTCTATATCACTTCTTAGATAGTTTTTCCTGAAATAATACCCAGAAACAAGCTAATGGTATGAACACAGCATCTGCTTCCTGCGTTTACATTGGGTTCTCCCGCCCTGGACACATCTGACCAATAAACAGTCTGAACGTTCCCAAGGGGTATGTAGTCTGAGGTTTTGGTTCGCTTGGAGTTTTCTCAGTGTGAAACGAAGCTGAACCACCAGGAGAAGTTACAAGTTAACAAACTCATCAACTGATACGGACCAAAGTAAACAAGCTATAGGCATGAAAAACGTCCTTAGTCTTTCTGCTGTTCCTTTGGACCTGGAGTTGCACAGCTGTTACACACATTCATGTGCTCTCATTTCTCAAAAAGGGAACCACACTCAGGAACACACACACAAAAAAAAGCTCGGGAATGTCTGGAATTCTGCAACATGACGTTGAAATAAAACTCTCCAGAGCTGTTGAGGAATCCTCCCGCAGACATCAACTGTCATTACGCATAGAAGAAGAGCCAGAAAAGCTCCTAATGGGGAGCTAAAGGTGGTGTAGTAGGCAGCTTCAGACTGAGCGTAAATCCAGCTGAAAGGTCGCAGAGCTCACGTGGCACTCCGCGGCCCGTGATGTATCGATCCCGACAGAAAGGACAGGGGGGTGGGGGATAAGTGAGACGGGAAGCTGCAGAGAGCCGAAGCTCAGAGAGCTGCTTTATCGATGTGGATGTCAAATATTCACCCATCTGCCAGGCTGTGAGGTGGAGCCCTCTGACAAGATTACAAAACAGACGTGTTTAGGATCTGACCAAGTGGTGAACAAGCCATTTACTGATCCTCTAGCTCCAGACAACTGAAGGGCGAACTACGACGAAGATCTCAGAGTGGATATTTTATCTACTGATGAACTCCGCCTACACTTAAAGTGTGTTACTTTCTTTTTGGTTTCCTTTCTAGTTTACCAGTCTGCTGCCAGTAACTAAGGTGTTTTCTTTTGTCATTTAGGATTAGATGAAAGTAAAAGTAGATTTTCAAGACAATCCCTACCAAGTGATTTGTATAAAAAGCTATAAATCGACAAGGAGTGTTTGCCTTAAGTTGTCCATAACTTAATTTGAAATCAACTGTATTGTAGAACAGAAGAATATCTCCCAATGTTAAAATGAAAAGAAATGGACAGCAAGTGGTGCTTATAAAACGCCATGTGTCAATGTTTTACAACGTATTTATTACACGCCACCAGGCGCCTCAAAGTATGAGCATTTGGACCCTTTTGGCTTCTATACTGCCAACATTCAATCCCTAACACTGTGTTAGATGAACAGCAATCCAAGACCTTTTTCCCTTACTGCAAAGAATAGCAAGCAGGTGGATCTTGAAGCTCCTGCAGGACATTATTACTAACAATCCTTGCATTGCTTTGGTGTGGAGACCTGTGAAAGCTGAAGGAGACTATTGATAGTCTGGGACATACGTAGTCTTTAGACTGTATTCTGCAAAGTGTGAAGAACACCTTTATGGCCTTAAATGCATCTTAAGAGGCAGGCCATAATATTGGCCTGCCGATAAATCAGACTGGCATATTGAAAATATTGGCTATAGGGCTCATCTGACCATACTTGGAAAATAACCAAAACAATTAACGGTTTGACCAACGGTTAAAAAAAAAAGACATGGAAAAAATATACTTTTGAATAAAAAGAAATATGATGGAATATGAATGGCCAATAGTCCCACTATTAAATAAACAAATAAATAGTTAAAATAATGCAAAAGATAATAGATTTAGCAAATAAATGTATCCATTGATTAACTGAGTCAATTTATAAAATCAATAATAATAATTAAATGTGGTACATCAAATAATCCCCCACATCTCATTGGTGAAACCTGCACAAATGGTCCGCTGCAGTCACAAGCCCCCAAATAAGAAAACTGCAATTTTTCCCATTTTTGCTGCTGATTATTAACTCTCTCATTACCCTTTTCTTTGTTTTAGGTTTACTTTGTGTAATTTACCCTCAAGGTGACAATGTAGCTCTGTAGCTTTTCATTCTACCTTTTCTTCCTGAAGAAGAGAGGCAAGGTGGAAACACAAAAGAAACACATCATCACTACCTCAGACTGTGGGAATGTTGACACCCACGCAAGCTGCCTGAGGGGGGGAGACAGTGAAAAGTTACTCTGTAAAGATAAAATGACTTCAGTTCAACCTTGTCCTGAATATGACACGTTAATTCACAAGTCCCTTCTTGGACTTGTCTCAGCAGGGCAGATGGTGGCTCAGTGAAAGGCCATAAGGTCCAGCTCAACCTGACGCCATTAAAAATTCCTTCACCGTGTGAAGAAGGACACACAAAGCGGAAGGTTTGGACATGAAGCAAGCTCATTAACCTCTACTAAATGACTCAGTAATTGGTTCAACTAGGCAGAAAGTGACTGTAATAAAATGAGCGCTCTGCATTTTATCATAGATTTTCACTCTTCTGAGTAACACTGAACCAGCTACAAGCTCGCAACTTCCTACCATTTAACTGGGCTGTAAGAGATCTGCTTGGACCAAACCAAGTCTGGGCAGCTGAGGTGGGAGATGTGATGGTCGGCCAAGAGCCGCAGGGCCCAGTAACAAAAACAGGCCACACTGCAGAAAGAGACGAAGGAAGGACAAAAAAAAAAAGCTACGGGCAAACGAGACAAGCGGAGCAAGGCTAAAAAAAGAAAAAGGGGAAGAAGCTACATTTACAATCTTTGGGCAACCGTGGAACATTTCCAAGTAAAAAACTGGCATGAATTCTGCTGGGAGAACCGGCCCGAACAGGAAGAGCAAGGAGATCCTGATCAGTAAGGAGAGGAGGTCAAACTAGTCCACAACCGGACTGCACAGCACGCACTGAGTTTACAAATACGTAGATCAATGAGAAAGTCCAAGAAACTCAATGAAGATCTAAAACATCTGTGGGTTTCTTCAGGTTAGAGAAGTTTTTAGGAGCATTTTCAAAACAGCAGATTCCATGACTATCAGTTCAAACTACTGTACGCAAGAATAAGTCTTTCTAATGTTTCACCACTTTGGGTCTTCTTACATGCCTTGGCAAAATGCCACCCACAGATTAAAGGAAAAATGGTGAGAATGTTCAGGAACAACCCAGGAACCCCTTAACCTCAAGATTAGCATGAACTGGAAACTGCTGGAACACCAGTAACCCATCAAGATAGGAGTCCCTGCTTCAAAAGGTGTCGCCGTCAAGCAAGAAAGAAATCTACAGCTGCCCACGTGAACAAGCTAAATGTCTTCTGGGGACAGTTTTTATAATCAGATGACACATAAATTGAGCTGTGAGAAGAAGTATGTTCGGAGGAGTCAAGGTGAAGCTTCAGGCTTTACTGTACTAACTGTCAAGCACGGTGGTGGCAGCATCATTTCTAGGAGATGTTGCACCGCTACCCCTACTGATGCACTGCACAAACTGGATGGAACAATGATGAAAAAAAGAACCACCTCCAATTCACCTCAAATTAACAGCTGGACGGTTGAAACTTGGACACAACTGGGTATTCAAACAGGACATTGACCCAAAAGCTGCACATTTAAAATGTGATCAAATCTTAGTGGTGAGATATGTATTTATTTGAGTCTGTTTTGTGGTTTATTGATGATTGCGATATCGGGGAACAATAAAACAAAGTATGTATGTTTGGAGGAGTCTAGGTGAGGCTTTCAGGCGTACTATCAAACTGTCAAACATGGTGGTGGCGGCATTTTGCTGTGGGAGTGTTCTGCTGAAGTTGAAGGACTACCACCAAATTCTGGGACTTCATATTGAAAGCATTTGAAACTTGGGGGCAATAAGGTGTTCCAGCAGAGGAATGATCCCAAACACACATCAGAACTGGTTTGGTTGGATAAAGCGGGGATGACCCCGACCTCAACCTTATAAAAAATCTCTGAACTATGCTTAAAAGCCAAGCCGGTGCCAGGAAACCAAACAATTTAGGTGAGCTTTACCAATTCAGATAAGAGGAGAGAAACATCCACAATAATGGCAGAAGAAAAGTGTGTGATTTCTCCTCAACTTGAGACATTTAACTAAATATTAGTGGCTATTTTAGCCTATCTGTCCGATTTCGATCTTGTTGAACCGGTTTTAGAAAGATCTGAACCAAGGAACAAGATCAGTAAGTACATTTTTTCTGCTCAAACTGGGGAAGCACATCATGAGCATCCTGCTGCTTCAGCAAAGTCACATGCCCCAGAAGGCGTATGACCTTCTGGTTCCCGCATCACACTTCCATTTCCCCATTCACCGCCTGTGAAACACTGATACCACATTAGACAAGCTCCACTGATTTTTAAGCCTGAAATTAACCACCGAAAAATCTCTGTGTGAAGGCAAACCGTGCCAACAGAAGGTGTGAATTGTCCCACTTTTACCGATTCCTGGACTGGGCCAGCAGTGTGAACGCGCCCTAAAAAGACAGACCCAGAGTCCGGATGTAAGGAAGACGGGCAAAACGTTGTGACAAGACCGAAGCACACTGAAGTAATATACTCATAAAGTAGATGCTTCTTTAAAAAAAGCCATAAACTCTTATTGTTATTACTCATTAATCTAAATTTTATGATTTAAAGATGGAAAAATGATTAAAGAAATAAGTAAACAAAAGCTTTTTCTAAGTGAGTGGTACAGTTGTAGCTAAAAACACCAGTGCCGTTAAAGCTAATTTACAAGGTTTTTATGTAGAGATGGACAAGACAAATCACCCAGAGTTACTGAATGCATCAAAACTAAAAAATCCCATCATTTTCAATCTATAAATGCATCATTCTTTGAGCCACCTGGTGAGTATAATAAAAATAAATAAATCACATAAAGGTTAGAAGCATAAATAAGTGGATGGACTTTTTTTCTGGCTGCATGAAGCATAGAGTAATTCAACACAGCCCTCAACCCACCTGTTGCTGCACACTGCCAGCTAGCTGACTGATAGAATGTGACTTTTCCTTCACAGATCAGGGCATTGTGTGTAGCTTTTTGAGGTATTTTAGCCTACTTCATCTTGTCAGACAGATTCTATTTAAGTTATTTCTTGATCATAACTCTGGCCAGGGTGTGGCTAGTGAAATTGAGCTCAGCTTTTAAGAAATGGGGTTAATAACAGATAATTTATGATGTAACACGGGGGTCACCTATATTTTAACACAGGGCCAGGTTGGTTAAATGGTTTTTTATCTTAATAAATGTAATCATAACTTGAAAAGAGCTTTCTGTATTTCGTAATTTTCTGTGACACTAAAATTTCTTTGATCTGAAACATTTATTTGTGACAAAAAAGCAAAAACTGAAGAAATCTTTATGTGAGAAAATCCTTTTCAGTGTACTCATTATTCCCCCAAGCCTGAGAATCAAAATCTAAATTTAATCATATTTGTTTTAGTGCAAATACCATGAAATTATGTTTTACTCAAGGTTATAAACCATACGACTTACAGGGGTTAGACAATGAAACTGAAACACCTGTCATTTTAGTGTGGGAGGTTTCATGGCTAAATTGGACCAGCCTGGTAGCCAGTCTTCATTGATTGCACATTGCACCAGTAAGAGCAGAGTGTGAAGGTTCAATTAGCAGGGTAAGAGCACAGTTTTGCTCAAAATATTGAAATGCACACAACATTATGGGTGACATACCAGAGTTCAAAAGAGGACAAATTGTTGGTGCACGTCTTGCTGGCGTATCTGTGACCAAGACAGCAAGTCTTTGTGATGTATCAAGAGCCACGGTATCCAGGGTAATGTCAGCATACCACCAAGAAGGACGAACCAGATCCAACAGGATTAACTGTGGACGCAAGAGGAAGCTGTCTGAAAGGGATGTTCGGGTGCTAACCCGGATTGTATCCAAAAACAAAAAACCACGGCTGCCCAAATCACGGCAGAATTAAATGTGCACCTCAACTCTCCTGTTTCCACCAGAACTGTCCGTCGGGAGCTCCACAGGGTCAATATACACGGCCGGGCTGCTATAGCCAAACCTTTGGTCACTCATGCCAATGCCAAACGTCGGTTTCAATGGTGCAAGGAGCGCATATCTTGGGCTGTGGACAATGTGAAACATGTTTTGTTCTCTGATGAGTCCACCTTTACTGTTTTCCTCACATCCAGGAGAGTTACGGTGTGGAGAAGCCCCAAAGAAGCGTACCACCCAGACTGTTGCATGCCCAGAGTGAAGCATGGGGGTGGATCAGTGATGGTTTGGGCTGCCATATCATGGCATTCCCTTGGCCCAATACTTGTGCTAGATGGCCGCGTCACTGCCAAGGACTACCGAACCATTCTTGAGGACCATGTGCATCCAATGGTTCAAACATTGTATCCTGAAGGCGGTGCCGTGTATCAGGATGACAATGCACCAATACACACAGCAAGACTGGTGAAAGATTGGTTGATGAACATGAAAGTGAAGTTGAACATCTCCCATGGCCTGCCACAGTCACCAGATCTAAATATTATTGAGCCACTTTGGGGTGTTTGGAGGAGCGAGTCAGGAAACGTTTTCCTCCACCAGTATCACGTAGTGACCTGGCCACTATCCTGCAAGAAGAATGGCTTAAAATCCTTCTGACCACTGTGCAGGACTTGTATATGTCATTCCCAAGATGAATTGACGCTGTATTGGCCGCAAAAGGAGGCCCTACACCATACTGATAAATTATTGTGGTCTAAAACCAGGTGTTTCAGTTTCATTGTCCAACCCCTGTACATTGGCCCTCAATGCCCAGCAGGAACCCTGAACTAAACAAATGGGATCAGAGTGTCTCTTTATGACAAGCTGCTGGAATCAAAGAACCCAGGGGTCTTTGTCAAGTTGTTTATTATGTGCCAACAGCACCGGGTCATCCCTTGAGTTCTGGAGCCTTTATATACCTAGATGAGTCATTCAGGGTTCCCAGCGTTCTCTTTTCTTTATGTTCATTTTCAAATAAAAAATACAAGTCTTTTATTAATTGATGGACGTTGTTACAGCAGAAATGTTTAAGACTGAACCCTGAAAAAAGAAAACAAACTGGAAGGAAGGAAAAAGAATAAGAATAGACAAGGAAGCAAGATAAGTAGGAAAGATGCACAGAGGAGGGAGGACACAAAAAAGAATCACAAGGCAAGGGAAGCAAAGAAGGGTATAGAGAAGGAAGAAAGGAAGAACACTATTAAGGAACAAGGAAATTACAGGAAAAAGGGAAACAAGGAAGGAAGGAAAGAAGGAAGGACAGATAGAAGGAAGGACAAGTCAGGAAGTGGGAAGTAGATAAAGGTGTTAAAAGAAGGAAGTAAAGAGTAAGAGGAAAAAGAGGAAGTAAAGAAGGAAACAAAGAAGGGGAGAAGGGAGGTAGGACTCAGGGAAAGAAGGAAAATAGGTGACAAAAGCAAAGAAAGATGGAGAAAGTGAAATAAGGAAAGATGCAAGGAAGGGAGGAAGAACACAAAAAGGGATAGTGGGAGAGAAGTGGGAAGGAAATAAAGGTGGGAAAGGAGAAAGTAACAAAGGATGGAAAAAGAAAGAATGGAAGGAAAGGACACAAGGAAGGAAAAAAGAAAAACAAAAGGAAGGAGACCACAGAGAAATCGAGGTGGGACACCAAGAAGGAAGGAATGAAGACAAGGTAAAAAGAATGGAAGGAAAGGGGGAAGGATATAAGAAGGTCAAGCATGAAGGGACCAAAGGAAGTATACTTAGAAAGAACAACCAGAAGGAAGGATAAAACAGACTAAGAAAAATGTACGTCTCCAGTCATGAAGTTGGATAAAAATGGATCAGCCTCTAGCAGTCATTCATTAAAAATGATCTGCTTTGAATATGAACACGTCCTCAGCTTGTCCAGGTGGCCCACTTTGCACACAGTCTGTTCGTCTTTGTCACAGAGGTTAAACACCCCTGCACTGAAAACATGAAGCACACACACGGCTGAAACAAACGACACTATTTACTCATAAAATCCTGCACTGATCAGAAAATCCATGTGCAGGAGTCTTAAGGCCAGGCAGAGAGTCTCTCTCTATTATTAAACCACTTCCTGACAAAGACTGAAGGCATTTCCAGGGAGCCAAACAGGAAGCACAACTCTGACCAGTCTGTGTGTCATACATCACTCACACACAGTCCAACTCCTGCTCTCGATCAAACCAAAGTCCCTATATTCAGCTGAGAAGGTGCGGCGCAGGTATGCGCTTCCTTAGCGTTGCGCTTGAGCTGCAACATTAACAGCATGGCCTCCGCAACAGGATCGCAGAGCGAGAAACGAAGGGATGGGAACGCTGGAGGGAGGAGTGCTGAGCGGGCCGAGACACGTAGGTCTGTGCGGAGTTTCAGTCGGCAGTTAGTCAGCTAGAGAGAGAGATCTCATTCTGACACACAGCGCTTAGAACAAGGTGCTCTGCAACAACACACACAAAAAAATGGGTTTTTTAAAGCAAAAGTAGGAGTTAAATTTACATCAGTGGCAACATGATCCACTCCTGCACTGCGCTTTATTCTGGGCTCCATCTGAACCCCACAACCATGGTTTCTGGCACATTTCTCAGCTCTGACTGTGGGTCTCAGGGGAGATCAGGGTTTCTATTCCTGGACCAGAACTGTAGCAGCATCCAAAATTTACAGAAACAAAACCCAGCTTCTAACTCTCAATAAAGAACACAATGTTAACTACTACAGAACATCAACAGCTTGTTCAGTCAATTATTTTAAGAGATGTCCAGGTTTATGATGACAGCTTATTAGCATTCATTGCTTTATGATTTCTCACTTCCCTTTAGCTGTCCAGTTTAACCTCACCACTCTGGCCTCTGCACACTGGCAGCGTTTTCTTTTCAGTTTAAACAGAAATCACTCACCCACAGGTTTTCCACAGGATTTAGATCTGGGAACTGAGACGTCCATGGAAGGAGGACTTTATGTCTGCTGAAGCCTGTGGTGGACGGTTCATTTTTCTACCGGAGGCCAGACCAGATTTTTATTTAGGATGTCCAAAGAGTTCACGAAGCCATGAACTCTAGTAAGACTTCCAAGGCATTTTAAAGAAAAACACGCCCACAGCACCACAGATCCTCTACCGTACTTGACACTGGGTGTGCTTCCCAGAATTTGTATCTAATCGACCAGAAATTTCCAGTTAAAAACTAGACAGAATTTAGCAAACTTCGTATTTTTACGTTTGTAATGGTAGAACAGAAAGCACCTTTTTCCTAGCTTCCCTTTAAAGAGACCAGCTCACAGGAAGATGGCATCTAAGGGTCGTTATGGTGTCACCAAGATGCCACACATCTGACTTATTTTAAAGGCCTGTTCTATTGCCTTTCCCATTTTGAAGAGTAACTAAGAGAAACAGGTCCCATCACACCATATATTCACTCCAGGGAAACAGGGAGTCACAGATTCCTGATAAAATGATCCAAAATCAACTGAAAAATGGATAGTTTAAACATAAACATGATTTATTTGCATTTGTCTGATAGGAATTGCAAGTAATGCAAGTAATTTTCACCAGTGATTTTGTAAAAGAACCCAATAATGTTTTATTGCGCTAAAATTAAAAATCAGGGTTTTGTTACATGTCTATGGGAAATTAAGATTCTGCACTAAAATATGAATTCCTTTCAAGGCTGTGAATAACTGTGCGCCGGTGAAACTGTTAAAAACAATTATTTCTTAATTCTTTTAACCCTCTGAATAAATACACACGTTTTTGTGTGAGACTATCCTACTGTAATGAAAAAACGATTTTATTTTTAACAATTAATTCCTCAGTCTCATTAAAAACCTAATTTTTCTGATCTTCATGAATAACTTCCAAGCAGCAACCAGAGTTTCCAGTTTTTGCAGATCTGTTAAGCAGCTTTGAAATTTTAAATCTTCAGTAATTTGGTCAGGTAAAAAAAAAACTGCGAATATGTGGGAAATCCACGGATTATTTGTGCAGCGTAAAGTACAAGATAAGACTCCCAGTTAAAGATTAATCACGCCAGTTACTAACACGCCCGACCAGGAGTCAAAACAGACTCAATTCTCCCACAGTTGTCATAAGTGTGGGAAATTCAGATTGCAACGTCTTGGTTTCATGTTACAGTCATCTGCGGTGATTCCACAACAACAAAATCTCCCACATTTAGCTCATGGGCAGGAGGTTACTCTGCAGAACGATAGACGGCGTTGAGAAAACGGCCTCCGCCGTCCTGTAGGGCATGGATCGAGGCACAAAGTGCAAAAACAACACGATCCGAGGACGAGGAAGGAAACTAACTTACAGGGAGTCCTTGGGGAGTCCTGCTGGAATGGACACACCCTCTGGAGCTGATATGCTGGGTTCCTGTTTGGAAAGAAAATACTAATGCAGCACCAAAAGACAGCTGATTAGAAAGTAATGCGCTGGATCAATGTAAAAATCACCCCATTATGGCTCAGATTTGTTCCAAAATTTGCATTGAATAAAAAAGCAAAAATACGTGAATTTGTACATTTTCCCACGGAAGCAGCAAGTTGTGTTCCCTTGGATAAATAAACAAAGAAAAGAGCTTTTATTGACCAACTTGAAATGTTTTTACACTCCTTCCTGTTTCACACAGCCAAGCCAAAACCCTGACAAAGCCAACTCAGATAGCTTCATTTACTGCCTCAACTAGTAACACCTTGATTTTAAAGCCAGCAATGCCTATAATCATAAAGTATAATAGAAATATAGATGATTTAAAAACTAAGAATAAATTCCATAAGTAAATAAAAGTTGTTGACAGGCTAAGCAAGGTTACTTAAATGAATATACAATTAACAACAACTCAGAACTTTATGCGGTGGCACATCATTAAAACCATTTTGACATCTTTAATCTGCACTTACTGTAGTTAAAGATATTATCCTGGGGTTTATGCTTCCTCCACGCATGAAAGCACAGCTGCGTAGTAAGACATGTCTCAACTGCAGGATCTCATGAAATCTGTTTTTAAAAATCACACTTTGCATTTATTTGGCTCGATGGCGTCACAAGAATCGGCCTTTCCACCAATTTCATGTACTGAGACAGCGCAAGAGTGCGACGAACCGCAAGGCATTATGGATTCAGCCGCGAATGGCGAGATTTAGGCCGACAGTGACAACATGTCTTTGCTTTATATTTTTCCATCCGATTGGTGTCTGTACTCCACTCCTAAAGTAAATGTCGTATTCTGCTCACATAGCCTTATATAGTTACATGATTTGCCATTAGCGGCACAGCATGCAGTCTAAATGCAGACGAGTTAACCCCAACAACCCTTTCACTGCAGAGCAAGAGGATCTTACTTCTTATGTCATCCCTCCAGTATTGACTGGAATGATGACAATGGCATAGCTGTAGTAAAGGTACATGCATGATTGGGCTAACTGGTAGAATCAAGCTCATTATATGCGAAAAAAATGCAGCAGTTAAGCAGAAACAAATTGTTGGGACTTGAACGCATTGACCAAACCATTCATCCATTTTCTATACCCGCTTCTTCCATACAGGGTTGCAGGGGAGCTGGTGACTATTTCCAATGGTCTACAGGCGAGAGGCGGGGTACATCCTGGACAGAGCAGCAGTCCAACACAGAGACACACAGAACAAACAACCAAGCACACACCCATTCACACCAGTTAAGAGAGACCAATTAACTCAACAGTCATGTTTTTTGGACTGCGGGAAGAAGCCGGAGTACCCGGTGAGAACCCACGGATGCAAGGGAAGAACATGCAAATTCCATGGAGAAAGACGCCCGGCCTGGAGTTAAACCCAGGACTTTATCGCTGCAAGGCAACAGGGCTACCAACTGCGCCACCGCGCAGTCCTTGAACAAAACCACCGCAGGTTTTATGACTTAGCTTAAAATAATTATTAAAACAGCTCAAGATCCTTGATAATGAGATCTGGCCATTCTCGTCTGCCCTGGTCTTTGAGGTTTGACCCGCCGAGTTTTCTATTGTGCTGCAGGTAGAGTTAATCGATTTGGACCAACATAAACTGAAGTATTACAGGATTATCCTTATTTATGCATAAAACATAACCGATCTCTGAAGCAAGTTGACGTGTTTAAAGACTGAAAATGGTGGGAGTTTGACCAAATTGCCGTTCGCCAGTCAGAGTAGAGCAAGGGAAAATTGGCTCATTCGGATCTCTGGCCGGTTATTGGGAGGGATCTACTGCTCGTGTTATTTACGGTCCTGGTTAAAAAGCCTAATTTGTATTTCCCATAAGCGAGGAGAAAACCGCAAGAGCCTTCTTTCATCCAGCTGACTGGCAGTGAGCAGCATGGGTCAGGGGAGTGGCACCACCAACTCAATAAAAAGAGCTGAGAGACTGTGCACAGCAACGGGTCGGGAAAGGGCAATATTCAGGAAACTACAGCCACGAACTTTAAAGTGTAAAGTTGCTAGACAGACAACAAGTAAAAACATCTAAAAGGAGAAATTTCATAAAAAAAAACTTCAAGAAAAATAACAATGGACGTACTAAAATGAATTCTCATCAGTTGCCTTATGTGATGTCACCAGAAACATTAACTGGTGGAATCTTGTTTTTTCTTGATTAAAGAACGATTTCCTACAAAACAGTAAAACAACTTGAAAAAGCGGCCTTGACACATTGTTCCATATTTAACAAAGCAAGTTTGACCGATTTTACAGATGAGTCTGACAAGTAGCTTTAAGTGTGTATAGTGTATAGAAATAATGCAGCAACAATAAAAATAAAAAAAACACGCTCTAACAGAGTGCTTACAGGTCCAATAATGCAGACATCATCATTCCACTAATGTAATGGCCTCCCAATGGAGACTTTAACTGTTTTTTGTGGTTTTAAATGGTGTGTTTATGACCCTACAAGCGCAAAGAGCTGACATGAGGGCTCGTAATTTTGCTGACAACTAAAATGAATGTAACTGCCAGACGCAAAAACTGCAAAATCCTTCAACATATTGGGTAGATATATATATATATATATATATATATATCACTATATATATCTATATATATAGATATATATAGATATATATCACTGACTGCAGCGTTTGCTGTAAAACAAATGGGCCTGATCGTCAATGGTGAGACTAGTGGCAATTTTAAACCGACCCAGTTCAATGACCAAAAAAAAAAAAAAAAAAGTAGACACACCCCGTGTTTAAACGGAGAACATTTGATCAAGATCATAATAACTAGAACGTCCCACAGTCCTAAATGCACCATCTTTAAATTTCGTTTTAGAACTCAAAAGCTTTTCCAAGCTAATTTTGCTCCTAAGAGTAGTTCCTGTATCAACATTTCCTGTCCCAACAACCCCAGAAACAGCGGAGAGAAGGGGATAAAAGTATTGGCCTAATAAAATAAATACAAATTCAACTAAATTTTCCTACCTGGACATAATTGCTCTCGCAGTAGTCGGCTACTCTCGTCAGGTTTTGGTAACTCTCCACAAGCGCTCTCTTCCCGGCCGGAATCTCTTCCTCCAACAACATTTGTAGCTCTGCCATCTTACATCTCTCCCTGCAGAGCCTCCCTTCCCTCTCTCTGCCTTCACTCTGATTGAAGCAGCCACCAGCTAACAGCGTTGACTCGGAAAAAAAGAAAAAGAACCCTCCTCCTCCTCCGCCTGCTATTGTGGGATTCCTGCTGGCCTCGATTTGGCGTAAACTCAATTCGAAGATCGTCTGCTTTGGGAAGGAGGTGCTACTCAGACGAATGTTATGGTACTCCAGCGTTCTCATCAGAAACTATTTCTTAAAAAAAGGAGTTATTTTATTTTTTTTAATTTTAAAACACAAATTGTTAAAGTAAATACGAGTAAATACGTCTTTATTGTGATCAAAGACAGAAGACGAGTAAAGGCTTTATTCAGTGATGTCGCTGCCCATGTAGGGTTAGGTGTTTTCATGGGCTAGAAATGCAATCAAAGAAAAATTAAAAAACACATCGTTCTAACTTTTGGAATGTGTTTATGTGTTTTTATTCATCTATAGCTATTGTGCAGTGAAACATTTTGGGACAAAGAAAGAGCATCTCCTACTGTTACAATATAGGAAGGCCCTTGGAATTAGGTGTTAATCCAAAAATATATATAAAAACAGAAACATTTTTCATTTTCTCTTTGCCAGTGATTCTGTTACAAGTCACTATTTTTTTTAATAACTTGTTTTAATTAAAAAAAATCTGATAACATTTGTTTGGTTACCTGTTCACAGCTAAGTAAACCACTGAGCTGGAAAAGAGATGTCACTATATGTTTGTCCCATTTCTTACTACACATACTTACTGTATCTCTTACTGTTACAAAGGTTTACAAAGAGTAATTCAGGAGTCTTTAATTTGATGGGCACATTTGGTTAACTGTCACTTTAATATTTACTAGATCTGTTTGTATTGTAACACTATTGGATTAACAGTCATACCTATAAAGATAAAATAAAAATAAAATAAATAAAAATAAAAATAAAATAGATTTAGAGAGACCAATTGCTTAAAACATTATCATTATTTTTCTTTGTCTTCGTCCTATTATTATTATTATCATTATCGTAATCACTAGCAACTATATTTTGCATAACCACTGTTGTGTGTTTTAAGGAACAAACAAAATACAGTGAAAATGAAAGATAAAGAAATGAGCAGTACATGTAAACATTGCATTTCAGAAATACATTGTTTAAATATGTACTTGTATTTGTCTATAAAACACGTACATGTATATTTTGATCACTATTTTACATTAGTGTCAATATTTTGCTCGTCAAACCGAATTATCACACATTTTTAAGAAGTCTCTAAAGTAGACAGAGTGAGAACTCTGGCTTTCCATTCAAGATCAACTATTACGGTTCTATCTGAAAAAGTGGGATACTCAATAAAGCATGCTGGGATGTGTAGTTCCAGGCTTATTGACATTAGCAAAGGGAGATTTACGCAAAAAAAAAAAACTTTATATTTTTTCTGGACCCTGTTTTCATTACATAGAAGAAACATAAAATCATCTCATTGAATCATTTCACTACCTTTTCAGGGACACCATTTCCGCGAAACCTCTGGGCTTTGGAGTTTGTAGGACTTCGCCATAAAATAAACTACAGTTCCCATGATGCACTCCTGCCTAGCTTTATCTGATGTTCATGGCGTCTATCTCAGGGCTAAGGACAAGTTGCGTTCTGACCGATAGATAAACAATTATTTTAACGGTAAGTTATGTCTTTTTAGAGTTTTTACCTCGCAGGTTTTCACGCAATTGTGGAATTTAGCGTTAAAAAACGGCCGCAACTGACGTTGTGCCGCAGAAGAGTTGTTGTGTCCTACATACTCCGCTGATTGAATCCTCTTACAGTCCGTCAAAACAGAGGCTGCTAACTCACAGACCTGTGTCTGTTGTATGTTTTTGTTACTTATTGCAAGGCAGGTTTTCCTGCTAGCTCTCCGCCGAGTGACACTAACATGGAGGTGGAGAGCGTCAGCGCGGAGGAACAGACACGTCTGACCCAGAAAAGGTTCGAGGCAGCGGTTAAAGTCATCAAGAGTTTACCCCCGAACGGTGAGTACGGACCACCAACGTCCGGATGCGACTTATGCTGCCAGTTTGGCCAGCTCAGTAGGACTGATATCACAACTGGTCAGGTTAGTGAATTAAAGGGCTATTTCCCTAATTTCGTAGGAATCTGCATCACCTGTGATCGTCTCTAGTGCGAAATTGAATTTATGACAAATACTATTATTTGCAAACATATTCCCACAAACTTCACTGGATTTTAGTGGGTTTTTACCTGATATACCAACACCCATTAGTGTATCATTGTGAAGTTCCCTTACCTGTTTTTTTTTATCTATTTAGCAAATAAAAATGTAACCAGCTTTTGCTGCAGGTACAGTTGCAGGTCTTTTGGGGAAGGTCTCTACCAGCTTTGCAAGTCCAGAGACTAACAGTTTTGCCCATTTTTTGCAGAATAGCCAAAGCTCAGGTACACTCTAATCTCGAGTCTTTTCCAGCCTCTACCAGGTTTTCTTCTAGAATTGTCCTGTTTAGCTCCATCCATTTTCCTCCGCTGGTCCGCTCTGACCAGCTTCCCTGACCCTGCTTAAGAAAAGCATCTCCAAAGCATGATGCTGCCACCACTACGTCACTGCTAATGATATCTGTTTAACGGCTGTGATTGTCAGACGGATCGGGTGGACATCACCTAAGAGATGGCTGCCACCACCGTGCTGAACTGTGGGTTTGTTAAGGGTTTTAGTTTTTTCGCCACACCAGTGCTTTTAATGAAGAACCATGTTCCACGTGTACTTCGTTCTCAACATTATTTGTGGCAAACATGACTTACTATGTTTTTATTTCAGCAATTATGATGAACCTCTCAGCCCTTCACAGAGCAGTTGGATTTATGCTGAGATTGATTCACACACAGGTTGACTCTATTTACTCATTAGATGTCTGAGGCCATTTGGTTGGACTAGATTTTATTTAGGGTTATCAGAGTAAAAGGATCTTATAGAACTGCATGCCACACTTTTTAGATTTGTATGCGTAAACCACAGTTTTTTTCTGCTGTACTGTTCCTTTTTGTTGGTCTATCTCATGAACTCCACATAAAATACACACTGGGGAGGGAGAGAAAGTCCATTTTCTTTTTCTGTTCATAGAAAGCATCAAATGGGAAACATCTGAAATGTTTTAAGCTGAGCAGAGATTGCTTTAAAACATTCAGTGAATTCAGAAACTTCCTCTGAAACCACACAAAAAAGTGATTTTATTCTATTCTATTCAGAAATATTTTTATTCAGGATTACAATGTAATTTTTTTATACTAGGGAAAAAAATAATTTTGTTTTTTTAATGGGCTTGGACACTCCAGAGCCTAGCACACTCTGCACAGAAAAAATAAAATGAAATAAAGGAATCGCATGTTGCACCGTGCAAGCTCAACATCTGGTCATCGGCCTGATTGTTTGGTGTGTGGCAGCTGGCTGCACGATTTGTTGCTGCTGCAGGACCTGGAAACAAAACCGACGACACAGATCCGTTCATTAGCAGATGGAAATCAGTAGCTTGCTTTAATACTCTTTATATTACTTTGCAAAAAAGAATAAAACAGCTTGGGTGCTTTTTGATTTTGTCAGATTTTTTTTGTCCTGCTGTGAGAGGGCCACATTTTCTGCCGGCCATCCTGTTACACAGAACAACAACGAGTTCAAGGTCATCGCCAAAAATGACCTCCTGCTTCTTTCTCAAGTAAAAGGTTTTTTTCTTCACAACAATCTAATAAAATCACAAAGCCTGAAACCTGCATTAAATGCGGTCCTGCTGGAAAACATCCGTTTTTGGGCACCTGAATTGAATTAACCTACATTTTTTACAGAATATCACCTTCATTGTGGCAAAAGGCAACCTGGTAGAAAACGTTAGCCTGGGCTAAAGTTTTGCTGTTTGTCCCTAGCTCTGTTTTAAAGAAGTTGTATTTCATGTTGAATAACGTAGTTCATCTCAAGTATATAACATTTGGAATCTTTTTCTAAATATTTTTTTCCAAATCTAAAAACTAGGCATGCCTATGTATTCAGATCTCTTTACTGACATCCTTAAATAAAATCCAGTGCAACCAATTGCCTTTTAGAAGTCGGCTAATTAGTTAATGGAATCTCTATGTGCATTATTAGATGTCAGTTTAAATCCACCTTTCTGTGAAGGCGTCGGGGGTTTGTTAGAGAACAGACAGCATCATGAAGATTGAGGAACACAGCAGACGGGTCAGGGAGAAAGTAAAGTATGTTTAGGAGAAACTATGATATCTCCAGTATTGAATATCTAATGGAGAACTGATTATCCTATCACCTAAAATCAAGCATGACACAACTGTAAACCTACCAAGACATGACAGTCCACCTAAACTAATAGACAAAGCAAGAAAAGCATTTATCATAGAAGCTGTCAACAGGCCCGTGATAACTCAGGAAGAGCTGTGAAATAGCGCTTTACTTCATGGAGTTCTGAATCCCATGCTAACTTCAGCCTTGTGCCAGGTCAGCTGCAGCAGCTTGAGTGATTTAAGTAATCCACTTTAGCAGCAGACACCAGCACAGATCGGCCGCCTCTTATGCCACAATTAACTGCTCTCCTTCCATTCCTGTTTTCATTATTAGGCAATTAAAGGGACAGTTTACATCAACTGTTTGTATTTGTTTCTCCTCAGGTCCCTTTCAGCCCTCAAATGACATGATGCTTAAGTTCTACAGTTACTACAAGCAGGCTACTATTGGACCATGTAATATACCACGACCTGGCTTCTGGGATGTAGTCGGCAAGGCTAAATGGTTTGTAGATTTCTCTCACATCCATATTATTTCCTTGGGTTAAATTTTAATATTTTGAGATTTTACTGGAATCTAGAAGATAAAACTGAAACAGCATTACAAAATGTTACATTTATTTGAGCTTTTCATGTAAACTAGACTGAAGGTGGAGAATTATCTTTCTGTTCATTTTCTCAAGCTGTGCTTTTTGGACTTGGTTTGGAATGTGACCTCTTACCCTCAAAGCTGGACAGTTTCTCTCTTGGATCTTGCTTGAAAATGTTTTAAATCATAGCTTCCAACAGCGGATGGACTTTCACTCAACCTTTGACCCCCGGCTTGCAGGGAACACACTGACCTTATGTAAACTTGGTCTGTTTAAAGAGAACTTGCATAAACTTGACAAACATTTCTTACTTTTATTTCTGAATAGAATTAATTTATTTGCAAAACCGAGACCAGACAGGATGTTTGAAAACCACTGCATCTTAGTTTTGACGTTTCAATGCTTTTTCTTGTTCACATTTATTAGGGATGCCTGGAATTCTCTTGGAGATATGTCTGAAGGAGAAGCGATGGGGGCCTATGTCGACCAAATGAAGCTGGTTAGTATCTTAATTTTCAAAAAGTATAGTACCGCAAAACTTGAAGGGCACCCATCATCTTTTAAAAACGTGTCTTTTTTTTAATACTGTTTAGGGTTGTAGCTGATGATAGTTATTTTCATGGTTGAAATAAAGAAATATGGATAAAAGAAACATGTATGAAAAAAAAGCCGTAGCTGAAAGTTGGCAAAGAGTGATAACGTTATGTTTGGAACACCAAGCTCGGGCACCAATGCATAACACAATGTCCATCCTTGACAGAAGTAGTGATGGCAAAGTCCGCAGCTTCAATTTGAGTTCCTAAAGTCAAGATTGAAATAGTGATTTATCCAGTTAGGAGGAGGAACTCAGGAGAATGTTGTTCGAGAGGTGTAATTTTGAGACCTAACAAACCAGCTTCCTATGCAGGGATTTAAAAGCACTCTGTGGTATGCCCAGTGCGCCTGTAATTCACCACCATGGAGAATGACCACTTAAAAACTGTAATCTGAAGCACTAAAATTCTAACAGCGATAAGATGGATTTTGTAACTTCTGCTCCAGTTCTGACCAACATTCCTATTTTGATATGCAGTCATGCACAAACACATTCCTCCCAACAACTATTTATATACGTCTTTATATATGTATTTCTCATAAGGGTTTAACTGCACTAGAGAAGCTTTCAAAATGTTATAATGAGGGCAAAGCCTATCATGCCATTCAAAATCTACAGCCCACCTTAGTTAAGAAGTTTAAATACTGATATACAATCTGACTGGTGCTGCAGTCAAACACTCTCCTTCATTTGGCTCAGACTCAGAGAAAAAAAATGAGGTGCAGATGAAGTTCATCACCGCACAGGGATAATCTTGAGAGATGGATTTAATTCAAGCGCTGGTGGTGTAGGGGTTTAAGCGCGAGACCCATGTATGGAGGCCTTAGTCCTCGACGCAGGCTGTCGTGGGATCGAATCCTGGCCCCGGCGACCTTCTCTGCACACCCTTCCTCACTCTTTCCACCATTTCCTGCCTACTTACTATCAAAAAAGATAAAATAAAGGCCACTAGTGCTGCAAAAAACATAAAAAAAAAATTAAAAACTGCTGTTAAAGAAAGCATTTTGTTAGCTGCTAATATTTATGCCACATAAACAACAGCTGGTTTCCTCGGGGGTCTGGATGTTTACTCCTTGCTTGATCTAAATGTCCAAGCAGGAACCATGAAATGTGTTGTGTCCTCTTGGGTTTGGGTTGTTCCTTTAGTTAAATTCAAGATTTCAGTTGTTTCGAAATCCAAGGGAGAGGAGTTTAATGGCTCTAAAATATATTTTCCTGAAGTCTTGAACATTTTCTTTAAGTTTTTTTTCTGACTTTGTAACAAGTGATACAGTGGATTCAATTCACAGATCCTGGAAGGTATGCCCATGACCAATGAGGTGGAGGAGCTGCTACGCGTCCTCGGGCCCTTCTATGAGCTGATCGACGAGAAGAAAAAAATCACGCAGATATCGGACCTGGGCACAGGTAAGGTTTGCCCTCACACTGTATGGTGTCAGAAATGGGCAAACGAAGCTTAACTGGTTCCAATCTGCCTCTTATCCGCTCAGCCCGTTTAACCAAGTTTGCTAGGCAACTGGAAGGCAAGTCAATGACTGTGTACACAAGATTTAGAGTAGAATTTGTGTTGCTTTTAGTGTTTAATAGCAGCAGTGTTGCATATGTTATACACGCATTAAAGAGTAGTTTAGCGTATTAAAGTTGCTTTTGCTGACAGATGTTTAATTTTTTGATTACCTTAACTGTGATTTCTGTTAAAGTATTCAGCTGAGACAAAAATTTAGTTGTAGACAGATTAATTTTGTATCTGGGTTGAATTCCCTAAAATCCATTTTTCTGCGCAGGGTTTGGAACAATGCTGGAGTCGATGGAATCAAAAAGTGTTGCAAAAAGCATCATAAGAAACATGGAGATGAACGGTACTCTGGAGACTCGGCCTGCCAGGCTCAGACAGAATGCAGAAACAGAACAGGAAGATGATGATGATGATGAGGATGAGGGAGATGTTGAGGAGAAGGAAGAGATAATGGAGATCAGAAAAGGTAACAAATGTTTCTTCTTTTTAGGTGAAGATAATGTTTCATTTTTTTGGGATCTGGTCACTCATTGTGTTTTCTTCTTGTAGCGACACAGCCCAAGAGGAAGAGTTCAACCAGGAGACACAAAGTGTCCCTCCAGAATGGTAAACTGTCCAACGGCGGCTCCCACGTGGCCAATGGGAGTCATCCCAGAGTCGACGACTCGCAGGAGGTCTCAGCTGGGGAGCCTCTGCTCAACGGACACCACGCAGGTAGGAAAAACAAAAACATCCTCCATGTTGGCTCTGCTGCGTTTAGACTTCTAGAGGACTGAGGACTCTCCCCACTCTTCCTGCTGCTGCTTGGGTTTCAGAGCAGCACGTGTCCAGATAATCTGCTAAGCTTTATATTCAGAGCTGCAGCAAATCTACAGTGTCAATCA
This sequence comes from Crenichthys baileyi, assembly GCA_036173005.1. Taxonomy (NCBI): domain Eukaryota; kingdom Metazoa; phylum Chordata; class Actinopteri; order Cyprinodontiformes; family Goodeidae; genus Crenichthys; species Crenichthys baileyi. The sequence goes on along the minus strand of JAHHUM010002103.1, from coordinate 107,794 downwards.
GTAATGCTTTACACCTCGGCTGCTCCCAGGGCAGTTTAAACCAAGTAAAATAAACAGGGCTTCCATCCATCCACCTTCTATGTCTTCTATGTTTTAGATACAAGAACCAATCCGGTACCCAGTGACTCGGACAGTGAAGTCTACTGTGATTCTGTCGACCAGTTCGGCCAAGAAGAGGCAAGACAGACCCTCAGAAACACGATCCTGGATCATATTTTATTAATTACTCCACTAAAGATGTCATTTTTTGCCCAGAACTCTGAGCACAACCGCTCTCTGGATGACCTGGAGGAAGACGAGAGTCACGTCCTGCTCGTGGAGGAGAATGTTCAGGATCCCCCACAGGCCGTCAGGTGCGGAGGAGAAGAGGGGGAGACAGGTGGGACGGTGTCGCAGAGACCGAGGCTAAATGTGGACATGCCAGGCAGCTCCTTGGCCAGGAGGGCTCAGGGTGAGGAAGAACCGACGGGACATTTAGACGTCTCCCTTTCTCCTCCATGTCTTACACCAGTTATGGGCTTTTAAGTCTGTTTATTTGAAAAATAAATGAGCTAGCCACCCACTGATAAGCAAGGTTCGCATGGCAAATTTTAAAAGTGGGAAAAAAGTAAGACTAAAAGGGGAAAAAACACATAGGAAAGAAATGCATAAAAGTGAAATACTTTATTGTGCTTTTTAAGACCTTTCAGTTCAGTTTTGTTTTATCTGATTCATTCTGATTCATCTAAATTTCACTAATAAAAACATTACTGGCCTTAATATAGCCTTAAGCTAAAAACTGTCATTGATTTTTTTTTAAAATAGCTGTTAGGAGGGGAAAAAAAACATACAATTGTCATTTTTTGTTGTTAAGGTTCTAGTACCCCAGGCCTCGGTCCAGAACCCCAGCTGCCCATGCACAGCAGTGGAGATGGAGACGGGGAACCCTGGGGAGGTGTGCCAACATCCAGCGCGAGCCTGAATGAGCAGATCGTGGTGGTGCTGGCCAGACTGCAGGAAGATATGCAGAGCGTTCTGGAGAGGCTAAGAACCTTGGAGGCTCTGACCGCCAACCAGGTCAGACCAGCCAGCCCTGTCATTTCCTCACTGCCCCAATGTTGGCTTTTTTAGGTCCTTTCATCAAACTAAAGAATTTTGTACCCTCGTAAATAAAAACATTTCCAGCTTCTCTATATTTATTTTTTTCTAGTTAAACAACTAAATAAATGAAGCTTTGGGCCTCAAAGACAAAATGGGGTTATTAGAAATGCCTCGACTCCTATTAAGCTACACCGAGCTGTTAAGTTCAGGGCATCAGCTAGAAGAGAGATTTTATTCAGGTAAACAACATTACAAAAACTAAGCTGACCTCTAAATTGGTTGGGGGCATCATAGTAATGGAGCAGAATACAAAGGCAAGCCACAGATCTCAGATTTTTATTTCTATAAACATGTTTGTTTGCTCTAGAACTCGGTCTTCTTTTGCAGTCATCTAGTGAAATTAAAGGTTGTGGCATCTCAGTTACAGTGCCTTGCGAAATTATTCGGCCCCCTTGAACTTTTCAACCTTTTGCCACATTTCAGGCTTCAAACATACAATTTTTTGTGAAGAATCAACAAGTGGGACACAATTGTGATGAAATTTATTGGATGTGTCAAACTTTTTTAACAAATAAAAAACTGAAAAGTGGGGCGTGCAATATTATTCGACCCCTTTACTTTCAGTGCAGCAAACTCAGTCCAGAAGTTCAGTGAGGATCTCTGAATGATCCAATGTTGTCCCAAATGACTGATGATGATAAATAGAATCCACCTGTGTGTAATCAAGTCTCCGTATAAATGCACCTGCTCTGTGATAGTCTCAGGGTTCTGTTCAAGCGCAGAGAGCATCATGAAGACCAAGGAACACACCAGGCAGGTCCGAGATACTGTTGTGGAGAAGTTTAAAGCCGGATTTGGATACAAAAAGATTTCCCAAGCTTTAAACATCCCAAGTAGCACTGTGCAAGCAATCATATTGAAATGGAAGGAGTATCAGACCACTGCAAATCTACCAAGACCCGGCCGTCCCTCTAAACTCTCATCTCGAACAAGGAGAAGACTGATCAGAGATGCAGCCAAGAGGCCCATGATCACTCTGGATGAACTTCAGAGATCTACAGCTGAGGTGGGAGAGTCTGTCCATAGGACAACAATCAGTCGTACGCTGCACAAATCTGGCCTTTATGGAAGAGTGGCAAGAAGAAAACCATTTCTCAAAGATATCCATAAAAAGTCTCGTTTAAAGTTTGCCACAAGCCACCTGGGAGACACACCAAACATGTGGAAGAAGGTGCTCTGGTCAGATGAAACCAAAATTGAACTGTTTGGCCACAATGCTAAACGATATGTTTGGCGTAAAAGCAACCAGGCTCTTCACCCTGAACACATCATCCCCACTGTCAAACATGGTGGTGGCAGCATCATGGTTTGGACCTGCTTTTCGTCAGCAGGAACAGGGAAGATGGTCAAAATTGATGGGAAGATGGATGGGGCCAAATACAGGACCATTCTGAAAGAAAACCTGTTGGAGTCTGCAAGAGATCTGAGACTGGGACGGAGATTTATCTTCCAACAAGACAATGATCCAAAACATAAAGCCAAATCTACAATGGAATGGTTCACAAATAAACGTATCCAGGTGTTGGAATGGCCAAGTCAAAGTCCAGACCTGAATCCAATCGAGAATCTGTGGAAAGAGCTGAAGACTGCTGTTCACGAACGCTCTCCATCCAACCTCATTGAGCTCGAGCTGTTTTGTAAGGAAGAATGGGCAAGAATTTCAGTCTCTCGATGTGCGAAACTGATAGAGACTGATAGAGACATACCCCAAGCGACTTGCAGCTGTAATTGCAGCAAAGGGTGGAGCTACAAAGTATTAACGCAATAATATTGCACGCCCCACTTTTCAGTTTATTTGTTAAAAAAGTTTGACACATCCAATAAATTTCATTCCACTTCACGATTGTGTCCCAGTTGTTGTTGATTCTTCACAAACAATTAGAACGTTATATCTTTATGTTTGAAGCCTGAAATGTGGCAAGAGGTTGAAAAGTTCAAGGGGGCTGAATACTTTTGCAAGGCACTGTATAAAGCAGTGGGCTAGTTAATGTAAACAGGCAGCTGAGCTGGTTTCCACATAAATATATTACTCATAGTCTTTGCCGGATTCATTAAAACATTCCCCCTTTTTGTTGTCGTTTTTCCAGGCTAGATCAGTGGCTCTGTCTGCTTACGGATCGCCTCCGGTCAACAGGAGGAATCGGGTAAAGAGTTTACACCACACATTGGTGTTTTTGTCTGTTGAGATTAAACGCATGTAGTCAACATTTTTCATCAAATGATGAAACATTTGTGTATCCTTCACCTAGAACCCATCCTGGTGGCCTTTCGACATTTCACCAACCAGTCTGGCCTTCGCTGTCATCTGGCCGTTTGTGGTCCAGTGGCTCATCCGGCTCTACTTACAGAAAAGGAGAAGGTATTATTTTAATAGAAAAATAAACGCACATGGGGGGGGGTTGACAGTTTCTCCTTGAATATCTAGTTTGTTATATTTGTCCTCTTTTTTATTAACAGACGCATCAACTGATCCAGCTTATGGCAAGACGGTAACAAATCCCCAGCCCCGTCTTCTGTTCAGTTGGGCTGCAGCTTCTCTCGTCCTAATTAAACTCACAGCCAGTAATTTGCTTTTGCACTTCGAAGAAGGAACCTTGGAGCCAAGACATGACGGAGTCTTGAACGTGGAGTGAGCTGTGCTGCGGATGTGAAACATGAATGTATGGGCCTGTGATTTAGTCGTGAAACTGTACTAGAATCTGTGGAGAGGCTTGGCAGTGTGGATGTAGACCAACTACAGTAGGTTCTCGATTATTTCCCTAACTATGGCTTGGTTGCACAAAATCTTCATTATTTCATTAGCTGCCCAGGTGATGCTGCTATATTAAAATGTGATTATAGTTGTAGAATACTTATACTGAATGTAAGATTGTAATGAGATGCAAGAGTCTTACTAGGTAATATTTATTAATTTTAATGAGCTGCAATAGACGAGATTTAATCTGTACTTGGTTTTGTAATTTTGTTGTAAACAGATCTGCTAAATTTGTCTTGCTTCTTATCCGAACGTGCTTTACGTCAGGGTGGTCCAATTCTTCACTTTCTCTAGGAAAAAGTGCCTCATCATCATCATCATAATGTAGATGGCATTACATTGAGTTGTTATAGGGTAGCTCTTCCACGTCTGGACCAAATTATCATTAAACATGAGTCTTTCACTCACATTTCTGGTAATTAACGCTGTTTTTTGTTCTTGCATCATTGTATTGGTTATAGATTTTGGCAATCCATTGGCAAAGTGGCTGCTGTACAAATTATATACAGTAGCTGTACAGTTCAGACCTAAATGCAATATTTTAATTGCATCTGTATTAACTGTAGATTAATATGTAATATTTACAAAGATTGGCGTACTAATTAAAGCTGATCTTTTCAGTGCAAATATGTTTTAATAATGAGAAGAAATGCTTTACCTTTCTATTAAAATGCACTAAAAAGCTTTCGCACCTGTTCTGCCTGTGCAGAGTGGTGTATGCATGTGATAATCGCAGCCTGAAATAAAGTTTTGACCAAGCATTTTGAGTGAGCAACTTATTTAATCAGATGTTACATACTTAAATTGACCTTAGAAAAATTCAGATTTTCTCACTGATTCCAGAAGTATCTTCCTTCTGTCCTCAAATTTGGGTCATGCAGCTTTTTTCCAATGCGGTCAAAAGTTCTGGCTTATGATTAGTAATTAGTTATGATACTACCACCACTTCTGTGTGTTAAAGGTAAGATTTAAATCGATAAAAATTCAACTTTGGTCTCATCTTTTTCCGATATCCTCTTATTATGCAAACTGTAGATGGGCAGAAACATGACCTTTCTTTTATTTGGCCTCCCTGCTAAACACACCATGATGAAATCCTGGTTGACTCATGATGTATTTTTTGTGTGTTAATTGTTTTTAATCGATGTCGTGGCTTGCAACAAACATCCTTGATATCAGCCACCATTTTTGTCTACTAGTTTGCAACTACACTGCACTAGTTATACATGTCCATACATACTAGCTCAAAATTTTATAGAATTAGTTAAAATAGGTTACTAGTAACACTTTTTTGCCAACTAGTAGGAGAAAAAAAGTCCTACTAGTAAGACAAAATGCTGCACTAGTAGCTCCAAAGTCTAGGCTTGTTGATGCACCTAGTTGACTGAGTCATACTAGCTAAATGGTTGACGATAAAAACCCAAATGTGAACTAGCCGACAAATTACGACCACAAGTTTACTAGTGACCAGTGCTTCTTTAAGCAATAAGCAGGTCCCACAACTCAAAAGCAACCGCTTGTTGGAACTTAAAACGGACACTTCTCTAACTTCCTGTAGCAGCTAGCTGTGCTGCAGCGTGATTGCTTGTAATTTTTCAGTTTCCATTAAATAAGCTCCCCTGATAAAATGTGGCTTCTTGTATACGGTTTGTCAAGAGTATTTAGAGTTTATTGAAAGTAATGTTTGAGGGAAAAATGTACAAGGTGCATCACGTAGCAAACATTTAATTAATATTTTCCCTTTTAACATAAAGCAAAGAAAATAAAACAGTCCAAAGGGCAAACCAGTAGTGTTGGGAAAGAAATTGGATCAAACAACATAAAACCAGCCCCACTTCTGACTTAAAACAATCAGACTAAATAATCAACAAACTTTGCACATTAAAACACATTGACGAATATATTAATAGGTTTTCTTATTGCACCCCTAAATAGAGACTTAGAGGTGGCCAGTATTCTGTGGATAAACAGAGCAGCAGAAAAGAAAAAAGACCTGCCTCCAAACCTTTAAACCAAAACCTGAAGACGATAAAGTTAACCAGCAAAGAAGAACATAATTTAAGCGTCTTGAATCCACAGTATATAAAGTTTTAAAATACTTTCCACATCATACAATAAACAGCTCCTTTAAAGAGTAACTGAACATGTGTAAAAAGGTTTTGTTAAAAGAACCAGTAAACAGAACCGATCACGATCACTTAAATGTATTTATGTGATTCTGATTTTGCCAACTGCTATATTTTGAAATCAGTGCCGTTTAATAGAAATAAAACAAAACTCCCAGCCCGAGGCTACAGACTGAAGCCAGACACAGCTATGTGCTGAGCGTTGTTTCTTGCCTCGAAGTACGAGGTGTCGGTTTCATCCTCCGGCTGAGGTATGAAAGGCATTGGCTGGTTCTGCAGGTTGTCCCAGTCCAGGTCGGCAAACAGGGGGTGGCGCTTCAATTCTGGATGAAGTAGACATGAACAAGACACAAAATCATCATTATTACCCTATTATTACTCCACAACGCTAAACTTACCTTCCTATTACAATTTTTTTTCTAGAGGACTGATTTAGATCAGCTCTGTTTCGAAATGTATTATCATTGAACTTGTCAAATGAGGAACAGACTGAAAGCAGATTCTCTGACGTGCAGTTTGTGAACTTTTGTGCCTTTTGTTGGTAAACCTGCAACAAGATGGCGGCTTTAGTGTTTCGTTTTGGATTTAGATCCAATATGAGGTCCAGTTCAGCTTGAATTTAAAGTCGTCTCGTGACCAAACAGGTTGTGAAATGCCCCCCCTTTTGATTTTTAAAAAAATGTGAATTCGGTCGACAACCAAAATACTGATAGGTGAAATGTTAAAACTGAGGCAGGCAAATCAAAGAGAAAACACTTCAAATTAAACCAAACCAATGTGAATGATGCTGCATTTATTAGACATTAATACAATTTAGTCCTTTAGAAAATGATAGCAGGGAAAGAAAACTTAGGAAAATCTATTTTTCCACATACTTCTGTCAGTGGACCCCAGGGCAGCTGTGGCTACAATGTAACTTATCACTGTCAGTGTGTGAATATGTGAATGAATGGGTGAATGACTGATTGTAGTGTAAAGCGTTTTGGGGTTCTCAGACTTGATAAAGTGCTATAAAAGTAAAGCCATCAACCACCTGGGGGAATGAAAAAGGCTCATTCCATACTTTTCAGGATGGTGCAGGAAAGCTGTCGAATTTATTATAAAGACGTCACTATTATTAGTTAAGCTGCTTTAAGTTAATTTGATGATCAGCATGAAGTTCAAAGCATTCGCAGTAATGTATATAAATTTAGTAGGGACGCACCTATATCAAAATTTAGGCCGATATCGATATGGATGGACGGACGGACGGTCTGAAATGCAAATATTTTTTTGCACTCCATTTTCTTTTTTCAAACCTATCCAGATCTGGAAAGAAAAACTAAAGCAAATTCTGGAGAATTTCTGGACATTTCCAAAGTGTGTCAGAATCCATATCTTAGGGTAACTGATTTGCATAATACAACATATAAACAGGATCATATGAACTGAAAGAAGTTCTTTTATCATTCCTAATAGCATTTGAGTCTGTGCTCTGCCAAAGTTGCATTAAAATTTTGAGAATTGAGATTTTAGCTGTGTACTGACACTAATCCCTGTTAAATTAGCACATTACTTTAACAGATAATCTTAGCACTATATGTCTGTGTGTGAAAATCCAAAAGTTCATCCAAGTTATAAATAATCACCCAACAGAAGGTTTAAAAGGCTCATTTTCTAACTTCCTGTAGTTTCTAGCTGTGCTGCAGCGCTAATGCTTGCAGCCTGTATATAAACAAGTGAAGATTTTGTTTCTGCCAATATTTTCACTCCTGTGCTGGTCTACACAATAAGCAAGCCATAAAAAAGACGTTTTCCAAGCGTGATTCTTACCCTTTAGGCCAGCACGCTTTGCCATGTCCATGGTGAGCAGGATTTCAATGGCATTCCTTGACTTTGCAGACAATTCCTCCTCTCCCTCAGGCCAGGGGATGTCTTAAAAAATACAACAGTTAAATAGCCTAACTGGAAGTAAACGCAAGCTGTTAAACTGGCTTGAAATTAAGAACCACTATATTACAGTGTACAGTGGCTTGTAAAAGTAGTCAGACCCCTTGAACTTTTCCACATATTGTTGCATTAAAACCACAAACATGAATATATTTTATTGGAATTAATGTGAGACAAACAAAGTGGAATACAATTGTGAAGTGGAAAGAAAATTATACATGATTTCTCTTTTGTTTAACAAATAAAAAACCAAAAAAGGCATTGTGGGAAAGTATTCAGCCCCTCTGAGTCAATACTTTGTGAAACCACCTTTTGCTGCAATTACAGCTGCAAATCTTTTAGGGTATGTCTCTACCAGCTTTGCACATCTAGTGACAGATTTTTTTTCGTGAACAGCAGTTTTCAGATCTTGCCACAAACTCTCGATTGGGTTTAGGTCTGGACTTTGACTGGGCCATTCTAACACATTAATATGTTTTGTTTTAAACCATTCCATAGTAGCCCTGGCTTTATGTTTAGGGTCGTTGTCCTGCTAGAAGGTGAACCTCCGCCCCAGTCTCAAGTCTTTTGCAGACTCCAACAGGTTTTCTTCCAAGATTGCCCTGTATTTGGCTCCATCCATCTTCCCATCAACTCTGACCACCTTCCTTGCCCCTGATGAAGAAAAGCAGCCCCAGAGCATGACGCTGCCACCACCATATTTGACAGAGGTGATGGTGTGTTCAGAGTGATGTGCAGTGTTAGTTTCCCGCCACACATAGTGTTTTGGATTATGGACAAAAAGTTCAATTTTGGTCTCGTCTGACCAAAGCACCATCTTCCACATGTTTGCTGGGTCCCCAACATGGCTTCTGGCAAATTGTAAACGGGACTTCTTATGGTTTTCTTTTAACATAGGCTTTCTTCTTGCCACTCTTCCATAAAGACACCATTTGTGCAAAGCACGACTAATAGTTGTCCTGTGGACAGATTCCCCCACCTGAGCTGTGGATCTCTGCAGTCCATCCAGAGTCCCCATGAGCCTCTTGACTGCATCTCTGATCTTAGCTCTTCTTGTTCAGCCTGTAAGTTTAGGTGTATGGCCTTGTCTTGGAAGGTTTACAGTTGTGCCATACTCTTTCCATTTCCGGATGACGTATTGAACAGCGCTACATGAGATGTTCAACGCTTGAGAAATCGTTTTATAGCCTAAGCCTGCTTTAAGCTTCTCCACAACTTTATCCCTGACCTGTCTGGTGTTTTCCTTGGACTTTATGATGCTGTTTGCTCCCCAATGTTCTCATAACCGTCCTCCGAGGCCTTCATAGAGCAGCTGTATTTGTACTGAGATTAGATTACACACAGGTGGACTCTATTTAGTTATTAGCAATCATCAGCCAACTTCTGAAGGTAATTGGTTGAACTCAGAGTAAAGGGGGCTGAATGCTTTTACAAGCCACTGTGTATGTTAGTGTCTGCACTCACACTGACCTCTGTTGAGAATATTCTGGAAAACCAACTGAGGAGTCTCGTCGTTGAAAGGCGGCACTCCTGTGAGGAACTCGAACAGACACACGCCGAGCGCCCACCAGTCCACCATGCAGTCTGGCCAGGGAACAAACAGGAAGGGAGAAGATTTCAGCGAGCTGCAGGCTGCTAACATTTACACCTTCCCGTGATTCCTGTTAGTGTGACCTGACTGTGCTGCAGTGGCTGAAGCAGGAAGGACTATGTTAGACTGAGCATGGAGAGGTTCGCTTTAACGCTACTGCACACAGTAACCAAGAATTTATTCCCTTTAACATGCAAATGTCCATCAGGATAACATAATTTTGGCATAACAGTGATGATTGAGCAAATAATTGTTTGCAGCATGTGAAATTTGAAGCTACAAATATTTATAAAGATTATTCATTTCAAACCAGGCTAAAAATACACTAGACTGTGAAACTGACCTTGTTTACCATTTTTCAACATCTGCATGTGTTTCAACATTTGACCCAAAAACTTACAGATTTTAGAAGCACTAACCACAGTTTGTCCAGTTAAAAGCATTCAGCCTCCAGATTCCCCTGCTGTTAACTGCCGTGTTAGAGGACACTGAACAGACAACCCACTTTTATCCTTCTAACTGGAAATTTTAATCCCCCATCCTCCTTTCTCTGTAATCAGTCCCACGGTTTGTTCCCAGATCCAAAGGGCAGAAACAGAGGGAATGGGAAAATGGGCAGAATAGAGCTCATTTCCTAAACAAAAGTATTAGCAGCCTGGCAGGGGCAACATGCAAGGCTATTGGTACAAACTTACCAAACTGAGGCCTTCCTGAAACTAAAAGAAAATGCCTGTCACAAGAGCTTCGGTAAGAATTAGCAGGTTATTTCATTACCACCAGTCTGGAAAGGAGGATTTATTTGACTGTAGAGTTTTCCCCTTGTTTACCGTGGGGTTTTCCAAGAAGCAGCTCTGGAGCCAAATAATCCGGGGTTCCCAAAATCGGAGCGCCCTCAACAGGCAGCACACCCCTTCGGACACTTTTTGGAGTTCTGTAAGGGGTGTGGGCGGTCGACATGGGCTGAGGAGTCTAATGGGAGGAAAGGATTTTAAAAAAGAAATGTTGAAAATGGTTTATGGCTTCACAAATGCACTCTTCTGAGGTGAAGAATTTACAAAAGTCAAGTAAACGTGTCAAAACAAGGAAAAGGACACTTCAAAACACAAAAAAGTCCAAATTAGTCTGCAATTTAAAAAAACATTTTGTGATATTTGAAATAATACCATCAAAATACACTGCTTAAAAAAATAAAGGGAACACTTAAACAACATAATATAACTCCAAGTAAATCAAACTTCTGTGAAATCAAACTGTCCACTTAGGAAGCAACACTGATTGACAATCAGTTTCACAGCTGTTGTACAAATGGAAAAGACAACAGGGGGAAATCTTTGGCGATTAGCAAGACACACTCAATAAAGGAGTGGTTCTGCAGGTGGGGACCACAGACCACTTCTCAGTACCTATGCTTTCTGGCTGATGTTTTGGTCACTTTTGAATGTTGGTGGTGCTTTCACACTTGTGGTAGCATGAGACGGACTCTACAACCCACACAAGTGGCTCAGGTAGTGCAGCTCATCCAGGATGACACATCAATGCGAGCTGTGGCAAGAAGGTTTGCTGTGTCTGTCAGCGTAGTGTCCAGAGCCTGGAGGCGCTACCAGGAGACAGGCCAGTACACCAGGAGACGTGTAGGAGGCCGTAGGAGGGCAACAACCCAGCAGCAGGACCGCTACCACCGCCTTTGTGCAAGGAGGAACAGGTGGAGCACTGCCAGAGCCCTGCAAAATGACCTCCAGCAGGCCACAAATGTGCATGTGTCTGCACAGACGGTTAGAAACCAACTCCATGTGGATGGTATGAGGGCCCGACGTCCACAAATGGGGGTTGTGCTCACAGCCCAACACCGTGCAGGATGCTTGGCATTTGCCAGAGAACATCAGGATTGGCAAATTCGCCACTGGTGCCCTGTGATCTTCACAGATGAAAGCAGGTTCACACTGAGCACATGTGACAGTGGTGACAAAGTCTGGAGACACCGTGGAGAGCAATCTGCTGCCTGCAACATCCTTCAGCATGACCGGTTTGGGAGGTGGGTCAGTAATGGTGTGGGGTGGCATTTCTTTGGAGGGCCGCATTCAGCCCGTTCCCTAGACCTGAATCTGATTGAGCACATCTGGGACATCATGTCTTGCTCCATCCACCAACGTCCCGTTGCACCACAGACTGTCCAGGAGTTGGCGGATGCTTTAGTCCAGGTCTGGGAGGAGATCCCTCAGGAGACCATCCGCCGTCTCATCAGGAGCATGCCCAGGCGTTGTAGGGAGGTCATACAGACACGTGGAGGCCACACACAATACTGAGCCTCATTTTGACTTGTTTTAAGGACATTACATCAAAGTTGGATCAGCCTGTAGTGTGTTTTTCCACTTTAATTTTGTGTGTGACTCCAAATCCAGGCCTCCATTGGTTAATAAATTTGATTTCCATTGATGATTTTTGTGTGATTTTGTTGTCAGCACATTTAACTTTGTACAGAACAAAGTATTCAAGGAGAATATTTCATTCATTCAGACCTAGGATGTGTTATTTGAGTTCCCTTTATTTTTTTTTTGCAGTGTGTGTGTATATATGTATGTGTATATATATATATATTATATATATATATATATATATATATATAAATAAATAAAATAGCAAGTAACAATATATTAATTTAAAAAACATTTTATAAAAGGAAGACATGATCAAATAAAATCAAAACCACCATAAATTTCAAATTAAATGAGAAAAAGATAATAAAGAAATCAAAACAAAATAAATAAAAAACAATTCAAGGATTAAATAAAATAAAACCAAAATTATACTAAAGTAAAAAAATATAAACCAGGACTTATAATAAATACAAAAAATAAAAATAAAATAAAGATTAAATAAAAACTTACCATGATATGTAAAATTTTATATCATGATTTAATGAAAAAGGGATTAAAAAAAGTATAAGAAAACAAAAATTATGATGAAGTAAAAAAGAAATGAAGAATAAATAAAAATAAAATCAACTTTGAAAAACAGAATCGAGGTAAAAAAAAATAGATACATAAAAGATCTAAACAAACTTAAAATTTATTACAATGTGAATTAGAAATTAATTTTGAAAAAACTGCTATCACCCAAAATGTAAAACATTACACAGACAAGTTCAATAACCAGGAAAAAATGCAGAATCTATTGTCTTCGATTCCCATCCCCGCACACCTACCTGATAAAGAGAATTGTTGGAGCTTCTTCTCCTCTGCACAGGCGTTGCCGTGCCGCACACAGAGGGAAAAACCAGGGTGGACACATCTATGGCCTCCATGGATCCGACGCTGAGTCTCGAGACCCCGGAAATATTGGAGCGGTTGATGGAGCTGCAGTAGCTGCGGAAAGCAACGCCGTTTTGAGGCTTTAGGAAGGAAGGAGACTGTGAGACGTTGCAGGTGATGTCATAGAGTTGGTTATGGAGGGAACCCTGGGATTCACCTCTCTCGTCAGACTGAGGGGGTTTGGGTGTTTCTGTGGTAGCAGAGGTGGTCTGTGGTGGTGCCTCTGTGCTCTTCATGTGTTCCTCTAATGATACAGAGTTCCTGCTTTCTGATGGCTTGCTTGGTTGCAGAGCAGCATTGCAGTCGATGGTGAGAGATGTTTCATGCATGGACCCATCAGAGTCGAGGCTCAGGCTCCTGCAAACGTCGACGTTCCCAGGAAGGGGTGATGTGAAACTGGTCTGGGATAAGTCTTTAGCCCCTTCTTCAAACACGTCCTCCACCGGCTCCTGCAGTTCACTAAAAAGACTTTTGGTCACAGCGGGGGGAATGGGACTGGAGCGCCTCAGATTTCCGTGTTCAGCAGCCATGTTCCCTCTAGTGGAGGTCAAAACGTTGCCAATTTGGATGGTGGAAAATGTCCCAGTCAGACCAGTGTGACTCCGAGCAGTCTCCTCCGGAATCTCAAAGAATCTCTTGTAGTCTGCATTTGTCTTCTTGGCTCTGGTCTCCAGGAGCTCTGGACTTCTTTCCATTTCTGAAAATGTCCTCTTTACAGATGAGGGAACAGTTGGCTGGCAGTAATCTCTCTCTAACAGACAACCATCAAGCTGAGCTGTGGAAGAAGGTCGAGGTTTCACGCTGGAAGAACCAATAAGCTGGTCATGATTAGACTTCTTGGACAAATTACATGGAGCTTTAGCAGAAACTCCATCGGCCTGTTGGGATCCTTTACACTCAGATTGCCCTCTAGAACTCTGCTCGCTCAGCTGCTCATTTTCTTTCTAAAGAAGAAAACACAACAAAGCATAGATCTGAAAAACTCTTTAGTTCAGAAGCAAACTAAATCAGAGCTGCTGCTGTTTCACCATCACTGACCTCCTCACACTCCCACATGGGACTGATGCCCCCCTCAGTGTCGGTCGTGCTTCCTGCACTCATTGTCTCAAACCTCTTCCTGGTCTTCAGCAACTTGGGAGTCAGGTTCTTTGCCAGTTTATGAGGACTAAACCTGCAGCTTTTAGGCCCTGCAGGAGTTTACATGCAACATGAGAAGAAAAGTCATTAATTGAACTCGCTTTAAAATTTTACAATTACATAAAAGTTTCTAAAACTTTTCTCATACTAAATTCAAACATGTGTACTCCCAATTTTATTTAGTTTTTTTAATTCATTGAAGTCATTTGTTATCTATTTGTTCCACCCTGGAATAGTTCAAATTAATCCTTAAAGGCCCAAAATTAATATGACATTCATGTCCATGACGACCGTATGTAAAGGTTTCACCAGAACTGCAGATGAGTAACTGATGAATTCTGGTTCATTACATACTCCGTTTACAAAGGTAGCCAGCAGGAGAGAACAGCTGATCTGAGTTGTTCATCAAAGGAGAACCAAGCGAGTTGTTCTTCTGCTTGACTTTGCTGCCAGACATCGGGCTGGACACAGCTGAGGCGCTGCAGTGCCGCTTGCCTTCTCCTGCCGGTGTGTTCTGTACATCCCAAAATAAGGAGAGATGGATTAGGGTCCAAAGACAACCCGATCACTTCTTCAACTGAAATCCTATAAACACTGCTTACGATTCCGAGGGAGCTGATCAAAGAGAGAACTTGGCCCGGCGTGCGGAAGAAGTCTTTTTTGGGTTTAGCCAAAGATGGAGTCGTTAGGATATCCATAAGACTCAGCTCTGTTTTACACAGAAACCACATAGATTAGAAGAAAGCCAAGAATAAAGCAAGAGCTGATGGTTACAGATTTATTTAATCTTACACGACCCCATACCTCGGTCAAGCTTGACTTTTGAAAGGCCAAAGTCTGTCAGCTTGATGTGGCCTTCGTTGGATATGAGCATGTTGTCTGGCTTCAGGTCCCTGAGCAGATCCAATCACACCATGAGCACCGATCACTTGCTGTGGTAAAATCTGAACATCTCCTATCAAAGCTTTGCGTACCTGTGGATTATGCCGTGACGGTGGAGGTAGTCCAGAGCCAGTGCCACCTCAGAAATGTACTTTACAGCCATGTCCGCCTCAAAATATCCATAAATATGAAGGAGAGACTTTACGTCCCCACCAATGAGGTATTCCATCACCTGAGAACAACAAAACAAAAAAACTTTAGGTTTTCTAAATGTAAAATTACTTTTGATTTTCTATTCTGTGTTAAAATTATAATTAAAATGAGAAAACAGACTTGATAATTAGAATCATAGAACGGCAAAACTAGAAACAGATTTTATCACAAGCCCACAGGTTAGAAAACCTGCTATTTTACAGTTATTACAGATGCATGAAGTGCATGTTTCTACCTTTGCAAATGTATGTACATTACATCTGCAAACCAAAAATAAACTGCAAGCAGAATGGAATAATTTTCATCGTAAAACTTGACAAAGATGCAAAGGGATAATCAAATATCTAATGTTTGGATGCAGTTGCTCACCATGGAAACCCATTCCAAGATGCTCTGTACACACTGCTACATGGTTAATTGAAGGCCCACATGAAGTTTGCAGGTCTGCAGCTATTGACTCAGCAGAAAGCTGGCATCCTCTGTGCACTACCCGCCTAAGCATCCACGGATGGCACTCTGTGATTTACGTTTACAAATATAACCACTTTGTTATGGTACCACCAATAGTTGCCCATTGGATGTTTAGTAGAAAGGAAATTTAATGAATTTATAATATAATTTATAATGAATGAATTTAATGGCTTATGACCATAGAAGGGATTGGAGCATCGCAATGTAATGATTTGAAAGATGTGCCTAATATTTTTAGCAACATAGTGTTATTTCCTTGGTTTTCTCCTAACAAATAACCCGCTCTGGTCTCACAGAAAAATGCAATCAATCTGAGAGCAAGCAAATTTATTCTCCTTGGATGGCATGCATAGATGCTCTAAATACATCAATTCCACTTAGAAAACTCTGAATGCTAATAATAACACCTGAAACAAACCTGCACTATGTACTTAGCTAAAGTCTTGAGAAGGTCAATACTTAGTGCTTGATTTAAATGTACAGCATCTGTGGCCTGTATCATCAGTTCATGTAAACAAATGCAATATGTTATATCAACCTACACTATAGATTCTATAGTGACTCTTTAAAAAATCGTAGATAAAGAGAGCTACGACGTTGTCTAATTCCCCGTTAAGATTAAGAGGTTATTCAAGTGAACTGCATCCACTGGAAATATTTTGAGGAAAATAATTTTGAACATTTTTTCCACACAGCATTACCAGATAGATATTGGCTGAAGTCTGGAGGGAGTAAAACAAGTGAACAACGAAAGGACTTTTGCTCAGAGCGAGGGCATCTCTCTCTGCCTTCCACTGGCTCGCCATGTTTTTATCCACCATGTATGCCTTCTTCATTACCTACAGCGACAAAAGATAATATTATTCCCCACTAACATACAAAAATACCTTAAAATTGAACTACATTCAACTAGAGGTGAATCGACTCACCTTAATGGCGTATAAGCGCGCATTGCACTTCTTCCGAGCGAGGTAGACCTTTCCAAACGCGCCGCGACTGATGGGCTTCAAAACGATGAAATCATCGATCGATGGAGGCTTCGGTATTTCCACTGATTTCACATTTGAACCAACTCTGTGATTTTCTTCTACTTCCATTATTAAGGGAAACTGATCTCACTTAGAATCCGGTGACGAGCCTAGAGTAAACACTAGCATGACAGAACAACGAACAGTCCGGAGTTTGTTTTGAATTTTTGAATTCGCTGGCCTGTCACGGGGTCCTCTGACGTTTTGTAGCTACTCATAAAACAGCCTGCATAAAAATAGTAAAAAAAAGGTCTAAATTAGTCTGTTATTTAAAAAAATATATCTACGTGTAATTTAAATTAATACCATCAAAATATATCTCTCTCTCTCTATGTATATATATATTATATATATTTGACAATGAAACTTTACCACGATGAACGATGAAAAGTCAGTAACGAAGAGAAATTAGACGAGGATATTGTTATTTTATTTTATCAATATTTGTGTAGTCTTTTATGAATATGTATACATAATATCAGAAATTTTAAATGAAAGAAGTATTAATCAAATATCTTGACGAACTTCTTTATCATTTTCGATAGGGTGTGCAAGGCGGCAGACGTCATTCTGAGGATCCAACACTGTAAAATTCTCTTTTATGCCCTGACCCTAAACCTGACCATAGCTCCTTTACCAAACCCTAGTATTTAACTAAGCTACATGTATAAGTCATTAAATTGTATATTGTTCGATAACCAATGCACTGTTTTTTATAATACTCTTTATTTATAACTTTGGACAGTAAGCATTTTTAAATAATATATTAATACACAATAATCTTCATAGTTCTTAAGTAACAGAAACACAAATAGTAAACAGTCCAAGGCACAGCTGAAAATGCTAGGGGGGATCAGTGTTCTGATAATAGCAGTACATACCTCATGAGAGTTTTAAGTGCCTTTTCAGTCTTTTATTGTCTGAATATGTTGCTTGAACTGATTATGAAAAGCAGGAAAGCATGTTTTTTCCAGAGGATTTGCTACAAAGAATGTGATATTTTGACATCAATAGAAGATTTACTAACCATTGAACAGTCATGAAGAGGAAAGGCTTTTGTCTGACGTTGTATGAACTAGAAAAGGCTTCAAGCTGTGGGAACTGAGTGGTGCTGGGGCTTAGAATGGTCATAGAGGAGTAGATGCTATCTCTTACATAGCAAAAAGGATCATTTATCTAAGCTTCCAGGGCTGTAAAATTGTATTTGCTCCTTTTCATTTGTCTTCTGTTCTTGTTTTTTTCTGACACGCTTGAAAGTTTCTGGTCATAAAACAAATGTACTTTCAGACAAAGATGACCTGCCAAAAGACAGTTTTCAAAAGATGATTTCATTTATTTAAAAAAAGGGTATTTAAATCAACCGTGCCCGATGTAAAAATGTAATTGCCGTTTACATGTAATGACTGGTTATGTACCGGTGGCACCAGCTGCTATTAAGCATTTGTTATAGCTGCCAATGAGTCTTTTACATCATTGTAGAGGAATTTCATACCACTATTCTTTGCAGAATTGTTTTAATTCACCAAAAATGGAGGGTTTCTGAGCATGATTAACTGTTTAAGGTCAAGTCACAGCATCTCAACTGGATTCAAGAATAAAGCTTTGACTTGACCACTCCTGATATGCTTCTGCACATTGCTCTGCAGAACAAAAAAACCAAGTGGTCCTGGGTCACAAACTGAGGGTCGGATATTCTCCTTCGGGATTGTTCGTTCAATATCAGACATCTTGGTTCTATCAATTATGGCAATGTGTCTAAAGGACAAAGCTGCCCCAGACCATCAAACTATCAGCACAATGTTTGACTGTTGGTTAGATGTTCTTTTTTTCTGAAATGCTGTGTTAGTATTATGCCAGATCTTTGGGAACTCTCAGACAATGCCATTTAGCCCAGTTTCTACCTTATTAGTGAATCATGAATGGCCTAAATGGAGGCAAGTGAAGCTTACAGTGCTGTAGATGTTTTTCTGGGTTATTTTCTTTTGTTTTTCATCTGTTATTGAATGTTGTTAGATCCAGCAATGATGTGCTACTTTTTGCCAATTTTGTTTTTACCAGCTTATTGTTATTAGACATGTTCTCTGGCTTTAATTAGGCGAGGCTAGTGACATTTAACCAAAAAATAAACTGTTGTTAATCACAGTTAATTATTATTGAAATGGGAGGTGAATTATATTTGTATATTTTGTACAGTGTTAAGTTGGATTGCTTTGTTGCCTCAAAAAAAAATGTATTTTAAAAAGTACAATTTAATAGTTACATATATAGTATTTTCTGTTGACACTCACAACATGGCGGCGACGTTGGAGTATCTGTCCATGCCTGAGAGCCTGCAGGTATATCTGTTTGAATAAAAAGTGATTCACAAAGAGAAGTAACTTATATAGGGGAGCTTTTTTCAGGCTTTTACTGTGGTATTCTAAGGAAATCAATATTAATAAAATATCATGATTTTTATTAAACAATTTTAAATAGGCGAGGCAAGGATGCTAGTCATACCCGGTAGCTTTAAGTGACTTGCGTAATTTTGTAGTCCATTTGACCTCAGATGCCGGGGGAGAATCCATTTGCCGATGTTAGCTAAAAGAAAGTTGTGCAACTGTCGAGAATTGTGTAACGGGAGAACAAAAAGGGCATCGCTGGGAGCCGGAGTGTTTCGTTAACGTTTTATTGGGGTTCTGTCCTCACATTGTAACCCACTAAAGACAGATTCTGGCAAATATTTACGGGAGAAAAAATGTTTTCTCTCTCGACGTCATTTCAACCTCAGCAGGTATGTAAGCCGACTGAGTGAGGAGCAGGTTGATTATTTGACTACTCTGTCTACATCTATCCGACACAAGTCTCACGTTTTTCATTTTAAGTCTTGTTTTAAATGTGATAAAGGGATTCTTGAGCAACAAACGTCTCAGTTTATGGTTGATTAAGTTGTGACTTTAGTACTAGCCAATGACAACTTGGCTCGGCTAATGCTAGCGGGTGTAGCATGCTAACGCTAGATTACTTCCAGATGAGCCGATGCTTGCGTCATGTCTGACTCTTAACAGCTGTTAGTTGTTTTTTGTTGTTGTTGTTGTTTAAATTACTAGCCTAACAAATGAAAACATGTCGGTGCATTCTCACTTTTTGAGCAGCTTGCAAACCAAACTGACATAATCCCGACCTACTGTTTGGGGACGTAATTGCAGTTTTTTACACAATAGCTAATATGAACGATTAGTGGATGTGAATCACGTCAAGGTTAGATCATCATATGGTAAAAGCGAGTTATTCATCCTCCTGTCCTTGTGCTCTTTCAGATGGTAGTGCCTCTCTGTCAGGTCGTCAACGCCCTCCACTCGCTGAAGAGCTCAGCTTCAGCTTCGGTCCATTCTTTACACAAAGACTTCAGACAGGAACACAGTTCATACCTGAAAGAGGTGAGATGGTTATGACGCATTCACATTGCATGGATACGGATGGCATATGCAAGGCAAAAGAAAGGACTTTACAGTAAAAAAAGTAATTTCAATCCCAAAAAAAATCTAAATTAAATGACAGGAGTTGTATTATATACATGTGCAGCTCGATCATTTACATTATCCTTCTAAGTAAAGATATCAGATTCAAAAGTAAAATCTCATTTTTCTAATTACCCACAACAGCTGCTTCATTGTACTTCAATTATTGTTTCTTTTGGAAAATTTGCTACAAGTTGCAGCCAGTTGAAAACATAGAAAGCACAATAACAAATATCAAACTAAACAGCTAAATGCATTATTGCTAATTACTTTGTAAATTTAGCTGAATGATGGCCCAAGTAATAAAACATTTTTTCCCATCTGTTGGTTCTTGTTTTTGGCTGTCTGAATCTGAGCTCATATTCGCCATGCAGGGGTTGGTTGGGCAGTCTTTACTTGTTTCTGTTACTCCCTTTAAAAAATGTTCACGTCAGGTCATTTGGTAACAATGATTTATATTTTTATTTTTATACCAAGAAGTTCTAAAACTTGTCAAAGCTGCACACCCTGCTGTTTTGTCTCGGTGCGTAACCCTTTCCTTTGCTTCCAGCCGAGTGTCAGTCTGAGGGATCTGGGCCTTTCAGAGGTCCAGGGGAATCAGCTCAATGAACTGGTCAGCAGGTTACTGCCCATACCGAGTCCTGAAGAACCTCCCACCGTTACTTCTATATGGAAGGCTAGTCACGTTTCTGCACACAGCTTCTTTCAAAACAAACATGGTGAGAAGCACAACTCAGTCCTCTGCTGTTCTGCAGTTTCTTTTACTGGTCATGAAAAAGGCATTGTTTTTTCCTACAAAGGCTTTTCTCAAAGAAGATTAATAGGTTCTGGCTCTCAGTTATTCCCCCGTCGGTACCATAGCCCTCTTCGAGACGTTTGTTCTGAACTGCAGTTCTTGCCTGGTGAGACACTTCTGTTTGACTTCTAGTTTAAGCTTCAGAAGCCCATGAATGGGTTAAATAAAGGTTTCATTATTTCTGTTTACTAATACGTTGTTCCTCGTAGTGTGGCTTCAGAGCCGGGGCTTCAAAACTCTTAGAAAAAAGACCAGAGGAGTGGAGGCAGGTTATGACGGTCCAGTGGAATCTGAGGCCTACACTCCAGCTTTCATGAAGGTATTCTTGATACTGAACAGACAATATAAACCTTTTTTAGAGATATCTGTGCTGCTTACAAGTACATTCTCTTATTTTTCACAGCAGCGTTCTATTTATTTTGTTATTGGAGAACTGCCTGCAATATTTCTTTATTTTACAGATATTATGATTTCAGCCTAGAGTTCCTGCACACTAACGGAGCCCAAACTGGATCAACTAAATCTGCTGCCCTTTGGCTCCTGTTTTTTTTATTTTTTTTAGGGTTTGCTCCGGAGGGATAAAGGAGCAGAGGTCCAGTCTCTGGACCAAGTGGTAAAACTAAGGAACCTTCCTGAAAACCAGCAGGAGGCTTTCAAGACGGGTTTCACTGAGGGCTTCATGAGGTCTCAAGCTTTTACTCAGAGAACACAAGGTATGTGGACCATTTCGCCCATTTAGAGCAAAAATAAGCACAATATGGTTCTGTATTTGCTCTTGTGTTCATGGAAGTGAAAGCTGTTCTTCTTTGCTGCTCTTTTGGCAGACTCATTGAGGAGAACCAGACTGGTCCTGCTGGTCCTCCTCCTCATTGGTATTTATGGCCTCTCAAGAACCCCTTTTCTCTCTGGTAAAGGCCCCTTTTCTGACGCCGGTTTGTTTCGGTTTTTATTCTTTCATATGCATACAAATGAAATCACAGCTCTACGTGCACACTGTTTATATGTTCATTAAAAAACACTAGTTGGCGTTTCTTGCCTTGAAAAAGTCTTTCTACCTTGTTATATTTTCTCATTTACTACCACAAACTTCCACGTATTTTATTGGGATTTAATGTGATTCGACCAACACAAAGTAGTGGAGAATTGTACGATGTACATGAACAGATACGATTTTCAAAAGGTGTTTCAAATACAAAGCCATCAAGTTTAGTGTGTATTTGTTTTCAGTCCCGGTGCTTAAGTATGTTGTAGAACCACTATTCGCCTGGATCAGAGCTGTAAGTCTTTCTGGGTATCTCTCTAGTAGCTTTGCACATCTAGAGGCAAGTTTTATAAGTTTCCAAGTTTTTTCTGCAACATAACTGACGTTCAGTCAGATTGGGTGGATAGTGTCTGTCGACATAAATTTTGTCTTGAATGTACAGATTTTCCTTTGGAATTAGGTCTGGACTTTGACTGGGCCTTTCTAACACATATTGTAGCTCCGGCTGTATGTTTAGGGCTGTTGTCCTGCTGGAAAACGAGGCTCCAGCTTAGACTCAGGGCTCTTGTAGCCTCTAACAGGTTTCGTCCAGGATTACCCTGTATTTAGCTCCATCCGTCTTCCCATGAACCTTGACCAGCATCCTTGTTCCTGTTGAGGAAAAGTATCCCCATAGCATGATGCAGCCAACACCAGGTTTCTCTCTGGGGATGGTGTTTTCAGGGTAAAATGCAGTGTTAACTTTCTGCCACTTTTGGTTTCATCTGACCAGACTCCCCTTCCACATGTATTTTTATGTTGCCCACATGGATTGTGGCAAACAGGTCTTATGACTTTGTTTGTTCAGCAATGGTTTTCTTCTTGCCACTCTTCCATTAAGGCCAGATTCATGCAGTAGATGACTGATAGTTGTCTTGTTGACAGATTCTCGCTCCTTCAGAGTTACCATGGGCTTCGAGGCTGCTTCTCTGATTAGGGCTCTCCTTGCTCAGTATGTCGCTTCATGTGGACAGCCATGTCTTGGTATTTTTGCAGTTGTTCCATACTCTTTCCATTTTCAAAGCTTTGCATATTGTTTTATAACCTAACACTGCTTTAAACGGCCTCACAACCTTATCCCGGACCAGTCTGCTGGTCCACTAAGGCCTTAAGAAAACAGCCAGATTTATGCTGAGATAATTTCTCGCAAGTCATTTTTATTTATTACGTAAAAAAGTCTTCATTTTTCTTCAATGATTATGCACTACTTTGGGTTGGTCTATCCCATAAAATCCTGATAAGTAGATAATAATAGAATTAGCTCAGATTGTTTCTATCTTTTAAGAAATATTTTTATGCTCAAATCTATGGTGTCTAGATGTGAATCAGAAATTATTTTACATGCTTTTATTTCATCTGGGGTGGATTATTGTAATGGACTTTTTACCTGTTTTAACAAATCTGCTGTGCATCACATTCAGACGGTGCAGAATGTCACGGCAAGACTCTTAACAGGGATTAGCAGGAGAACTGGTATTACTCCCGTCTTAGCTGCACTTTACTGGCTACCAGTTAATTTTGGGTTTCATTTTAAACTTCTTGTTTTAACTTTTAGGGCCCTGCATGGTCAGGCTGCTCAATATATCTTAGATATACTTAAGCCCCAGTCTTCTGCCAGAGCGCTGAGGTCCGCTGATCGGGGTCTACTGTTAGTCCCTCGAACAAGGCTTAAAATTTGTGGGGATCCGGCGTTTCAGGCCGTTGCACCCCGATTGTGGAATTCACTTGCATTGTTTGTACGCCGTGTCGACTCCGTTGATCAATTCCAAATGCAGCTTAAAACATATTTGTACAGACAGGCTTTTAATTAATGTGATTTTTATAAATGTGACTTACTTCAAACTGTGAAACCAGATACATGCGCTATAGTGTGCAAGTAGAGTTTGGTCATTTTGGTGCATGCTTATCTCTGTTAAAATGTACCTTCTTAAAGCAGCCAGGAGCTAAGTGAATAACTGTGGGAAGTTGGGGTGGAAAAGCAGCATAAGTTTGGATCTTCATGTTTATCTTCATGCAGTAAGCTTGAAGCTACCTGCAGCAGTTTCAATAAGTGTTGTAAAAGAAGGTTGTGTTTTTTTTGGCTTTCACAGTGAGGTTTCGCACCACGTCTGGCCTCGACTCTGCGGTTGATCCCATCCAGATGAAGAATGTGACATTCGAGCACGTCAAAGGAGTGGACGAGGCGAAGAACGAGTTGCAGGACGTTGTTGAGTTTCTCAAAAACCCACAGAAGTTCACGGTCTTGGGTGGAAAGCTGCCTAAAGGTATCAGCCCTGTTTCCTCTCAATCACATCTGTCCATGTGAATAAAAGTAACCTTAATGTTGTTTTATTGTTGGTTCTGTCTGTGCAGGGATCCTCCTCATCGGCCCCCCCGGCACAGGGAAGACCCTGTTGGCACGAGCTGTAGCTGGGGAAGCCGATGTTCCTTTCTATTACGCCTCTGGATCGGAGTTTGACGAGATGTTCGTGGGCGTCGGCGCGAGTCGCATCAGGAACCTCTTCAGTACGTTTGCAGAATTTGTGAAAATATGAGGGACCGCCTGGAGAGGCATCCAAGTAACATCTGCCTTCCTGTTGGGATTTGCAGAAGAGGCAAAAGCAAACGCTCCCTGCGTCATCTTCATCGACGAGTTGGACAGCGTGGGAGGAAAGAGGATCGAGTCTCCGATGCATCCCTACTCCAGACAAACCATCAACCAGCTGCTGGCTGAAATGGACGGGTGGGTTTTATCTACATTCTCTGTCACTTCTTCACAGGATGGAGAGAATTTCCACTTAAACCAACGTGCATTTGATGTTTTACAGGTTCAAACCCAATGAAGGCGTCATCGTCGTCGGTGCTACAAACTTTGCTGAAGCTCTGGATACGTACGTTTCCTCTTTGAATTAATTGTTGTCTTATTTATTTCATTTTTGGAGCCTTAAACCTCCAGGAAACAAAGTTCAGTTAATTGAAGCTTTATTTTCGTGGTATTCATGAAATAATTTCTGGAGGTATCTGCATTAGCTGGAGATCCGTGTTTCTGGACCCATATCCTGCATGTTTCAGGTGTTTCCCCTCTGCTACACACTGACCCTAAATGAATGGGTGATTAACAGGCTTCTGCAGCCTTTGATGGCTTCCTGAGGAGACGATGCATTCCTTAGAATCAGGTGTGCTGCAGCTGAGGCACATCTAAAACAGGAAGGACCTGGGTCCCTCTGGGGTCTGCGACCTAACGCTCCAGAACCGGATCTGGCTCTTTAGAGCCTCCAAAGTGGCTCTTAATAGCATTGGCAAAGATTGATATATAAGTGAATAATGTTTTTAAATATAAAAGTAAAAAAGTTCATTTTTGTACGTTTTTCTATGGAATTTAATAGGATATCTGTACAAGTTTTGGTTTGTTTCAAGTAATTGAAGTGAACAGGAGGCTTTGGGATCTTGAGGGGCTAATTACTGCTTCTTTTCAGTGCACTGGTGAGGCCTGGCAGATTCGACATGCAGGTGACCGTCCCCCACCCCGATATCAAAGGACGCAAAGAGATCCTCAACTGGTACCTCTCCAAGATCAAAGTGGACCCTGGTAGGTCTTTCTGAACACACCCTGAGATATCTGATGTTACACATGAAAGCTCCAAGCCAGTAAACCACAGAGGATACCTTTGTCTCCTCTAAAGTGGACTCAGAGGAGTGTCAGATAACTTGAAAAGTAGCTTTGTTCTTTCTCAGCCATCGACGCCGAGATCATCGCCCGAGGCACAGTGGGTTTCTCTGGGGCAGAACTCGAGAACCTGGTCAACCAGGCCGCCCTGAAGGCAGCCGTGGACGAGAAGGAGATGGTCACAATGAAAGACCTGGAGTTCGCCAAGGACAAGATCCTCATGGGTGAGTACACAGATGGAGCTCAGATCAGCCATGAAACAAACTAGCAGTCGGGGTGAATGGCAGCAGCATTTATGAATGGAAGATGATCTGGAAGGGAGTATTTCAGGTGTGGAAAAATGTGGATTTCTTTTTATCCATCCAGTTGTCCGACTGATATCTATTTGTCCATCAGTCCATATTTTATCCATTTGTTATCAGTCTGTCATGATCCATTCATTCAACCACACGTTCATCCTTTCATCTATCCACTTTCTTTCTGTCTGTCTGTCCAAGCTGACCTCTGTAGAGGTATTTGCCATAAGATTTGTAGCAACATTTTAAAAATGGACTGAAAAGAACTGGAAACTGTAGAAACTGTGAAACCTTGACATCGAGCATTTGCAGGAACGCTGGGAAATCTTTTTCTTCACTTTGTGTCCTTTTCCTCTCAGGTCCCGAGAGGCGTAGCGTTGAAATAGACAAAAAGAACAAGACCATTACAGCGTACCACGAGTCCGGACACGCCATTGTTGCCTATTACACCAAAGATGCGATGCCCATCAACAAGGCCACCATCATGCCCAGAGGACCAACTCTCGGCCATGTTCGTTTTTTTTATCTCGACGTAAACAAAATCCAGGTTTGTTTTGTATGCCTACGTCGAGAAACTAATCTGAATCGTCATTTTGTTGTACTCAAGGTGTCCATGCTCCCCGAGAACGACCGCTGGAGCGAGACACGAGCCCAGCTGCTGGCTCAGATGGACGTCAGCATGGGCGGTCGCGTCGCAGAGGAGCTCATCTTTGGAGACGACAACATCACCACAGGTACAAGTTCACTAAAATGCTGCAGTATCTTCCAGCTAAAGCATCTAACTTGGCTTAGGATGTTTACTGTGCCATGATGCTAGTTTAACAATCTGTCTGGTACCATTGCAGTTTTAATCTCCTCGTCCTGTTATGATTTTTAGGAGCCTCCAGCGACTTTGATGGTGCAACCAAAATAGCTAAACTGATGGTGACCAGGTTCGGCATGAGCGACAAGGTAACCATTGTGACAGGTTCCACAATGTTCTGTGCTTTCCTCGTGTGAGAGTTATGGTCCTCTCTGTGGTTCAGTAGAGTCCCAAAGCCTTCGAAATGCCTGTGCAATCCTTCCAGATTGATAGATGACAGTGATGATGATATAACCGGGATGATATGTTGCTTTTTGAGATTTTTTTGGTCTACTTCATGTTGTCATCCAGGTCCTATCTAAGTGACTTCTTGAATCTAAAGGTCAGGCATGAATGATGCTTGTGAAATTGAACCAAAAAGTGTTTTTGGTTCAATGTTTGCAGCTCATAAACTATTTATTTAAGACAGACATGTTGGTGTGGTCAGCTTTTCTTTCACTTTTTTATGAATAAAACCGATACGTAAAAAATATGTATTTACTGAGCTTATCTTTGTTTGATATTAAAATTGATTTGATCTGAAACATTTGCTAAAAAAGCAAAAACAGAAGAAATCTGAAAGGGGGTGAATACTTTTTCAGTGCGTATCTCTACTTGTTAATGTTTTTTAGGCCAGAGACACAGCAGCCTTGAAACCTAAGCTCTTACTTTTCAATTAAAGACATAAAACTTCGTGTCATGTTGACTTAAACCAGCTCAATGACCTCTAATCAAAGGTCACAAAGGCCTTTATTGTCGCTTTAACTTGAGGATGCATCTTGTGTCTTTGTGCAGCTCGGAGTCATGACCTACACAGACATTAGCAAGCAGAGCCCCGAGACGCAAGCTGCCATCGAGCAGGAAGTCAGGGTTCTGCTGAAGGTGAGATGTTCTACATCACAGAAGTGGACATTTTCACCCTCTTCAGGATCAGTTTCTAACTTTTGTTTTTTTTTTCCCCCCACCCTGCTTTCTGCAGGAATCCTACGAGCGAGCTAAGAACATCCTGAAGACCTACAGCAAGGAGCACAAGACGCTAGCGGACGCTCTGCTCAGACATGAAACCCTGGATGCCAAAGAGATCCAGATGGTGCTGGAAGGAAAACCTCTGGACCACTAAGACATTCAAAGACCCCCTGTACTCTGTAAATAAGATGCTGTGCAATGAGGCAGAAGCATTTTGGAGGCATCTGATTGGTTTTTATTCCTCCTTATGACCATGTGAAAAGCTGGATGCAATGTTTCAGCCCTCAGACATTTTTATCTCTTTGTTTTTCCTGCAGAGGACTTTCCTTTACAAGGAAATGATCAACTAAATTATAGACGTCTTGTTTTTCGTATATAATTTCATACAGCAGAGTGATGAAGGTGGTGTCTTTGATCTCGACAGAGCTCATGGTTAGTTATAGATCCTTTACCAGTCCGATGAACACCTTAAGACCTTGACGTACCTCAATCTAGAACGTACTGCTCATCTGCAGTAAGGTACAGCTCATTCTGATGCTAAATGGTAAACTCACAGAAGAAGAGGTTCATATTTTATGTTTTCACATGCATATTTTGTTGTTTTTAAGTTATTTAAGTGCCCAAAGGAGTGTTTCTTTTGTTTTCTTTTAGGGAAAATGATGACATGTCCTCTTATTTACGTCTGAGGAAAAGCTGTAACCGTTGGGAGACGAGCCAGTTGTTTATGTAAATATTCTGTAAAGAGTCTAAAACGACTGATTAGGTGCTTCTAGACGACGGCCTTCTTGAAGCTCCAATAAAGATTACTCTCAGGAAACAAATGTTGGGAATGGTTTCAGTACTTTAGGAGTCAAAATAAGACAGAATCTTGTTGTAACAGTTTTATAAAAAAGCTGGGATCAATGTTTTGTACAGTCGGGAAAAAAATTTGGAATTTGAGTGAAGTATTTTCCAGACCTGGATTGGTGAGAACAAATAATTGTACACTGCTCAAAAAAATAAAGGGAACACTTAAACAACACAATCTAACTCCAAGTAAATCAAACTTCTGTGAAATCAAACTGTCCACGTAGGAAGCAACACTGATTGACAATCAATTTCACCTGCTGTTGTTCAAATGGAAAAGACAACAGGGGGAAATCTTTGGCGATTAGCAAGACACACTCAATAAAGGAGTGGTTCTGCAGGTGGGGACCACAGACCACTTCTCAGTACCTATGCTTTCTGGCTGATGTTTTGGTCACTTTTGAACGTTGGTGGTGTTTTCACACTCGTAGTAGCATGAGACGGACTCTACAACCCACACAAGTGGCTCAGGTAGTGCAGCTCATCCAGGATGGCACATCAATGCCAGCTGTGGCAAGGTTTGCTGTGTCTGTCAGTGTAGTGTCCAGAACCTGGAGGCGCTACCAGGAGACAGGCCAGTACACCAGGAGACGTGGAGGAGGCCGTAGGAGGGCAACAACCCAGCAGCAGGACCGCTACCTCCGCCTTTGTGCAAGGAGGAACAGGTGGAGCACTGCCAGAGCTCTGCAAAATGACCTCCAGCAGGTCACAGATGTGCATGTGTCTGCACAAACGGTTAGAAACCGACTCCATGAGGATTGTATGAGGGCCCGACGTCCACAAATGGTGGTTGTGCTCACAGCCCAACACCATGCAGGACGCTTGGCAGAGAACACCAGGATTGGCAAATTCGCCAGTGGCGCCCTGTGCTCTTCACAGATGAAAACAGGTTCACACTGAGCACATGTGACAGACGTGACAGAGTCTGGAGACACCGTGGAGAGCGATCTGCTGCCTGCAACATCCTTCAGCATGACCGGTTTGGCAGTGGGTCAGTAATGGTGTGGGGTGGCATTTCTTTGGAGGACAGCACGGCCCTCCATGTGCTCGCCAGAGGTAGCCTGACTGCCATTAGGTAGAGATGAGATCCTCAGACCCCTTGTGAGACCATATGCTGGTTGGTCCTGGGTTCCTCCTAATGCAGGACAATGCTAGACCTCATGTGGCTGGAGTGTGTCAGCAGTTCCTGCAAGTTCCTGCAAGACATTGAGGCTATGGACTGGCCCGCCCGTTCCCTAGACCTGAATCTGATTGAGCACATCTGGGACATCATGTCTCGCTCCATCCATCAACGTCACGTTGCACCACAGACTGTCCAGGAGTTGGCGGATGCTTTAGTCCAGGTCTGGGAGGAGATCCCTCTGGAGACCATCCGCCATCTCATCAGGAGCATGCCCAGGCGTTGTAGGGAGGTCATTCAGGCACGTGGAGGCCACACACAATACTGAGCCTCATTTTGACTTGTTTTAAGGACATTACATCAAAGTTGGATCAGCCTGTAGTGTGTTTTTCCACTTTTTTCTTCCGTAAATCACTGAATATTTAGATAACCACATTTAAAAAAGTTTAGATGTACAACCACTATTTCTGATAACCTGTGTTGCATGGAGTCGACCAACCTCTGGCACCTGGAACAGGAATGGCTACCCAGGATGACTGGACTTCAGCCTGTAGTTTCTCTGGATTTTAAGGTTTCAGTGGTCCACCAGTTTTTCCTTTGGTTTAAGGTCCCAGGATTGGTTTGGCAGCTCCATGACATTATTCCTAACTGGTATGGGACCAAGAGGCTGCTTGCTTACTGGTGTGTTTGGGGTCCTTATTAAAACAACCATTCCTTATGGCATTTCCTCTTCAGCTGATGAGCAGGAGCCATTGGATGGAGGGATGGATTTTACAACTTTAAATATATTTAGATTAATTATAGTTTAATACAAGTTTTAACTGATAAACTAATAGAAAAACAAGGTTTTAGAGATTTAATGCTGCAAGTTTTTTCTGACCATATTTTGTTACACATTACATTATGGTGTGTGAGGACAGGTGGCTATTATATTAGATTAACTGGATCTGTTTCAGTAATAAATTATTACATTTAATGTGTACTGCTCAATAACTTAATGTTTAAAAAAAACGTTTCCTTTTGAAGAGAAATCCTAATACAAATAAAATTAATGCATTAGATGGTTTACATAAAAAAGCAGCAACCAAAAACATACATTAAATAAAATACTAAAGACTAAATGGTCTGACTGTAAGGAATTTGCTTGTATCCCCAGAATGATCCTGTGTCACAGATAATTTGTGATTTCCTTTTGATCATTTTAACCTGCAATTAAGAGATTTGGTTCCAGGTAAGGCACACTGAGCCAGAACAATGTCCTCTTGTCTCTTTTCATTTACTTTCCCAGTATTTATAAGCAAGGACTGGGTTAAAGAAAAGCTGCAGAAGCCTCAAGTTCTCACTGGGCACTAAAGCTTTATGATGAAGACGCTTAAATTTTTACTTCGGCTCCAAATTTAAAGAGGTTCAAGCAACTTCGTTATTTTAAAGTCATGAAGGAGGACACAGAGGAAGACATAGCTGTTATTGGGATGGGATGTAATTTCCCAGGAGGTAAGACTCTTAATTGACTGCAGGCGGTGGTATCAGGTGGTGAATGATAAATTATGGTTATCCTTTTCCACTTTAGGTGAGGGACTGGATAATTTCTGGAAGGTTCTACTGGAGGGAAGGAATTGTGTGGTGGACATTCCAGCTGAGAGGTTCAACAGCACCTTCTGGCACGACACTGAGTTCAGCAAACCTGGAAAGAGTCAAACAGCGAAAGCTGCTCTAATAAAAAGGTGAGGGGGGGGTTTCATCAGGTCTGTTATAGTGCATGAAGAAAACCATTTCCACAGCATGACGCTGCCAACACTGTGTTCCGCCATGGAAATGATGTGTTCAGGATGTTAGTATGTTGGTCTCATCTGACCAAGGCATGTTCTTCCACATGCTCACCATGCCCTCTGTTTATTTAGTGTTAGCAGCTCAATAGCTGTTAATGCTAGAATTTTCAGATTTCAATTTCAATTCAGTTCAGTTTTATTTATATAGCGCTAATTCACAACACATGTTATCTCAAGGCACTTCACAAAAGGTTTGGAATGGTGCAGGGTTGTTGGGGAGGTTAGAATAAACTACTGAGTGTTTGAGTTTGGCCATTTTAGAATGGGCTATGTGTAGGGGTACTAAGTAAAATAATAACCTGATAAAGTTTGTCCATCTAGAGCCCACTGGTGGCCATTGTTATACTAAAAACCACAAGGATTGGGGGTACCTCTCTCTGTCAGACTGATTATAACCATTGGAAAAGAGAAAGGGGGTCGCACAGGTAGCAGGAATTGAGGATGTTATTTAAAAAACAAAAAACAGATACATGGTTTGTAAAAAGAAAATTATATTTTTTAATGATCTGAAAAGTACACCTTGCATTTTGTGTTACGATCCCTTTACACTGCTACCCCTAAGTGAAGAAGAGGACACAGTAAACACACCGGAAAATGAGATCTCGTTACGGGTTCTTGAAAACTGACAATGCGTGCCACTATAAACACACCATCTCCAGGGTAAAACATGATGGTGGCAGCATCATGCTCTGGGGACAGGGAAGCTGGGTGGAGATAATCCCAGGACCATCCTGGGAGAAGCCAGACTTTGTATCCAGTTTGAATTTCAGTGCAACGTGGAGTGTTGTTTAGATGGTTGAAGATCTAGGTGGGACTGAAAATGTTTGTCAATAAAGCTGTGAAGATCATGAATGGAGAGCTTCTTTCTATTCATAGTGCAGGTGCTTAACTCCTGCTCCTTCTTCTGCTGATGTGCATGTAGCTGGAAGAAAGCCATGTATTATTTTCCTTCCAGGTCACATTTATCCACTGCTCCGTGCTCGTGTATCACATAAAATCCTAATAAAGTACATTGAAGTTTGTTGTTGTAACATGACAAAAGAGGAACACTGATGTTTTCTCATGAATGAGTTATGACAGATCTGTTTTGATTTTGTTTTAGGTTTAATGAGTTCGATCACACGTTTTTCGGGGTCCCTGAAGTAGAAGCCGACTTCATGGATCCTCAGCAGAAGCTCCTCCTGCAGTGCACGTACAGGGCCTTAGAGGACGCAGGGATATCTATGGAGCGCATCAGTGGAAGCAGAGCCGGCGTCTACATCGGTAGCTCCTCTCATATTTTATATTTTAAATCCAGAGCACGGACTCATGATGAATTACTTTTGAACCCATTCTGCTTTATTGCTGCAGGTTTAATGAACAGAGACTACGAGATGATCAGGAATAACGATCCTGGGACAATAACCCACTACAACAGCACAGGGACAGCCATGAGTGTTGCAGCTAACAGAATTTCCTTCATCTTTAACCTCACTGGTCCTTCTCTCGCCATTGACAGCGCCTGTTCCTCCTCGTTGGTGGCTCTGCATGTAGCTTGCCAGGCCATAAAGCAAGGTAAGCATGCTTTCTTTCTAATTTACTTCATTAGTCTGCAGGGAAAACTTTCCTGGCTCCTTGTAGGGCATCCTAAAACTTTAATAGAATGTTCTCAGATTGCATCGTTATTTTTAAAGCCTGGGCTGCAGAGAAGTTACTTTATGATTTATGATTTTTAAAACAAATTTTTAGGAGCAGTCATTTATTTTCTCCAGGTACCACTAGGTGGCACTGTTGTTGCTGGGATAAGGAACTAGGCTGGGGACAATCAGTAGCTTTCCATATAGTATTGCCCAGACCAGAAAAACCATGACTTTGTTCTTCAGTGTTCCTCATTTAATTATTTTTGATAAGCTGAAACACAGGCTCCAAACCATAATAGCACCCTCACCGTGCTTTACAGATTAATAGAGACAGTTATTAATCTCCAGATCTTTAGGTGAATATGTAAACCAAGAAATCCTGTTAAGTTTACACCACTACCCTTTGTGTGATATGATAAGTGGCATATTTATGCACATTTAGGAATGCCTCTTGGCAGCTATATTTGACTATATTTGATTCTAAGAATTTATTTTGCACATTGTCTGCTATGTGGAGTCTTTTTTATATCTGATTATTCATAAATCAGAGTTAACAAACACTGAAAATTGTGGGATATTGTGCAGCGATCAGTAAAACAGTACCCAAAGTTCAATGAAAAACTTTAAATATATTCACGTGTGTAGAACCTGTGATCAATACCACTTTAAAGAAGGTCTGGGACAAAGTAAGGGTTTGCTCCTTGCTTTATTAAATGTTTTAGCCTAATTTTCCAATGCAACTTTTTCCCAGGAGACTGTGAGATGGCGCTGTGTGGAGGGGTGAACTGTATAATAGAGCCAAGAATGTTTGTGGCTCTGAGCAAAGCAAGGATGATCTCACCTGAAGGAACCAGCAAACCTTTCTCCATCAAAGCAGATGGCTATGGAAGAGGAGAAGGCTGTGGTGTTGTGCTCTTAAAGCCTCTAAGAAAGGTATGTTAATGACGGTTTTTCCTGTCAGTTGTTTTAGTGGCTTTTTTTTGTAACGTTGATTAAAAAAAAAAAATTATAATTAGTTAAATGAGTTGTTCAGTGATTCGGATTAATTGTAATGCATGTACCTGACTTTTGTGAAGTGCCTTGAGATGACATGTGTTGTGAATTGGCGCTATATAAATAAACTGAATTGAATTGAATTGAATTGAATTAAATCTGTAAGTCCTTACCATAGACATTAACTGTAAAATACCAGGAAAACATGGAGGATTTCTAACAGCATTTGTCCTAAAAATACAAAGACAGTTTACAGTAATTCAGGTGAACATGTTTAAAAAAATATTGAAGTAAATAGCTGTTAAAAAAACTTTGTGTTTTACGGAGTAATTTATTTCTGACTTAAGATTAGCACACATCTGCTTTTCGTAACTGGCATGCTCTCTAATGTTTCCCATTTTGAAGAGGTGCTAAAAATAGGCCTGTGTCCCATCATCTTTATACCCCTAGGAAACAAGAAGACGTAGGCTATTAATTAAAAGTTCCTTGCCATTTTAATGAATGTCAAAACAGTAACGAATACATCAAAAATTCTACAGCTACATTTATTTTATGGGAATTGTAAGGGGAGCCTATAAGTGGGGTGTGACTTATTAAAAGTCTGTCGTCTTGTTGAATAAATGCATTAAAACGTTTTTTGTTGTTAACAACAATCTAAATACAGATACTTTGAATAAAACAAATAATTGTGTTTTGGATTACAATGAATGTTTCTTATCAATAAAATCATGAAGACTTTTAAAAAGGATATTATTGTTAAATTTTTTACATGGCAAACAATTGGTTGGCATTTTTTCTAATGTAATTTTTTTGTGTTCAAGTTTTAAATATCTGATAGAATCCGAGTCAGAAACACGACTCAGAAACTGTAAACTAACAGGTAAAACATTTCAATGTCTTCAAGTCTCTGAATTTAAATTTTATGGACTGTACAGGTGCAATGAAATGTGCCAAATGGATGTTTTCCCAAAGGTTATTTTTAAAGGTTTCTTCACTGTTTCGTACAAATTACATAATTACCAAGAAGTGTTTAAGTTGTTTTGTAAACTCTTAACGACTTCAAAGATGTAGATTTTCTCCATCTAATTTGTTCTTTTTTTTAAGAAATCATATAACTGAGAGGAAATAGTCTTTGTAGTTTATGTAGGTTGTCTAGCAAACTTTATCGATAGTTATTTGTTCTGCTTCTTTTCTACTTAAAGGCCTTAAAGGACTGCAACAAAATATGGGGTGTGATCTGCAAGACTGCAGTTAACCAAGACGGACATTCGGTGACTCCAATCACCAAACCCTCAGTGACACAACAAGAGGAGCTGCTCAGAACAATCTACTCTGACACTGACATCGCAAATGTCCAGTATATCGAAGCTCATGGGACTGGGACTCCAGTGGGAGACCCAACAGAGGCAGCAAGCATCTCAAATGTCATTGCCAAAGCCAGACCTCCAGGCTCAGAGACCCTCCGGATCGGCTCTGTTAAGAGCAACATCGGACACACTGAATCTGCAGCCGGAGTGGCTGGACTGATCAAGGTACTCCTAATGATGAAGCACCAAACTATTGTTCCCTCAGTTTTCTACTCGGGAGACAGTTCAAGTATAGATACAAAAACTCTGAATTTGAAAATCCCAAATGAAATAGAAAGATGGGAGACAAATCTACCACTGGGAAGGGTAACTGGGGTCAACAGTTTTGGGTTTGGAGGCACAAATGCACATGTCATTTTAAGAGAGCACAATCATCAAGTAGTTCCCACAAAAGCTTGGCAAGACTTCTTTGTGTTGTCAGCTGCTTCTGAGAAATCACTGATGCTGACCATAACAGACACCTACCAAAGGCTGTGCAGCAGTCACACACTGGACCTCCAGGCAGTCTCATACACCTCAGCATGTGGGAGGAGTCACATCAAGCACAAATATCGAAAAGCCTTTTTAACATCTTCCCTCTCAGATTTACAACAACAGCTCAAATCTGCTCAAACGTTGGAGGTTCAATCAGCACAGCCTGACCTCCAGGTGGTCTTTGTGTTTTGTGGAAATGGAGTTTGTTACAGGGGTATGTGCAGGCAGCTCATGAGGCAGGTTCCTGCTTTCAAAGAGAAGGTCCAAGAAGTTGAAATTGCCTTTCAGACGTACACTCCCATCAGCATCAGTGAATTGCTTGAGGGTGAATGTGATGATATCGATTTTAGCCAGCCAAATGTTATCCAGCCTCTTCTTTTTGCAGTTCAAGTTGGGATTGCCACCCTGCTGACGCACTGGGGTGTAAAACCCAAGGCTATGCTTGGCCACTCTGTTGGAGAGGTCGCTGCGGCTCACTGCTCAGGTCTTTTGTCTCTCAACGATGCAGTCAAAGTGTTGCACCACCGCAGTACTCTTCAGAGTAGAGTTACGGGAGGAAAAATGCTTGTCGTCAGCAATGTGGCTGTAGAAAATATTTTAGAAGCTCTCCCAGTCTTTGGTGGCAAGATCTGTGTAGCTGCTTTCAACAGTCCTCAGTCCTGCACTTTGTCAGGAGATGCAGATTCAGTGGATGTCCTCCATGAGAGGCTGAGGCTCAGATTTGCAGGTAAAAATATCTTCCTTCACGTCTTAGATGTTCCTGCTGCTTACCATAGCCACATGATGAATCAAGTTCTAGATGACATTGAGAGGAACATAGGTCTTTTAAGTGCTGAAAGCATAGAGTGCCAACTGTTTTCCACAGTTACCGGAGAGAGATTTTCAAACGGTGATTTCAGTTCCGGTGCATACTGGGCAAAGAACATCCGGGAGCCAGTTTTATTCAAGAAAGCTCTTCAAGCTGTCGTTAAAGAGAAACCACCAAAAGGAAATGTCGTCTTTGTAGAGGTTGGTCCTCGAATGGCTCTCCAAAGGTACATATGTGAAACTCTTGGAGATGAAGCCAAAGTTCTCCCCTCAGTCCGCCCAAATAAAGACTGTGACACTATCTCCTTGACTCTGGCCAGACTGTTTGAACTTGGCATTAATGTGGATTGGAAGGAGCTCTACAGGGGTTGTGAGACATTACCCAGTACTCTTCCAGTCTACCAGTTCGACAGCGCAAAGAACAATGTAAATTTTGAAGCATTAAGAGGAGGTAATGAATCATCTACCCTTTTTTGCAATGGCCTTGAGTTCCAAATGAAGCAGAATAAGAAAGAATTCACATATGAACTTTCTTTGAAGACTGCTCCCTATCTTTGGGAGCATAAAAACAACACCATTGCCATTGTGCCAGGTGCATTTTATGTTGACTTAGCTTATGCCTTGGTGATGGCAAACCTGCAGCCAAAGAAGCCTCCCTCTGTGCTTCATCTAGGTATAAAATTTGAGAGTGTGCTTACTCTAAACTCAAATTCCAAAAAGCTGAAGATGATGCTGGAACAGTCAGAAAGTCAAGTCTTGTTTGAAATACAGTCTTCTGTGGCAACACACGCTTCCGGCACATGTAGGTATAAAGATCAGCAACCACTGTTAGAAGAAGCAGCCATTTGTCTTGATGTGATCTACCAAAGGTGTAAATTGGTTCTGACAGGACAGGAAGTGTACTCAGTTCTCTCTCAAGCTGGATTTGAGTATGGCCCGCTTTTTAAGCATCTAAACGATGTGCGTTTCGGGAACACATTCAAGGAAGCTGTGACCTCTTTTCAGGTTCCTGGTGAACTTCTGAAAAGTCTCCATGAACATGTCATTCATCCTGTGCTGCTGGATTATTTCATGCAAATGACTGCAGTGGTATCAATGGGGCAACAAGGAGCCAAGCAGGGATTTCCATCACAGATTGCAAGTATTGCTATCTCAGAACCCCTGCAGGAGACAATGGTCATGTATCTTCGGACCACTCAAGAAAATCAAGATTTTCTTGAGGTGTGTGGTTGCTTTTCTACCACAGAGGGGAAGGTTTTGGTGGAATTTAAGGGTGTAAGGATTTCCTTTTTGCCCTCCAGATCAGATGTTCCTCAGTCATTGTTTTTCTATAGTGAAACTGTTGCATTAGCAGGAGAGAGAGATGTTGAAGACTGTGAAATAAAAGCCATTATCTTTGAAGATCAGCTGGGCATTGCTAAAGGTCTAAGACCTTACATGTGCACTGATTCAGTCATTGTAGAGACCAGAAAGAAGGTAAGAGCTTATGAAATAAAAAACCTAGTGTTTGATTCATTGAACAGCAATGACTGTCTGAAGAAAGTTCTCTTCATTTGGGGTGTGGAGAACCTTACTCACTTGTCCTCTGAAATGATCCTTGAGAGCTTTGTGACTTGTTGTGAGATATTTCGTCAGATTGTTTTGGCTGTCAAAGAGAGCAAACGTTCTTGCGCCATCAAGGTCATAACTTACAGATCAACAGAAATGACGGTGGACCATGTAAGTCCCGGGTTTGTGCTTTCTGGTATGGTGAGGTCCTGCTCGGCTGAGATTGCGGATATTAATTTCCAGCATATTGATCTGGCTTCTTTGACAAGTGAAGATATCCAAACATTGGCTCATGTTATTAAAACTAACCAACAACAAGAGGTAAGGATCAGCAAAGGGCAGGCATCAACAACAAGAATAGTACAAACTCCAGTAAAAGACAGTGAGTTATGTGAAGAGCCAATAACAGCCAGCCAGCTAAGAGACTTTGTCCTACAGACTACTGATCCATATCGAATAGCCAATCTGTGTCCAGTCTCTACTATTAATGCTGATAGAAGTCCTGTCCCAGAAGGTTCAGTTGAAATTCGACTCACTAATGTGTGTGTACATACCTCTGACTACTTCCCAGTCAGCACTTCCCATTTTAAATTTGGCAGGACATTCTACTGGAACAAGCACGTGACACAGAATCATGACCTCCTGGCTTTGGATTTTAGTGGTGTCGTCTCTGCCGTTGGTAAAAATGTCAAAACTCTAAATGTGGGAGACCAAATAGTTTCATGTTATCCAGTTCCTGCTGCTTCAAAGATCTTGATTCCCGAAGCAGTGTGCTACAGCACGAAGGTACTTCCCTTTTTCCGAGAGATGCGATGTGTGTCCTACTTCATCCTTGCATGGGAGATCTTGCAGAGGCTGCTGTGTGAAGTTAGAAGAAGGCACAAAAAGTTGGCAATCATCTCCTCAGACTCAGCCGCTGTTCTCATACAAGTTCTTGCCCTCACAGCAAACAGGTCAGGCTGGGAGATTTCCTGTCAAGCTAATTTCTCCAAGGAACTGGCACATTTTGACGCTTTGCTTTTTCTGCCTCCATTTGATCAGTCGTTTCAGGGAATGTTCAGTACTGGTGACTCTGTGAAGCATGTAATTTTTGTTTTTAGCAGTCACAAGTCACCCTTAGTCTCCACAAGCAATGTTACATTGGAGGATAAAAAGATTCATGTGCACCACCTTGATGTGGCTTATGTTCTCCAGAAAGCAAATCTAGAGGCACAAAACAGAAATATCTCCAACTGGCTTCTGTCACTAGGCCTTGTTGCGCATTCTCTCCCTTATAGAGAGAAAAACGAGGTTGAAACTAAGTCTTCTTTCACAACAACAACAGTGCAGCAAGTTGTTCTTAACAATGATTGGTTCATACGTACTCACAGCTCTTTGCCTACAAAGGCTGCACAACTTTTTAAAAAGAGATGTGTTTATATTGTAACTGGAGGTCTTTCTGGTTTGGGGCTTGAGACGGTTAAGTTCATTGCACACAATGGTGGAGGCTGCATTGCAATAGTGTCAAGACGTGTTCCTTCTGATGAAATCCGCTTTCAGTTGGACCTCCTCCAGAAAAGAAATGAGGTTACTGTACTAAACATCCAGTGTGATGTTTCTGTGTCGATGCAGGTGGTGGAAGCCATCACCAAAATTGAGAGAAGATTTCCCTCTTGTCCAATCAAAGGAGTGTTTCATAGTGCCGCAGTGCTGCATGATGCGCTCATCGAATCCCTTGATGAGTCTCTTTTCAGAAAGGTGTTAAAACCCAAAGTCAATGGCACTCTGAATCTCCACTTTGCCACATTTCACAACAAATTAGACTTCTTTGTTTGCTACTCCTCCATCTCATCATTCATAGGAAACGCCTCACAGTGTAACTATGCAGCAGCCAATTCTTTTCTTGACACATTCTGTCATTATCGGAGAAACCTTGGGCTTGCTGGACAGTCCATCAACTGGGGTCCTTTGAACCTTGGTCTGCTGCTCAACAAAGACCACTTTCAAAAGTTCTTGGAGGCCAAGGGGATGATGACGATGGGTGTGCATGAAGTTCACAAGACCCTTGAAAAGTGTCTTTTAATAAACAGACCACAGCAAGTAATTTGCAAATTCAACTTCAAGAACCTCAGCTTTCATGTCCTTTCACAAAATCCCTCTCTGAGGGAGCGAATGGCAGCTTTAGTGGAAACAGCACTTCAAGATGAAATACACAAAAAACCCAAAGTTCAGCAGTCATTTACAACTCATGAGACAGTGAGGACAATAGTCAGTGAAATGCTCAATATAAATGTAGGCAAAGTTGATGATGACTCCTGTCTGTCAGCACTGGGCATTGACTCAATGTTAGCCATGACTCTGCAGAACCAAATCTACCAGGAGACAGAAATAAATGTGCCTTTGGTTACAATTATGGACCCCAACACCACACTTGCCACTTTGATCAATTTTGTCGATAGTTTAAAACAGAGGAGTAGATTTCAGTAATATTTGGAATCAAGTCAGATTCATGTTAAAAATCTAGTGGCTTTTGACATGACTCGAAATCACAACAGACTTGGAACTTAACTTGGGCTTTATCCCAGTTGACTCCTGACTTTACTTGAACTTGAGACGTTGGACTTTAAAAATACTTGACATCTTACACCAAGCATAAAGTGTGTTGCAACGGAACCGTACCTGTCACACAACAAGTGGGGAACAGAACCAGATTATTTGACATTTCTTTGTTTCCAGTGGAAAAATAGTTTCAACATGGAACCTTTCAAGATACAAATTGCCTGTTTAAAATGAATACATTTGTATTCAGAAGTGTTGCATTTACATTTCTCTTGTCTGTTAGCTTTCTTAACCTCCAGACTAGTTCTTTCTTAACATCAACATTCAGCAGGTCCAGAACAAAGAACCACTTTTTGTGCCACGTTACAAAAATTTGAAGGTGCACGATTGCATCACTGTTGGCGCACGCGCCCTGCTCAATGTGTCAAGTATAAACTGTTATAGAAAATTTTAGTACTTTGCTTCAATTTCTACTTGATACGCTGCAGGATAAAATGATAAAAGTATTCAAACCTCTTCTGTCTTGTTCTCTTCTGTGGCAAGGGTTAGGACAGATGGTTCTGTTTATTCTTAGAGAGATGGTTTTTCAACCATCTCCTATTCACTTGTATGAGATAACATTTATGCCACGCTGTGTAAGGTTCCATTTTTATTGTCAACATGTCTAGGACAACAGGTTTCACCTCATCTCTCTGGGAGTTACCTTGAAAACTGTTGTAGGAGAACCTTTGCTTTGTCTAGTCAGAACAATTTGGCAGCACTACTGAACACATCTCCAATGCTGTAAAAAATCCTTCTCTCTTGCAAGATTATAATAAAGCTGATTCTGAGTGACAATCATCGGTCTCTGTCTTGGTAAAAACAAATTTTTCTACAACAAATGGCGACGAGGATGGGATTTCTTGACTGATTTCTTCCGAGGACATTGACAGAAGGGCCTGATCAACCTGGGAAGAGCTTCCTTGCCTCAAACCCTTCTGACTTCTGACTCTGTGTTTTTGGGGATTCAGCACTGGGATCCAAAAGAACCAAATTCTTTGGTGAGAAACAATGAATTAGCATAATTTAATTAATTATCATCAATATAATTTGCTTAATAATTTGATAAAAATAACCAAAGGCCTGAAATCCAAATGATAAAAGATTAAAAATTTCAAAAGTTGAAATGGTTCTAAAAGTTAAACTAAAAGTTTAAATGAAATGCAAAAAAAAAAAAAAGAAAAAAAGCAAAAAAACTGTTTTCTACTGGGGACAAAGGGGATCGGGGATTTTTCCCGCCTTAGGACAGGGAGAGAGGACCTTGTTGGTGCGGACGACAGCATGAGACTTTCCACCAGAACGAAACTCAGAAGAAGTCTGGCCAAAAGCCCAAAACCCACTGATATGGGCAACAATCAATGCTGTTTGCCAGAGCATGAGGAGCGTTACACTCGACTCATCTTGAGAGTACATCTAATGCAGGCAGAGGAGAAACAGGCTGCAGCAAAGTTTTCCCTCCCTCCTGAAGAAGTTAAAGTAGACAAGGAAAGCAAATGTCCACCAACAGGCCAGGGAAGGGCCTGGGTTTTTGGACTGATAGGGGACTGTATGCAACAACAGTCCGACTCTGGAGCGGTCAAGAAACTGAGGGGGGTAACATACAAACACACACATACTTTTGCAAATATCTTTTCTGCTTATTAACTGCTGCTGATGTGGATTTGACGTTGACAGATGTAACAAGGGGTAAATGTTATCCCTGTGTTAGAAAGAGATTCTTTTCCAAAAAGGGTGATAACATAATTATTTTTAGACAAACAAGTTCTCTCTCTCATCATGGTAGATTCAGGGTCAAATATTGTTATTAAAAGTCATTAAAAGGCAGAGGAACACCTCCAAAACTCTGCGGTAACCATGTGTTTTCTATGTCAGCCTCAGGACAGATCCCACGGGCATTTTAAAGTCCATCGCATGTGTAACACCTGATGGACTCTCCTTCAGGTATTGTTTCCTGTTGTCAGAGTGTACCCCGTAAATCTAACGGGTAGACACCTCTGAGAATAGGGTTAGTTTTACTGCAGATGCTCTCTGTACAGTCTGAAGGTAAGAAAGAATCTAATTGGACAAGTGGCACC
Source organism: Crenichthys baileyi (assembly GCA_036173005.1). Classification (NCBI taxonomy): domain Eukaryota; kingdom Metazoa; phylum Chordata; class Actinopteri; order Cyprinodontiformes; family Goodeidae; genus Crenichthys; species Crenichthys baileyi. Next base: position 64,893 of record JAHHUM010002103.1, on the reverse strand, counting down.
ACAAAAACTCTAATATCATGTTCTCTATAACTCTCTGCATAGAAAGGCCTTATTCCAGAAACTGAAACTATTTCCCACCACTGTACAAAATTTTGAAGCATGCTTTTCCTTTAATCCAAAACAGATCTGTGTTGTTTTATTATAATGTCTGAAGCTTGTTATGAACTCTGGGTTAAAAGAAAATATGATGTGGGGCTAATTTAGAGCTGTGAACTAGTGACTGAAACGCCTAAATCTGTTATTGTTCATGCCAGAAAAAAAAAACCCTGAAGTCTGAAAATATTGAAGGTATTTAATCAATTTTTTTTATCTCTGCAGAAAGCTGGCAAGTGTTTAACGTAGTGGTTCTCAACCTGTGGTCCCTGGACGCCTGAGGCTCATGAGCCATAGATTGTGGGTCGGTGAAGAAAATTTAAATAAATCAATAAAAGGTATGCAATTTAACTGAACAGGGCTACATTCAAATATTAATAATAAAAAAACCAAAATGTTACACTTATTAAATAAAGGATCTAAGCCAATGATGGGTTCTGGCTTTGAAATCTATCAGTACTCAAAATTAGGTTTCTACTTTGGGTTGTTTTGGAGCCAGGGCTAGGATTCAGGAAATTAAAACTCATAGTGAGTAAAGTTCCTTATAACGGAATAAAGGCAGAAGAAATTAGGGTTCAGGAATTAATATCCTAGGAAAGTCCTTTATTTTAGTGATAAATAAAGGCCCCTCTTTTAACATTGAAGAGGAAGAGCGGCTCAAACTCCAGTCTCCTCCCCAGAGAGAGAAATGTTTGATTTCATGACAACTTGCATGAGTTTAAAAATGTTCAAATAAAGGTTTAATTTTTTGGGACTTATAGGGTAAAAGAATAATTAAATCCTACACTACCTAGGAGTACCAAACTAATTTCAAATTAGTACAAAAGAATCCTGATGATTATCAATCAAAGCATTTAGAGATATTGCTAAGAAAAGAGATTGTTAAAAATTTCTTTAAATTCCTGAAGCTTACTAAGTCACTGAGTAGATCATTAAAACATTCATTAAATTTACAATTTGATCGAAAAAAAACAAAATTTTGGCCATTTGTGCCTCTGTCTGTGATGTTTGTCTTTGTTTTTTTGACATAACAATTCATATTTAGAATAATGTTTTCTAATCCCAGACTGATTAAAACCTTAAGTTTTCAGGAAAGCTTCTTAACTCCTAAGAAGCAGCGTGTCTTTGTTGTAAGTTGATGTCAACAGTTCTGCAGTCTAAGGTCCACTAAGATGGGTTGGAAGGACAGGACCGTGGGACCGCCCACAGCCAACCAATAGACAGCCTATCAGAGGTTGGTTCCGCCTGGCTCCGCCCACCTACCAGGTTTTAACACACCTTAACTTCCTTGGAAACGCTCACCCTCCCTTCTGGAGTTCAACACTGTTTCAAAGAAAAGTGAGAATAACAAAGGGCGCTTGTTGTGATAACCGTGTTAAAATGCATGTTTATAAAATAATTAGGTAAGGATAAAGCGTGAAATTTAGATACATGTGTTTTATGATTAAAATGTTAATGAAATAATTTAAACTTCCTCAAAGAATTAGTTTTGCTTGCAGAATCATTGGGGATTTATTGGATTGAAAACTTTATCCTGGTGCCAATAAATTAAACTAGCTGAAACTTCAGAATAAACCACAAATAAGGAATATATTTTTGATAACAAACCTGAGTCATATACTATATACTATAATTTTATATATATTATATATATATATATATATATATATATATATATATATATATATATATATACTATAATTAATGATTAGGTTAATTGGTAGGATTTATGCATTGAACCTGCATGACAAATTTCCATCAACTTAAATTTACTCATCTTAATACAAAATCAAGATGATGTGACGCATTTATAATTGAAACATTAAAATGAACTGCATAACATTTATGTTTTATTGTTAATAAAACTGAGGTAACTGCATCTATAAACAACCAGATTTTTTTCAAAATTAATTTAGTTAAATTCACAGTGGTGAATTTAACTAATGCTCATTCATTTTAAATACATGATGATAAATTAATTCATTCTTAATTAATAATTCTAATGATTTAAATGGCTAAAACATAGAGCTAACAAAAGCTATACAATTTTAAATACATCAGTCCTATGTGGTTTAACTAGGTTAAAACTATATGCATGACTTCAAATGACATATAAGGGAAAATGCCACATTGCCCCCACAAACTGAAGCTAACAAAATTATAAAATAAACAGTCTAATAGGGAAAATAGACCTTTATATTAATCCACAAACTGTGACAAAAATCTTAATTAATGAACCTTTTGAGGAACATCTATTGGCAAGAAGGAAATGGTCCTGGTTTTTTTTCAATCATTTTGCTAAATTGACGCATGGGTTGAACCATGCGTACAAAGAAGGAATGTCAGCCTTAATAAAATAAAATGAAACACTGGGTTAAAAAAGTTTTAGCACTTATGGGAGCAATACAGCAACTAGAAAAGGTTGCTCATATCTCCAGTAAAGGCTGAGTGACATTGTGAGAAAAGATTACACTTTGTTTAGTAAAATTTGTTTATAAAACTGGTGCCCAGCTCCCCAAGGCCACATTCTGAAATGCTGTCTGAATGTACGGTGTTAATTCTTCTGATAAATTAGTCAGGAGATTCATTTTCCTTTGCTGGATATTTTGATGAAGATCCATGTATTATTAAAGTAGTTTCTGCCTAATGGAAAAGGTAAAAATACGAACAAAATTCTTTTAACCTTCAGTAATTGAACCAACTGTTGGGAATAAAGGAGTTCAGACTGCAGCAGAGCTAAAGTTTGACACAGCCAAGTGATACAGTGGATAAAATGCAGACTCAGGATGGACCAGTCTTACTTAGAAAAGTAATTGTCCCTATTTGAAGATTTCTGAGCTTTAATACGACGCAAACTGACTTGAGCACCTGTGGTAATAATGAACCACTGCATTTGCATTGCATGCAAAAAAAAGGGTAGACGTAAGTCTTTTTATTTTTATTTTTTTTTTTACAATTTTATTGTTTAGTTACAAACAAAACAGAAAGGGTACTCCTTTTCTTGCCAGGGAGAATGATGCCATCATATTTCTGCTGGAACCAGCGCATGGCCTGCAGAAACATTTGTTTTTACCAAGATAGAGACCAATGATTGTCACTCAGAATCAGCTTTATTATAATCTTGCAAGAGAGAAGGATTTTTTACAGCATCGGAGATGTGTTCATTAGTGCTGCCAAATCTTTCTGATTAGACAAAGCAAAAGTTCTCCATATAAGCTACAACAGTTTTCAAGGTAAGTCCCATGAGACCCAGAGAGACGAGGTGAAACCTGTTGTCCTAGACATGTTGACAAAGGAAATAGAACCTTAAACAGTGTGGCATTTTATCAGGCACTAAGGGAAGCATCTCAACTTGTTACTCGGAAGATAAACACCTAAAATGTATTTATAGTTAAACTCTGCTATTAAAATGACTTTCTCAAAGCCTTTTGGCAATCAGACCATTAAGACAAGCCTTTTTTCATGTCAACTAAAAAAAAAAAAACCTGGCTGCTTCCGACAATAATAAGTACTTACATATTAAAAGCTGCGTCGTGGGCAGAGATTTGTCGCTCAAGTACAATTTCTCTTTTGTTGTGAGTCACAGAGAAGCACACACAGGCTCTTCCTTTACATCTCTGTGTTTAAAGGAGGACAAACAGAGGAGGAGTGCAGCAGGGTCATGTGCTGAGCTTGACATGCAAATACCAAGTTACATTTTTTTTGTCACTAGAGGGTGCCAATATTCTTTGGCACATTATGCACGCCTAATCGCAATACGAAGGTTTACTAGTTTCGATATCATAAACTATGTAAAGTCACAGATGAAATATTATGTATTTCACATCATTTCATGGTACTTGGAAAAAGGAGGGAGGTGAGATGTTTAATAAATATATGGCGAAGCTAGGTAAAAAAAACACTCAAGGGAAAGATTGTCAAGGACGAAAGGGTTGTAATAATTTAAGATAAATAAATCTTTTATGGTAAAGTAATGAGGCAACAAGGTTAAAAGCAGCATGTTGATTGAGTTATTAAAAGGTATTTACAATCTGCATATTTTCTTAGATCTTACAATGTGATCACATGCAAGGCTCTTTCAACCAAAAGATTGTGAACCATACGCTGAGAGACCATCTTTTAAACCGGGATGCTACAGACTGTAAAACTTAAAACGAGTCAGCCGAGCGAACAACGACTCTGGAAGAGTAGGAGATACCATTCCAGTTCGAAAGGAGACTGGAGCGGACAGCCCGGCAGTTTGTGACTGAGCAGAAGTTCTGGAAAAAGGAAGAGAAGAACAAAGAGCGATCTGATGGCTGACTAAGCCGCAGGAATCAGAAGGTGGCTTGCATAATGATAAATTGTCAGTGGAAAGAAAAGACCAGTCTAAGCAGGCTCTTGATTGAGCGAGGGTGGATGCAGCTAAGGCTGAGAAGGACTTGAGATACCGATGAAAAAATGAGCAGCCATGTTAGAAATGTAGGACGACGATGAGGGACGGAAAGGTATTAAATTGATTCTATGCTCGGGTGAAACTAAGCAGCTGGCGACTCTGAAATGCTTTGAGACGGCCTTGAGCGCCAATAGAGGATCCTAAGAAATGTTAGGTATAACCTTTATTAATATTAAGCATAGCCGATTTTTCCATTCATACCATAAAGATAAGAATACTCATCGACACACATACGGGGATAAAAGGCCCAAGTTTGAGGTGAATGACCTTTGGTTGGGCACTGTTTGTTTTTTTTTTTAAAGTGGAGTAGCCGATAACTGTTTGATTAGAATGCCGCAGCACACTTAGATTAAGATTGGAGACCAGCTACTACACAACCTATCAGACAGACACCGCAATGGTGACACGTAATCTACTGATAAACACTAGGGGAGTGCATATCTATTGCTTTGGAGTGCCAGATATAAAACTACATGTGACCTTCTTTCGGGGCTCTTTGTCATCCTTTCACATACGCCGATGATCCGAGACAGAAGCCTCAGCGCTGATCTCTGTAATCATTCCTCTGCTTAATTAAGAATAAAGGAGCTGAAAGTTAGAAGCTGTTTGAGAGTCGTTCCTTTAAGAGTCAGCGTTAGATAGAGCGTGTGATCACTTCTGGGGACCAAGACCGGAGGAACTCTGAGATGTCTGATCGGCAGAAGGGTGCGGTAGTTCGGACAGAAAGCCGGGGACGAGATGATTTAAACGAAGCAGAAAAAGCCATCAGAGGAAGCGATACATTAGACAGCCTCGGAAGATGGAAAAATGAGAGAAACCAGATTAATGAGCTCCTACCGCAGGATTTAGAGCTGAGCCTGAACGAGATGGTAGAATACATGGGAGTAAATGATCAACCTAAATGAAAAGAGGGGTGGGAAACACCGCACGCTTGAAGAGCACATGAATGAAAAGATAGAGAAGAGAGAGTGGAGTGATACATCTCACCTAGAGACGAGCTAGGCCGGGAGCTAGCAAGGGCGAATGCCGGTGGGAGGGGGCGAGGGGGCGAGGAGCAGGAAGCGACGATGGAGAGGGAAAGAGGAAGTGCTGGCGTGGCAGAGATGGCGGCGAACTCACAGAGCAGGTGAGTAAGCGATGGAGTGCTGGAGAGAATCCATGAATGAGAATCCATGAATGAGATGAATGAATGAAGCAGGGAAAATGTAGGATGGTCGGTTTTGGAGAAACTGGTGGAGAAACCAGGCCGGGTGACGCAGCGGTGGAAGCCGGTGAGGAGGCAGGGCCACCTCGGCGACGCTTGGCAGAAGTGTGGAAGTTCTTAATGCGCTTTCCACTTGCCCAGAGCTGAGACAAGGAAAAAATGAGCCATCAAGGCGAGGCGAGTGCTCCTATGAGCGGTAGGGGAGGAAGGATTATGAGAGTCTGATACAAACAGTGCGAGGAGACGTCGGAGTCGTAGATGCGCTCAGCTGACAAGCGAGGATGAACACTGCTGAAGGTCCTTTAAAAGCAAGGCGTCGGAAGGTGATTGGATGGAGAATCAGGCGGACAGGATGCTGATTGGAAGGCTGGGATATGCACAGAAGAGTCATTGGAAGGTGGAGGCGGTGAAGGTGAGTCTTTCATTCTGAATTTTCATCTAAACTCCATTACATTTTATGTTCAAAAACAAGCACTTTAGTTTTTACATTTCACTGGCAAAAATGATCACTTCACTTAAAACATTTAAACTTCTAAATATCAACAGTGTCTCATCACTTTTTGTTGTATCTTGATGGAAAATCTCTCGAATTGTCAAAGGAATTCAAATGTAATCGTACCTGATTCCTAGATGCATTCAGCATATTGTTAAATGATTCCTAGTGTTTGTGCAGCATTCTTCTTTTTCTTTTAAATTGTTCTGAATTCTTGACAATATTTCTGTGAATCAAGATGAATCTCCCAATCTATTCTTAACTATCGTAACTATTTCATAACTGAATCCTAGGATGTCACTAATTGGATGTTAAAATTTGCAAAATTCCAAGAATTCTTACAAATCCTAAAATGTTATAATTCTTGGAGAATCGTAATATTCATGGCCTGTATGGAATAGTGGCATTAGCCACACCCGGTTCTATTTCATTTAGACTTTGTCCTATAAGGCTATTGCTAGAGGGTTTATCCCTTTGTGCAGGTGTGAGCACTGAAAACTTTAGTCCACGCCCACCTGTTAGGTGGGCCTCACCACAGTTAGTAAAAATTGCCTTCAGACTGGGTAATTGGCTCCCTTTTTTCCTTCAGCGTCAACAAGAGCACTAACGAAACTTGAGAGCAAAGAAAATGGCGAGCAGCAGCACTATCTGCCTTTTCCTGGCATGCCAGGCAGACTACATCATGAACTATGACCTGGATGCCATTTACAAGGGCTGCCTCGGATCTGACGATGCAGGTCTGGCCCTATCTCTGCAGCCCACCTGCCGTTCCTGCTGGCGCTTCCCACTGGAGGAGAAGCAACGACGGCTCGCCATTTTCTTGTTGCTAGACGGTGAATTCCCCCGTAGCAGAGCACTCACTGATCGCTCCCATCAGTGTGCCACCTATGCAGTGACTAACAACATCGCCTTCCTAATCTACACCATCTCGTGAATGTCGAGGTTAATTAGGTACAGTGATGATTCAACTCTGCCTGTGATCCCAAACAGTAACAGCCAGCTCAACGTCTCAGCCAGCAAACAGAACACTGAGTACAAACCTACCGGCAGACCTCCCTGGCATGTTTTAGGCACATGCCCAAAAAATCAAGTAGACGACTCGCTGGAAGATCTCAGCAATTAAACAAATTAGAAGGCCAGAATTACAGAGAAATGCCCCCGTTTCCCCTGGAAGAAGGAGACTTCGACAGTGAGCTGCTGTCACAACAACTGATAGGAGTGAGACAGCTGGAAATAATGGAATTCCCCTCTGTAATGGGAATTCTTTCTTAAGTGCTATGAACCTCATTTACCTTTCTCCTCTGACCTCTGTGTTTTTATTAGTGTTCTGTTATTTAGAGCAGATGGACTCTAAATCCATTACCAGAAGGTTTATGGTTAATACTCCCTAAAGAGTTATGTTTTGAGGGAGGGCAGATGGGCCTCATTAATAATTTTGTTACCTCTGACCTGGGAAGGGTTTAGGGGCCATAAAGTTAAACTCTTTGAAGCTGAGACAACACCCTCATTCTGCTATAAATATGATTTGTACTTTGTGTTCGGGGCTCTGTTCAATTTGACTTGCTTGGTGACAGAGTCTTCAAACACGGTATGCCTTTAAATAAACCTTTTAAAGATAAAGTCCGGCCTTTGTCTATTAAAAGAGTTAACTTCTCTCTCACTTTGATAAGAAAATTCCATCACACCGTCCAAAACAGATTTGCATAATGATACATAATGATAACCAGGAAAATGATCCATCTTCTGAGAACAATAAAGGGTTTGAGAACAGTCTTCATTCTAAACAGTCTTTTCCTAAATTGCCAGAGAAAGAGCGTCCCATCGGGCCAAGAACCCTAATAGTGGGCAACACTAAAATCTCCTGCAACAAGAAAAACACAGATGTTATGATTGGTACCAGTAATGTGGTATCCGATATCTCAGAGAATATTCTGGCAATGACACAAAAGAGCCCGACTCTAGAAAACCTTATCATACACTGTGGAGCCATGGATGACACGGCTAAGAAAAAATCAGAAGGATTGAAGGAGGATTTCACTCGTCTGCTGAATAAAGTTGGAGGTCTTAATATAAAGGTGTTTCTCAGCGGACCATTAGCACCGATTTTCTGTGGAGATGAGATTTTTTCGAGACTTTGGATGATTAATAAATGGTTGAAAAAAGCATGTGCTACTACATCTGTGAACTTGATCGACAACTTCTTTTTTTTTTTTTTTTTAAGAATTCTTTCGGCACTAGAGGCCTTTATTTTTGAAAGTAGGCACACAGGAAGGAGGGGCAAAGAGAGGGGGAGACATTCGGCAAAGGTCGCTTTGAGGACTATAGCCTCTATATGTGGTCGCGCGCTAACCCCTTACACCACCAACACCGTGCCCTTGATCGACAACTTCAATATTTTTTGGGAAAAAAGACACCTCTTCAGACGTCTCACACCTAATCTCTTCTGTTCAGTTAAAAAATCCACCAGCAGCTTCTACCTTCAGCAGAGAACATGGAGTATCAACAAAAATGATAACGCTGCCACCAACAGCTCCACCAGAGACAACCAGGCAGTTGGCTGAGAGAGAGAGGTCATCACAAAAGGTCTCCCCGCCGAATTCCACAGGAGAAGTAGACCCTGCCGTTAAACCCCCCTACCCCCAGACCCCGACCCAGACCGCACAGAACTCTCCTCTCTCCCCACTGAGCCCGATCTGTGCTTCACTGGATTCTGATAACATGAAAGGAGCTCTTAAGATCGGGACCCAAATGGCTCTGACATCTTTTACATTCAACACCCCCGTGGCCGAGGCCCTGCTACTGAACCAACATCTTCCAGAAGCCGCAGAGCCCCACCACTTCCTAATCTATCTCCTCCTAATCAGGACCTTCACATCACTTCTCTGTGATACAGTCTGGGCCCCAGTGGTAACTCTATCAGAAATGAGCATATCCAGGAAAAAACTTGGGCCCCTAATAGGAGATAGTTGTAAAATCTCTGTACTAATACGTGACAGAAAGAACAAAGCCAAAAGGATAAGAGACAGTAATAAACAATCAAACTTAAAAGCCATAAACTGTCAGGTACAACCAGACACAGAGTTAATATCAGCAACTCATATGAACTGGCTTTATTGAACATTAGATCTCTGTCAGGAAAATCATTTTGAATCAATGACTTCATTACTGACCACGATCTTGATGTTATGTTTTTAACAGAAACATGATTACATGAATTTAATGAAGCTCCCATTCTGAAAGACTCGACGCCTCCGAACTACAATTTTCTTTGTGAGAGCAGACAGCAAAGAAAAGGTGGAGGGGTGGCCACTTTGTTTTAAGATTTATTTGAGTGTAAAAAAGTATTTCTGGGCATATTTGACCCCTTTTGAATATTTGGTTCTCCAGATAAAGAGCCCGGGCCCGAACCATGTTCTTGAATTTTTACAGGCCCCTCCTAAGGGGCCAAAAAAAAACTTTTTTCAGTGATTTTTAATGGGTTTTTTATCTGTGATATGTGTTGGGGATTATTTTTTAATTTTTGTGGGATCAACATTCACATGGACAATCTTGAAGACAGAAGTGCAATAGATCTATGTGACACTCTTAAAAATTTTGGGTTTTGACTCAACATGTTTAACAGCAAACGCACAAAGGGGGACAAAATTTTGGACTTGATCATCACTAAGGGTCTAAAACATTTTCCCAAGGTGTCTGTAACTGATGTTGCCCTATCTGACCACTTTTCTTTTCTTTTTGAAAGCCATCCTCTAATGGCTCAGTTTGCCAAAGGAAAATTATAAAAAAAAGGCATCTTTAAGGACGGGGGCTGCTGAAACCTTTTAACCAGATTTACTCTTCTACCTCCACTTTGCCCTGTAAACACTATAAATGAGCTGGTAGAAAAACTTTCATTCTAAAATATCAGACATCATTGATTAAAATTTCCCCCAAATTTAAAGAGAAGATTGTTTCTGGGAAATAAAAACCCTTGTGTGGAGAAGTGCTCCCCAGTCAGAAGTAAAAAAAGGAGTGTCCAAAAGTGAACGCAGGGGGGCGAAAGACTGGACCCCAGGTTCACTATATTATCTATAAAGATAGAACTCTACAGATTTAAAACCTACAACTGAAAAAATGCAAGGGAATCTATCTTTTCTGAGATCACCGAAAAAAACATTAACTATGCTCGTGCCTTATTTGCCCCGGTCGGACAGGTTAACAAACGCCTCCTGAAACTGTAGCATCGGGACTCCACTCTACCGGGCCCCTGCAATGAATTTGCTAACTTCCTCATTGAAAAATCCAAAAAGATCAGAGGGCAGTCAGAAAAATCCACATCAGCTTCCAGTACCAAAGTTTTTTTCCAATTAGAACTGATTTTGACAAAATTTTCCCAATTTCACCAAATAAACTACAAAAACTTAGAAGAAACCCTACAGCAACCAAAAGCTCTTTTTCCCTGCTGTCTCGATGTTTTACCCAAAAGCTTTTCCCTCAAGAAAGCTTTGCCTGTCCCCCATACCTTTGGGTTTTAACGCAAATAATAAACAATTCCCTTTTGCCAGGTTTTTTTCCCCCAGGCCCTAAAAACAGCAATTATCAAACCTCTATTGAAAAAGAGCAACTTGGACAAGCTTCTACTGCAGAACTACAGGCCTATCTCAAACCTCCCCTTCATCAGTAAAATTATTGAAAAAGCTGTGTCTCAACAGTTAAACAACTTCCTAACTATCACCAATCGCTTCGATGTCTTCCAGTCAGGCTTCCTGCTCACCCCAGTGCTGGTATTATTGGACCTTAGAGCAGCATTCGACACTGTTTAACACTCTATTTTATTTTCAGCGCCTGGGAAAAAGGGTCGGCCTTTTTTGGTACCAGCACTCAATTGGTTTAATCCCACTTGAAGGACAGGGACTTTTTTGTGTAGTGGGAACTTTTATCAGAGCCCCTAAAAAATGTGGGGTTCCCCCCCCGGATCCATCTTAGGGCCCCTCCCGTTCAATATCTAAAAGCTCCCCCTAAAAATTAGATTTTTTAAAAAACAACATAAGTTATCATAATAATTTCAGATTAAAACCACACAGCTAATTTTTACAATGTACCAGGTGGGCTATAAAACCCCTTTCAAGCGCTGGGAAATGCCCCAGAAGAAAATCAAAGCATGGTGTGCCAAAATTTTTCTCAGCTGGGAAACAAAAAAAAAACTGAAGTAATAATTTTTGGGCCAAAAATGAAATGTTTAAAAAATTAGCACCAGCCCTTTAGTTAAAACAGCTAGAACCCCCCATTCCCGGGTGGAAATCCCAGGTGTAGTGATGGACTAAGGGCCCGAACCTTTAGAGGCACATAAAATAGTAACGAGGTTGGTCTTTTTATCACCCAAAGAACATCTCCAGGATTTAAAAAAATAATTTTCTCCCGCTGGGGCCTTTAAAAAATAAATTTTGGGTTCCCCTAAAACCCGCCGCCCAGAGACCGTTTTTTTCCCCCAGGCTGTTTTTTTCCGTTTTTAAAATTCAATAGAGACTAACAACAGCATACAGATTTGCTGCACCTTTTTTTTTATTTATATATGTGTATATTTGTACATTTTAAAAAATTGGGATATTCTGTATGCCCCCAAAAAAAAAACCCAAAGGGGCAAAATGTACCGGAGTCAAATTCCTTTTTTGTAGTTACAAACTTGACAATAAAGGCTGATTTTGATTCTGAGTTTTAAGTAAAATTAAATTACTGCAACGGTGTCTTCACAGGTTTTCCTAAAAAGTCCAAAAGAAGCTGGCAGTTGATCCAGAACGCCGCTGCTGCTTTCCCCCCTTTCCTCAAAAAAAAAAAGTGGAGCATATCACCCGGTTTCTAAAGTCCCTACACTGGCTCCCTGTAAAAAAAAAGAATAGACTTTAAAATCTTCTGTTAGTCAAAAATCACTGAATAGCTTAGCACCAAAATATATTACAGTCTTTTTTTTTCAGTGTATCAACCACCTAGACCTCTCAGGTCTTCTGGCTCAAATTTACTCTGCATACCCAGAACCCCGAACCAAAATGGAGAACAGTTTTTAGTTTTTTATGCCCACTAATCGGGAAATAAATCCAAAAACGAAAAGGCTGCCCTAATTTGCTTCAAATCAAGAAAAAAAACATATTTGTTTAGAGGGGCCCTTTTGTCTGTCTATCTAAACTTTTTATTTAAGTTTTCAGTCCAACTTTCCTTTCTTTTTCTTATCCATCACCCATTCTCTTATTTTTTATTCCCTTTTTAGCCACTTTTTAATTACTGTAATGTGTTATAAAGAAATTTTCCCTTTCCCTTTGAAGAACACACAGAGCAATTTCGCTGAAACCATCCTAAACCTCTGTTCAGCATTAGCTGTGTGCTGCTCCTGCATCGCCGTTTGGCAGACCCTGCTGCATCGTCAAATGTGGCTCAGTTTCTCCTCTTTCATCTCAGAAGATTTAAAGAACGAGCTGCTGGAAGGCCCCATTTTGAGTCTGTCCTGGAGCAGCTGCAGATGTCTCAGGAGGAGCTGGAGCTGGAGGCATAGGGCTCCATCTTGGCCTGGCACATGTTCCTCCCATGTCACCAGCCATTAGCGGGATTGTCAGGATAAAACTGGTTGGGGGGATGTGTGTTGAATGTTAACTTTTTGGATGTTAATTGTTATGTTTAAAACATAAACCTTTCATCTAAGAGCAAAGTTCCTGAAACTATAGACTCAGCCAGATTGCATGATTCTGCTGTAGTCTCCTCACACATCCTCCACACAAGGTGAGACTGGAACTTTTAAACAGACATTTAAAAATGCGCCATGATCTCATGGCTTTCCAAGCAGCCCTTCTGCTTCTCCACCTCTTCAACAAACATGAACCCACAAGAGCATCCCATGCTGCTTGTGCGGAGCCAACCTTTAACTTCTCCCTGTCATGCTCCACCATTTGGGGCTCTGTTTTTGTTTACTTTTCCTTGTTAGGTGTATTTCTGTTCTTTTAGATCAGTTGTTTACTTCTGTTAGTTATTACTTTCTAGATTCTTGTGTTCATCAGTTGGTTTATTTTCCCATTTTGTCAGACTTTCCCCAGGTCGTGTTATTAGGTCTAGTTTCTTTTTGCTCTTTCCCTCTTGTTTACCCTTCCCTGCAGTCAGGTCTTATTAGTTGCTATTAGTCACATTCCCCTCTGTTTCCCTGCTTCCCGGTTACTCACCTGTTACCAATTACCTCTGATTACTTTTCCCTCTCTCTCATTGGTCCATACTCTATGAGGGGCCGTTAGGGACATTATTCTGAATTTACTCTCACACACATTACTGAAATGTTACATGCTTTTACACACACTACTGAAATACTCTCATACACACTACTTAAAAAATAACCTTAACAAAAACTCCATACTGAGACATTGGTACTTTCCAGAATGTTTATTTGCATATGAAAATATAATCTTACAGCACAGTCAAGCACAATTAAACTGCTCTGATTAATGCTATAATTTGTTGATCTCTGTGCTAAACAAGTACTTTATAAAACTGGAAAACAATCTTGAGATCAGAACTGTGATATGAGTACATTTGCTATTTGACAGCATGTAGGTTATTGATATAATTTCATGATATTGAGGTGGTAGAGATGGCTTTTAATTTTTTGCTTTGTGTATCTGAATACAATTTTATCTCTATAAAAATGTAAAAGAATTTAATGTAAAATGTACTTAATTGGCTTAAAATATTTGTATTTATAATTAATCTTGTAATGTAAAGCAGAGCTAATGGTATTGGAGATAGCAAAAAAAAGCGTCAATTTAAAAAAAAAAAAGGAACTTGGCTTGATACATAAAAAAAAAGTTAAATTGGCTGACTGCAACAAAATAGTGCTATACTAGACAGATTTCCCTTTAAGAAATATAAGGTTGTTTTTAAATTTTAAACATCTAAGCATACTTTCTGTAGACACATGGTTTAAAGGACATGTCATTCTGTGTCATATTTCTTTCACCATTATAGTCGGAATTAATAACTAATCAGCGATAACAGCTGACAAAAGAATGTTTATGGACTTCTGGGATTTAAGAGAGAGAGATGATTGAGTACTACAATTATTTACATGCCAAAAGTCAGAATTAATAGTATAGTATTTTTTCTTTCAGGTTTAATGTTGACTGTTTTCATTTTTTCTTGGAATTTCTTGTGCAAAATTAGGTAGAGGCATGTTGCACAATTACCTGTAACAATTCACTAAAATGTAAATTTTTGCATAGAATTCTAACCAGATATAGATTGCAGGGTGCCCTAATCACAGGGTGCCCTAATTAAATGGTAGTGTCACAAGAATGTTATTTATTTTTATTTGATGCTTGGAGGATTGATTCTGTCTTAGATTTCATAATCTTGTAAAAACATCAGTCACCCACATCTTCATCCGTGAGAGGCTTCTCACCTATGATTCTGCCCTCGGCTGTTTCGCCGTATGGTTACCACTGTTGATATTGTGGCATTGGGTTCCAACAGTTTCACCAGAGGCACATTCACCCCTCTCTCCTGAAACATCTTGTTCTGCAGGGTCATGGCCTGCATGGAGTCCATGCCTAAGGATGAAAGAGGGCAGTCATCACTCAGCTCATTCTGATCAATGTCGATGGTCGCGCTGAGAAGAGAGAAGACATATTCTTTAAGTGGAACAGAGTCAGTTTGCTCAGTCTTAGACTCTTCCTCTGTAGGTTTTTGGAAGACTTCGTTGACTAATGCAAACAGACGTAAGGTCAAGGCTTTGTTTTGAGAGAGGATATTGTATCTGAGGTTCCTGAAGTGAAACCTGCAAACAGCTTGTTGGGGCCGATTAAGGATGAGGCTTTGCTCCAGGCTTTTATGAATCTCTGCAACGTCCAACACCATCATCCCCTTTGCCTCCAAAAAGCGATGGAAGTGCTCCTTGTTTAGGAGCAGGCCGAGGTTAAGAGCTCCCCAGTTGATGGACTGTCCAGGTAGCCCCAGTTTGCGCCTGTACTGGCAGAACAAGTCAAGAAAAGAGTTGGCTGCTGCATAGTTTGTTTGGGATGCATTTCCAAGGAATGCTGAGATGGAGGAGTAGCACACAAAGTAGTCCAGATGGCAGTACTTTGTTGCATGGTGCAAATTTAACACCCCATTCACTTTAGGTTTAAAAACCTTCTCATAAAGGGATCTGTTTAGAGTCTCAATCAGACCGTCATGTAGGACAACCGCACTGTGAAACACTCCTCTGACCAGACAACCCCTGAACTTTTGCCCGATTTCATTGATGACCCTGTGCACCTGTTCAGAGACAGAAATGTCACACTCCATGCTGGTGATGCTGTTTCCACACTGCTGCTGAATATTGAGTATTTCTTTCTGCATGTCTGCTGATGACTTGCTCCTGGAGAGAATCACGATGTACTCCCCTCCTCTTTGTGAGATAAACTTGACCGTTTCAAAGCCCAGGCCAGAGAGACCACCAGCCACAATGTACACTACTCTCTTTCTGAACAACTGTGTTTTTGATGGCAGCAGCTGAGTCTCAGACAATCTAGTCTTATCATTTTTTTCCAAAGCAATAACGGCCAGTTTTTGTGAGCTGAAATATGAAGGTAATGTCTCTGGTTCTACACCAGTGCTTTCAGATTTCACACTCTGAAAGGTGAAGCTTTTGAGAGGAAACTTCCTGCTGAAATTCAGCAACTTCAGCCAGTGGAAAATATGAGGTCTGTGCGCTTTCTGATAACCTTTTTGCAAAACAGCCTGCATCTGAATTGTTTGTTCATGAACACTTTCCTTTATGTTTTGGCACGTCCTGAACAAGCAAAGTTTGCATTTGAGATTCACAGAGTACTACAACATGCCGAACACCTGGGAAATTGCACGTTTTCACGGTAAGGTACTCATCGAATGGTGGCAGGATGACGAACGCATTGAGTTGATTGATGTCTATAACAGATCCATTGCACTGTGTGCTTAAAATTACGTTCCAACCAAATTTGTGAGCAGTAAGTGCCAAGACTTTCAAAAGAGCTGAATCAGTTGCTGGGCAAACGACACCCAAATTCCGTTTGGGTTTAGGCAAGACCCGATGGAGCATCTCCCAAGCCAGCACAACGTAGGAAACACAAGGTGTCTCTTGAAAAAATGGTAACCTCTTGATGCTGTAGCACACGTCATCCGGCACTTGAATCTTCCTAGCAGCCATAATGGGATAACAACAAGCAACGTGGTCTCTGACTTTGAGTTTCCTAACGTTTTTTCCCACTGCAGTAACAGTACCGCTAAAGTTAAGGGCGATTAGCTGATGCTTCTGAGATGAGTGCTTGTTCCAGTAGAGCGTCTGACCAAAGTTCAGATGTGAGGCAGTGACTGGGAAGTAATCAGATGTATGAACACATATCTTGCTGGGTCGAATCTCAACTGATGTGTCATTGATTGGGTCTGACTCTTCGTCGAGAGGAAGGAGGAAGATCACTCAGTTGAGTCACAATATATGCATCAGATGTCTGAAAGGTAAAAGGTTTAGAAGTTGTGGAGGTGTAACTACCCTCTGTACGGTCAGTGTCTTCCAATGAGGTTCGCACAAATGAAGGTTTTAAGATCAGCCCGTCTTTTATGACCAACTCTGGGTACTTTTCACAAGGGTGTGATCTCAGGACCTCAGAAAGAGCTTTAATGTCCTCAGTAGATGTGGAACCTATGTCAATCAGCTGAAAGGAAAGATCAGCAATCTCTGCTGCAAAAGATCTCATCATACCAGCAAGAGCAAAACCTGGACTTATGTGATCTACAGTGATGTCAGATGAGCGACAGGTCACTGCTTTAATGGCTTTAGGAAACTAAATCCGCTTTAACTCTAGGACTATTTGACGAAAAATCTCACAGCAGCTTGCAAGATTCTGCAAGACGTCATCAAGTGATTGTGATTTAAGATCTTCTTTGCCCCACAAAAATATCACCTCATCAAAGGCTTTCTTAATATCTGTGATATTGAGGTTTGAAAGTAGAGAAGGAAATCCATTGCTTAAAATATCCTTTGCATGTGTAAAGGAAACATATCTAGATTGTGGGTCTAAATGTGGTTGTAGAGCTTTTGAGATCCCTAAACGATCAGAGAAGACCAAAACCTTTGCAGGGTTACAAGAAGTGGAACTTTCAGGGACAACACTGAAATCATTATGGTAGAAGTACTGTTCGACCACATGACACTGACAGCCGAGGTACTAGATTATCACGTGCTTCACCTCAGCCAACACTCTGCCTTCCTTGTCTGCAAAGCAGCCGCAAACCTCAAAGTGATCTACACCCACATCAGTTGCTCTCAGGTAGATAATCATCTCATTCTGCAAGGGTTCAAACACACCAAGTAAATATATGTTCAACTGTGACAGGGAGAAGTTGCATTAAATAATCCAACACTACAGGATGAAAACAGTAGTCGTGCAAATGAGGTCGAAGCTCTTCTGGAACTGAAACACCTGGAAAGGCCTACTTCAGATCTTCCCCATAGTGCACATTTGCTTTATTCTGGAAGACATCTCCATACTGGAAGCCACCTTGAGAGAGATATCCATAAAACTCATGAAAACTCACAATAGATGTGCATCGTTTGGAGATTCAGCTTAATGAAATGTTTTGCTCCTCAATCAGTCTCTCTGTCTTTGAAACCACTGTGCCAGAAGCATACACTGCAGATGAGGAAAACACCTTGAAGCTAGTTTCTATTTCTTTTTGCTCTAATTGCACCTTCATGGAGCTGCAGCAAGCTCAGGGGCACTTTTGGTTTAGTGGTGGCCATGAATGACGCCAGACCCAGCTGTGCGTAAAAGACGCCAGGGATGATGGGTACGTTACTGTGCTGGTGCTCCTTCAAGTAGAAGGTTGAGTCAGACGTTAGGTTACAGCTGAAAATGTTGCTTTCACTTTCCGTCTGACAGAGTACAGGATGAGAACTTGCTTTGTTGTTCTGTGCAGCTACAATGATCAAGTCTATATCAGAGCAGTCAAACTGGTACTTTGGGAAAAACAGTGGTGTTATCTCATAGCCTTTGTAGAAAACGGTCCAATCTACGTGAAAGCCCAGTTCAAACAATTTGGAAACAACAGCGATGACTGATTCATGATCTTTCTTGGGTTCTACTGAGGCAACAACTGCTATGTTGTTTCCAAGAGTTTCCATAACGTTTCTCTGCAGCGCTCTTCTTGGTGTTGGGAATTGGGAGTTTTTATTTAGTGCTTGTCCACCAGAGGTCGCCCTGGAGAGTTTTCCTTCCACCTACAGGTGTTCCTGATCCTCTGCTGATTGGCATCACCTTGGAGGAGTATTTAGGAGCCTGCCACCAGTACTTCGGTGCCTGAGTGTTGTGCCCAAGTGGTAAACATCAAGCCAAAGAGATATTTCCAGTCAAACCTTGCATATGATAACCTTGTTTGTCTCTCCCTGCTTCCTGCTAGAAACCTGTGAGGTGTGGGCTGTTACCTACAGAACTGGACTCGGATATACAACTCCTACACCAACTGCTTGTGAACCTGGATAAATCATATCTAACTGAGGTACGGCTCCGTTCCCCCCAAAAATACCTGACTCTGTGTGAACTCTGGACCAAAGACTGGACAAGCTACTTGGATTACTGGACTCCCAAACCCAATGGATTAACCCTCCTGAACTTCGTTGTTCTGAAGATCAAGTAAGCCACTTTACTGAATCCAATGTGGATGTTTTCCACCTCAGTCCTTAACTAACTCTCGACTCTCTCTCTCTAGTGGACTTCAAGATCCAACCCATCCTCGTTCCTGTAGAAATCTTTTTGTGAAATAAAATAAATATTTGAACCTTGTCTGGTCTCCTGAGTGAGTTTTCGCATGTGGGTCAGAAAAATCCCTAATACAATGACACTTGGCCCTATCTCTACAAAGACTAAGTTTTTCCTTCCTTTAGCTGCTGACCGCAAAGCTTGCTCAAAAGCAACAGGCTCACAAATGTTTCTTGCCCAGTATTCACCTGTGCAAAAATCGCTGATCTCTGCTTGGTATCGATACTGGAAGTTTCATCAGAATAGAAGACTGAGGGGACAATAGTTTCATGCTTCATCATGAGTAGAATTTAATTAGTCCGGCCACTCCAGCAGCTGACTCTGTGTGTTCGATGTTGCTCTTCACTGAGCCAATCTGCAGTGTGCCTGATCCTGGAGGTTTGGCTTTAGCAATGACATTGGAGATGCTTTCTGCTTCTGTTGGGTCTCCAACTGGAGTTCCAGTTCCATGAGCCTCTATGTACTGGACACTTGCGACATTGCTGTCTGAGTAGGTTCTGCGCAACAGTTCCTCTTGCTGTATCATAGAGGGTTTTGTAATTGGAGTGACCGAGTGTCCATCTTGGTTTACTGCAGTTTTGCTGATTATACCCCATATGTGGTCAATGAAACAACATATGGAGAGAAAAAAAAATCTATGTTCCTATTTCTACCATCTGAGTTTTTAAATATTTTCTAGGAACAAATTTATTAGGATCAGTACATGGTTTAGAAAATCATTGCTGCAACAACAAGGAAAATGGTCTCTATCAATGGTCAGGTTTTCTGAAACTAAAAGGTACAACTGAATAAATCACCCGGGATGCTTACTTTGCTAAGTTCTGATCCAAGGCAACTTTCCTTTTTTTTTCTTTCCAACCATACTGATCACTTGAATATTATTCACAGGAAAGATAAAATTGTTTGCTTTTTTTCACTACCCAAGTGTTTCTATAAATGCTTGTGTATATGAAGTGGTGTGTGCTACAACTAGCAAAGGATAATATTAGCTAATATGGAGCACCATATTTGATATCTACTGTAATGGAGATGTTAACAAAAAATAAGCTGGTGTGCAGTTTGACTAGTGTTGGTCAGGACACAAAACTGAAGCTTATTATTGTTTTGTCTATATTGAATAGTAATCATCATGATGATGGCGGCGCACCGGGGTGCAACTGCTTCTCGAGCTCCTGGGACTAAGCCTTACTTTTAAACCTATAAGGCCACTTTTAGTACTAGATTAGTGTTGAATCCACATACGAAGTACAGCTCAACCGAACTGAAGATCATCAGAGATAGTTTCAGATATTACAATACCACCAAAGCTGAAATCGGCACTCGACAGACAGCGGCTTCTAAGGACAACGGAGTGGCGCAGCAGATTATGGGAAGCAATGGGCAAGAGAAAACAATGTGCCCAAAAACAAATGAGAAGAAAGCAGGCAGGTGCGCTCCCCAGCTAAAGGCTAGCAGACCGCCAATTGGGGCGACTGTGGCTCAGGTGGTAAGAGTTCGTCCTGTAACCGGTGGGTTGCTGTATTGCGTATCCAGCAGTCATTCATAAAAGGGGAGCAATTAAGTTAAAGCGTGGCTTGACTTTTCTTTCTGAGGTCTACAGAAGCAAACTGTGTTCCAGAGTTCCCAGCAGAGACCCTGACTCTAACAACGCCGAGCAGTGCGGTTTTCCCCGACTGAAGGAAGGACAACTGGACCACAGTACCGCACAGCCGCAACGTGCAGTTCAGTCGGACCGGCTAAGCAGCCGACCCCCCCACAGCTACGGAGGTTAGATGCAAAGCCAATCCCTTTGTTCAGCCACACATGGATGCTTCCCTCAACTCGTCGCCCAGGACAACTTTTCCTAAGCATGGTTCATGTAAGAGGTGGTGTGTGGCAGAGAAGATTAGTTTAGACTGAAGTAAGCTAAATAATGTTTTATGACTTTTGGTTTTGTTTGTGTTGAGAAAACTCAGCTACCAAATTCTACCAGACTAGCTGCTCAGTTGATGTGTTCTGTGTTGTGTTTTTAAAGTTAAGACAAACTTTATTTTGAGGGTGGTTTTAAACGCAGATAGGCCATAACGCGCCATCAACGCTTATGCATTTCAACCCTTTTATTAGTGGTATTTTAAAGGTACATGTTTGATTTTAGTAACAAACTATAAGCTTCTTTTGTTAGCTTCAACAGCTAATGGCTAAGGTAACACATGGCTCTCCCACCTTATGAGTCAGCTAAAGATCATTTACCCAGAAAGGTTGTTAGTTTCCAATCTAGAAACTAATATTTCCCTAAATAATTTTTTACTAAATGTGATAACTAATTAAACACCACTAAGAATCATTTATTCAGAAAGGTTATTGGTTCTCATTCAAAATAATGTTTCCTTAAATTTAATTTAACATTTCCTTAATAATATTTCCTAATATTATTGTACTAAACAAAGCCAGCTAACTAAACCCCATTGAGAAAAAGGTGGGTTTTATTCAGAAAATCATTCTTTAAAATATTATTTCATTAAAATAATGTTTTATCTGATGTTGCAGTGTGACTGGTGGCTTGAACGGACCAATTATTCCCTAAGTTAGTTTCAAGACTAACTCAACCTCATTTCCAAACTCCTCAAGACAATCCTTGGCTCTCAAACATAAATAACATTGCATGGTAATGCTACTTCACTCTTTTGGTCCTGGTTTTTAACCATCTTTGATTCACTTATTCATATTGTACATAGCCCATTAGTCTTCCTTATTCTTTAATTTTGTTTGTTAGTTTTAGTTGGATTGTTTTAGCATAGTAAAGAGTTTGTTGATTGAAATATGTTTGACTTATTTTTCTTAATAAATTCTTGTATTTTAAGAAATTGTGTGAATTCATTCAGTGTGTGTACAGTGTTTTGCTGTTCAATAATGCCAGACTCACCCCTTTTATTATTGTCCTAATACCACCACTTTATTGGACACAGGACAACCCTTAACACACCAAATTATTATTTAATAAAATATTAATATCAAATAATATAATAATAATAATACAACACAGTGCACAGACTGGCAGGTCTTCAGAGAGGTAGCTAGAAACGCTGGCTGAATGCTGAGATGAGAGCTGAAAGCTAGCAATGCTGCATTCAGGACAGGGAAGGCATCAGCACTCAGAGAGGTAAGAAAAGGACTGACTGCAAGCATTGCAAGAGCCAAAGCCACAGACGCCCAGAAAATTCAGGGTCCCTTTACCACCAACAACCCCCGGCACATGTGGAGGGGTATCAAGTGCATCACAGACTACAACACCAGGGATGTACAATGCCAAAGAGAACCCTCTTTGCCAGATGCACTTAACAGGTTCTTTTGCCCGCTTTGAGGACTCTGACAACCCCCTGTGCACCAGACTTGCACCACCACCTGGTGACATGCCCCTCAGTGTGACCACAGCAGACATGAGGAAGACCCTCCAGGGAATTAACCCCCACAAGGCTGCAGGTCCTGACAACATCCCAGAGTGGGTACTGAGGGACTGTGCACATCATCTGTCTGAGGTGTTGACAGACATCTTGAACACATCACTGTCACTGGCATCTGTCCCCATCTGCTTGCAAACTGCTACTATTGTCCCTGTCTCCAAGTGCTCCACAGTAACATCGAAGTCACTGTGGACCCCCATAAATACGCCTACAGGAAGAATCACACTTCTGACAACGCCATCTCGTCGATGGTCCACATAGCCCTCACGCATCTGGAGAGCAGTAAATCCTACGCCTGTCTACTCTTCCTGGATTTCTCCTCAGCCTTCAATACCATCATCCCACAGACCCTAGTGCAGAAGCTCTCTTCTCTTGGACTGAGTCCCACACTGGGGAATTGGGGCCTGGACTTCCTGACCAACAGACCTCAGACAGTCAGTATCCACAACACTGTTTCCTCCTCCATCACACTCAGCACTGGCTCCCCCCAGATCTGCATGTTGAACCCCCTCCTGTTCACTCTGCTGACTTATGACTGCTCAGCAAGACATCCCAGCTGTCATAGTAAAGTTTGTGGATGACACAGCAGTAGTGGGATGAATCATGAATAACAGTCCAAATATAGAGAAGAGGTTGAACACCTGGTTGAGTGGTGCAGAGAAAACAACCTCTTCAACAGTGTGAAGAAGACTAATGAGATGGCGATTGATTTTATAAGGGACAGGCGCCATCTCCCTCCCCTGCACATCGGAGGAGCAGCTGTGGAAGTGGTCCCCAGCTTCAGTGTACCTGGATGTGCACATATCCAGTGACTTCACCTGGAGTACCAATCCTTCCTGTGTGCTCAGGAAGGCTCACCACCATCTCTACTGCCTTGGGAAACTGAGGAATGCTGGACTTGGGAGTTCAGTCCTGAGGAGCTTCTACCACTGTGTGGTGGAGAGCATCCTCTGCACCTGCATCACCATGTGGCACAGCAGCTGCACTGCTGCTGAGAGGAAGACTTTGCAGAGGGTGGTAAAGGCTGCACAGAAGACTGTCGGGATCAGTCTCCCCACTACCTCGGACATCTACACATCATGATGCAGGGGGAGGGCCCTCCGCATCATGAAGGACTCCTTTCATCCCCCATACAGTCTGTTCCAGCTCCTCCCCTCAGGCAGGCGGCTGCAGAGCATTCAGAGCAAGACCACCAGGCTCAGAAACAGCTTCTTCCCTGAAGCTGTCAGACTGCTGAACTCGAGCCGCACTCTGTAGACTCTCTCACTACACGCTGACCTGCAAACACTTCACCCACCAAAGGTGCAATATTTCACTCACTTATAGGTGCAATATTAAGGACTACCTCGTGCTTTACATGTGTATTTAGAACTTTGCAAAGCTAATTTCAGCCTCACTATTTAACTGCTGTACATATATTTTAACTTAATAATACTTTGTCTTTTTATTGGTTACCATATTTTGTATTTTTATTGTTTACTTAAGTATAAGGCTTCTAAACCGGGACCTGAGTCAGAATTTCGTACCTTAACAAATAAATGTAAGCTGGTATGAAAAATAAAAAGCCCTGAATCCTAATCATGAGTACAATCATGATTTCTTCGAGATTGAATTGTATATCTCTTTGTGGGGGTTTTTTGTGTGTCTGTGTGGTCACTTTAACTCTCCTTCTCTTTCACCAATAGATGGCACCTATTGACAACCATGAATAAAACTACAGAAATTGAATGGGATATACAATACTACAAACCTAATGCTAATGAACTTGGGGATACGGGTAACAGTCTAATTTCTGTTGAAGTCTTTGTAACAGCCGCACCCAAATGTAAAGAGTACATTTGCTTCACAAAGAGGACTTCAGTTTTGAGTTGTAGAGCTGTTTTCTTATTCTTCACCAAGAAGCAGGAAGAACAACCATTCTTGCAACTATTCTAGTGTACACTCTGTCCTTAATCTGCACGTCAACAGATCTGGTGTGACCATTGGCAGTTTAATGTACATTGGTTATGTGTTCAATTGGCCAAAGTGCTCTTGGAAGTTGTGGATCCACCAGCATGACAACTGGGCCCACAACTACATCAGTCAGAACAGAATGCCATTTCTATCTGAATTGCAGACTAGGAAGATGGTCTTGCATTAGCCTGGAACAGAAATTTTCTGCTAACACTTGGGAGTGTCGCTACCATCTCCTGCTCAGTAGCTTAGTTTCAGGCTAAACAACCTGAGACAATGACCCATCAGGCCTCCCCATCAATAAATTATTTGGGGTGACAGGATCAGGGTCAGCAACACTGGAAGAAAAATATCAGTTTTGATTTTAGATGCCCTCCACTTCACTCACAACTGTTCTTAAAACTTCTGCAGACACAGACTGACCATCTACAGTGGTGTAAATAGCTATCTTAACTGATTGGATCTCCTTTTCCCAAACAACTCCGAAATAGGGTAATCTTGAAAGTGAACTTCTGTTTGACAATCATTTGCTGAAGGTCCAGAGACATGTCGGCTATTGCTATCTTTAGCTCCTTTTCTACGCCATTGAAATTGATACCCTGATCAGAAATGATTTTCCACAATTTTCCGCAACGATTGTCCTTAGTGCGCAGAGATAAGAGTCAATATTGATATGAGTGAGAAAGTCAAGATTTACTGCTCTTGTAGTTAAACACATGCCCTACATTTTCTCAGTTCATCGTCAAAATTTGACCTGAAATGGTCCAAAACAGGCTTTCCCTGTTGAACAACAGGGAGGTTAAAAAAGATGAAGAGGAGCAAGTGGCAGATTAACCCTCTAGGGAACAGTAAGTTTGCCATTCCAATGTCTACAGTCAACACATTGTACAGATAATGGTAGAAAGCCTTTCTTAAGGTCTTTTACTATATCCAAATGAGGAGTGACTGAATGCAGGTAAAAATTAGCAACAAGCCTAGCTTCATCCAGATTGAGGTGGTCCACCAAAATCTGGTATTTGAACAGTTCAGAACTACCCTGAGGTAATAAAATGGTTAGACATTTTTAACTGTACGACTGAAATAAGGGGAGATTGGTCGGCCCTTTGTATGTCTCCTCAATTACAGCTCCAACATTGTAGTGATGCTGTGATACTGGTGTCCATGGTGACCATTTATTCTCTGGTGTGCAGTGAACAGCAGCAGGCCTAGTCCTTTGGGAGGCGGTGGGTTAGATCTTAAACGGTCGTTTATTCTGACTGCATTTAATACCTGAGATGATAGCTGCCCTCTGTCACTGATAGACTCCAGCCTCCTGTGTCTTTGCACTACTGGATCCCTGTTGTACAAGCTATCTGCTGCTTTTCCACTAGTTGTTAGCATGTCTTTACAATCAGTGGCTTGGCTTTTAATCACTTCAGGTCACTCAGCTATTTCTCCAGCATACTCAGGACTAGCTAAGGGTCTCGCTCAGGAACCCAGAGTGACAGGCTGTGGGATTCGAACCAGGGTCCTTTTGGCCTCTCTAGAACGCAAATACACTGCTTTCTAACCACTAGGCCACCATTCCCCTGCTTTCCGCTTTCAGGATACAATGTTTGAACCATTGGATGCACATGGTCCTCAAGAATGGTGCGGTAGTCCTTGGCAGTGATGCGCCCATCTAGCACAAGTATTGGGCCAAGGGAATGCCATGATATGGCAGCCCAAACCATCACTGATCCACCCCCATGCTTCACTCTGGGCATGCAACAGTCTGGGTTGTACGCTTCTTTGGGGCTTCTCCACACCGTAACTCTTCCGGATGTGGAGAAAACTGTAAAGGTGGACTCATCAGAGAACAATACATGTTTCATATTGTCCACAGCCCAAGATTTGCGCTCCTTGCACCATTGAAACCGACGTTTGGCATTGACCAAAGGTTTGGCTATAGCAGCCCGGCCGTGCATATTGACCCTGTGAAGCTCCCGACAGACAGTTCTGGTGGAAACAGGAGAGTTGAGGTGCACATTTAATTCTGCTGTGATTTGGGCAGCCGTGGTTTTATGTTTTTTGGATACAATCCGGGTTAGCACCCGAACATCCCTTTCAGACAGCTTCCTCTTGCGTCCACAGTTGATGTCCACCTGTTGGATGTGGTTCGTCCTTCTTGGTGGTATGCTGACATTACCCTGGATACCGTGGCCCTTGATACATCACAAAGACTTGCTGTCTTGGTTACAGATGCGCCAGCAAGACATGCCCCAACAATTTGTCCTCTTTTGAGCTCTGGTATGTCACCCATAATGTTGTGTGCATTTCAATATTTTGAGCAAAACTGTGCTCTTACCCTGCTAATTGGACCTTCACACTCTGCTCTTACTGGTGCAATGTGCAATCAATGAAGACTGGCTACCAGGCTGGTCCAATTTAGCCATGAAACCTCCCACACTAAAATGACAGGTGTTTCAGTTTCATTATCCAACCCAGTATATATATATATATATATATATATATATATATATATATATATATATATATATATATTTATATCTAATTAATTGATCAATATTTGAATAAAGCCCTTCTTTTTATTATTTTTGTTGTATTTGATGGCGCTCTAATTTATATTTCTTGTTACTTTTTGGCCCAGTAATTATTTTATTGAGTCTTTTATTTATTTCTGTATTTATTCTTAATTAAGGCAGGAACAGTCCTCCATAACTATGCAGATGCAAAACCTCTGCAATCTCATATTGGTTCATTGGTTCTTTTGATAACAGATTGCCTATAAATCTTCTTGTGGTTAACAAGCACTGAGTCACTGATGTCACCCCAGCATGCAGGGTTCACGTGGACTACAAATGCAGGAGCCAGTTCTGATCACTAATTAAAAAAAAAAGCTTAAACTTTGTCAGACACAACAAAATAGTAATATGCAAAAGTAAGTTGCTTATGCCATTTGTAAGCATGTAAATTATTAATTGTCGTGGGAAGTCACTTATGTGAAGTTGTGAACTATTAACAGGTCATTTTAAATTCTTTATTTTTTATTTGATTTCTATATTTAATCTCTAGAGTCAAGCAAAGAGCAATGGATTTTCTTCAACCTCATTAACGAGAGAGCTTCCCTGGTCTATCTGAGGTGGGTGGAATGATGTGGGCTCTTCCACATGACTAAAATGATACGCCTGGTCAAGAGTGTCGCTCTGACGCTATGAAATTTGCAAAGTAAGCTAGAAGTGAAGGATCCGGGGGGGAATCCCAAAGAGGGCAGTGAATGGTAATGGCTGAATTTTGACAGATATAATGATAAAAATTGAATTAAAAACAGAATTCCAAAACCTGGTCAATGATGAACATAACCAAAACTTATTAGTAAAAGTCCCCAGACCCAAACTGCAGCCGGGGGCAGTTGGGATCAAGTCTGAGTGCTTTGTCTCTGGACTGCCAGCATCTCCACAATTGTGGACATCTTTGGGACCCAACTAATGGGTTTGTCAGCAGAGCTGTTTTGTGCCTGCGGTACTGCTGGAAACATTGGCAGCTGGGTGGAGAGCTGTTCTATGTCAACATCACCGCTGTACATGTTCACTACATTCTTAGGGATGCCAATGCTGCTTGGGGCCTTGTTTGAGGAGCACCAGTGTGATCCCCATCAGCAGATGAAGAGTGGACTGATTAAACCTGCGCTTCAGCTCAGAGGTGAGGAGGTTGATTACCTAGAACAACTGACTCCTGAAGTACTCCTCTGGATTTTCCCACAGATAAGGTACATTACTTTCATCCTATTACTGTGGTGCATGTTGCCTTAGAGGGAGCGTGGGCCCCTGAATCAGACTGTTAATGGTTGGGTTTTGTGCTTCTTCAAAGATGCTGTGAAATGGCTCAGAGGATTTCATATCTCTGTGGTCAGTCTTCTGCATCACTTACTTGTCATGATGTGCTGAGTAGGAGCAGGACCAAAGTGCAAGCCAGATGACTGGAGCTGCATTGTGAGTCGAAGAGTTTAATAATTAATTGAAATAAGAACTTATAGAACACAGGCAGGGTTACAGGCAGGAACACTGATATATGGAACAGGGAGGTAAGCTGTGGATCCAGTGATGAACAATAAAAACCAGGATTTTGACAAAATGCAGAGGCTAGAAATGGCCAAAACAGGGTCAAAAAGATGGGTGATCTCCTGTTTTTTGTAGAGCATGGGTGCAAGAGAGTTTTGTGTAGGTCTTGGGAAGTTCTACAAGTATACCAAATTGTGTACCTTTACAATAAAGTGAGGTAAATGAGGAAGGTGTTTTGAAAATTTTACCAGGGCTCTGTGTAGCTATTTCTAGTGTGACTTTTACCACCCTTTGAAATACTTAAATTTCAAGCACAACTGATGTGTGTGCAAGATTTGGTGAAATAGAAAATAATAGAAAATAATAAACATTTAAAATCCAATAGGCCTTTGCAGCGTGCGGGGATTGGTGAAATGCAGAGGACAACTTTCGTTAAAATGTAAAATTGCAATGCCAAATAAAGATTATTATTTATTATTTTTTTTTATAAATATATATTCCTTTCCTGTTACACAGTAGGGTATTTACTTGCTTATCAATTTATTCCCCACAAGTTTATGTTTACCCAGAGTTACTCCTTATGTCTACCTTACCAGTACACATTGACAATGACGTTTCTTAACATTAATGTTGTACCACTTGGCAATATGACCTGAAAGTTATTGAAAAGAAAATCATGAATTTTGATTACAAAAATTAGAAAATCCATTAAAATATGATAAAAAAAGAAGTCTGTTTCATCTGTGTAATCTAATTGTTATTTTGGATCTCAAAACATGAAAGACTATTCATTTTTCTTTCTCAAGTGTTTGGTTCGAAATGTAGAGAAAAGTAAATAAAATTTGTATTCAGGCTTCATATTAAAAAGTCTCGGGACCAATTGGGACCCATGGGGGTCCCTCGGGCGGATGGGTAGTTGGGGGTTCTCGGGATAGGGCGGGACCAGGATTGAAAAGTCAGTCTCGTGCAGGTCTCTATTGCAGAGACCCCCTTCTCTGCTGAAGAAAAAAGATTTAAGTGAAGAAAGGTGATTTAAGTGACTTTGAACGTGGCATGGTTGTTGGTGCCAGACGGGCTGGTCTGAGTATTTCAGAAACTGCTGATCTACTGGGATTTTCACGCACTACCATCTCTAGGGTTTACAGAGATTGGTCCGAAAAAGAGAAAATATCCAGTGAGTGGCAGTTCTGTGGGCGCAAATGCCTCGTTGATGCCAGAGGTCAGAGGAGAATGGGCAGACTGGTTGGAGCTGATAGAAAGACAACAGTAACTCAAATAAACACTCGTTACAACCAAGGCATGCAGAAGAGCATCTCTGAACGCACAACACGTTGAACCTTGAGGCGGATGGGCTACAGCAGCAGAAGACCACACCGGGTGCCACTCCTGTGAGCTAAGAACAGGAAACTGAGGCTACAATTCACACAGGCTCACAAAAATTGGACAATAGAAGATTGGAAAAACGTTGCCTGGTCTGATGAGTCTCGATTTCTGCTGCGACATTTAGATGGTCAGAATTTGGCGTCAACAACATGAAAGCATGGATCCATCCTGTCTTGTATCAACGCTTCAGGCTGGTGGTGGTGGGGTAAAGGTGTGGGGGATATTTTCTTGGCACACTTTGGGCCCTTTAGGACCAATTGAGCATCGTGTCAACGCCACAGCCTACCTGAGTATTGTTGCTGACAATGTTGTTAGACTTATGATTATTTATTGATCAATATTTATCAAAAATTATAATTAAAAATCATAATTTGATAAAATTAATTTCTTAACCAAAAATCGTCATTTATGAATCGAAACCAGAGATGTCCTCTGGGGTTGTAATTGTGGGGCAAAGTCCTTGATAATTACAATTATTAAATTCTCAATAAGAGTTGATAACTATTATTAGACTGTCACTGTTTAATCAACCGTTTCCGCTGAAACGTGGGGAACTTGAACCTTATTTTGACTGACAAATCACTCTTGCACAAAATAAACACAAACGCCTTCTCTTTATCTACGTGACATTTATTAAATCAAAAGCCCTGATACAATCCGCTCTCCGATTCAATAATGTTCACCTAATCAAACATGCAAAGTTCTATACAAAAGGGTAAAATATCTAACAAAATAAAACAAAACAGCATTGGGTGTGTATGGAATCAAACCAGCAGTTATGGCAGTTATGGCAAAATAACAAGAGGAAATATGGTTGACCAAAGCTCTGGAAGGCCACTCCCAAAGTGTAGCTTAGTTAATACTGTAAGTCATAAAACATCGCCCACTGCTGGGGAGTCCACGCACACAAAGGGTTGTAAAGCTTTTGGCAGCAACTAATAAGCAGTAAAGTTGAAGACAAAGAAAATGGTGATTTTCACCATGAGGTTATTATAGCAGTTCAGTTTTACGGCGCACCTGAGCTTGCTCTCAGGTGTTAAAACCACACAGCAAAACACACAGCTTGAAAAGCACAGCGGCTTTCAGATATCCAACAGATTCAAAGTTTCAAAAACAATGGCATGAACTTACAATTCAGAACACACTAGAGTATAAGTGGAGACTCTAATCGCCCTAAAATCCTACTCTCTCCTGCCCAAACTACTTTAATAGGAATAAAATAATAAACAGAACGGAATTACTTGGAGAAGTCTTCAAAATTCAGCAAAATGTTTGCGCTTGTTCACAGCTAACTACTTCCACATACTTTCAGCTAGAAACTCCATTCAAAGTTTAAACGGGTCACAAGACATTAAGCTATCTTCAAATGATTCAGCTTTTTGATATCTCTTACGGTTTTTCTAAAATCGCAATTCAAGTTTTATGCAACTTTTCACAGGATTTCAATTTTACAATGTAATCCAACGACGGAATTCTCCAACTGTCACAGAGCACACTCTAGCTTTTCACAGTTTTTGAAACTTCACTAAATTCTCATGAACAAATTGTTCTTGTTCTTACAGATTTCACTCTACAGAAGTAATTGATGCATCGAAACGTAGCTCCGTCTTTCTGTTTTCAGGAGTGTGTCACTGCCATAGGTTTTAGCAATGTATGTTTTAATTGGGAATTTTTAAGGGGAATCATGAATCCCCACTTTTTTCTATATATATATATATATATATATATATATATATATATAATATATATATATATATATATATATATATATATATATATAAATGTATACATACACATATATGTATATATATATATTTTTTTTTTTTTCAGTTTTTGTTACCTAAAA
The DNA here is from genome assembly GCA_036173005.1 of Crenichthys baileyi. Taxonomy (NCBI): domain Eukaryota; kingdom Metazoa; phylum Chordata; class Actinopteri; order Cyprinodontiformes; family Goodeidae; genus Crenichthys; species Crenichthys baileyi. Next base: position 33,224 of record JAHHUM010002103.1, on the reverse strand, counting down.
CTCGGCTTGCATGCAGACAGGACATGTAAATGTGATTGTGGACAGTTTCTTAGAGAAGATCGCCCAGTTTGGATGTATTTTGGTACACATGCAAAGCAACAATTTGTGTTTAGTAAAGAGACATAGCATACCTGAATGCATAACAGTCTCTAATTTATTGTTAAGAAAATCAACATATACAATTGTACGATGGTAGAAGACTGAGGTGTTTGCTCTAAAAGAATTTCTCTGTAAATATTACAGTTAAATATAAGAGCTTGTAAGTAGTTCGGTTTTATTTGCAGTTATTTATGAAATTTACAGAACTAAAAGGCAGGATCAAAACTAAAAACCCTTTTTTAACAGAACACTACCGTGCTCATATCCAACTAGGCTACATGACAAAATAAAATTATGGGCTAGAAGATTAGGAATGTGTTATCAGGAAGACTGCACTCTGTCAGTGTGTACAGAAAGAATATGCACGTTTATTGCTTTTTATTAATCTTTATTTCTCATTATGAACATACAATGTGCAGTTTTACAAAGAAATTGGTCTACTAACCAAAGAAAGTTGCATAAAGTGCAGCCATAAACCAGTGAATCATATAAATTGCACTTTATATATTACACATGTGTAATGCACCTGACTCACTTGAGGGAACTGAGGTATTGATCAGAGTTATTGCACTGTTATAAAAACTATCCCTGAGTCTATTAATGCATGACCTCAGCACTACGATTTTATGTGATAGACCAACACAAAGTAGTGCAGAATTGTGAAAAGAAAGAAAAGAAAACAATGTTTGCTGGTGCCAGCTTTGCCTGTTTTTGCACATTATTTATGTAAAACTCATTCAGATTAGCCAGCATCATTGCCCCCTTTGAAGAAACGCATCCCCACAGCATTAAGCTGCCACCACCATGTTTCACCACTGGGATGGTGTGTTCAACGTGATGTGCTGTGTGTGTTTTGCGTTGTTGTTTTCCACCACACCAATTATTTTGCATATAGGTCAAAAAGGTACAATTTAATCTAATCTGGCCAGAGCCAATGGGCATACATTTGTCACCAGAAACTGAATTTGAGTTGCTCACACTGAATCTGTATTTGAGTAACCAGAAATTAAATGCATAAATTTGGAAAGTTTATTTGACTATTTTGACTAACTCGAAATATCAAACCTTTCTCTGGGGATTGAAACAGAACAGTTCCTCCCCTCCACCAGAACCTTCCAGAAATTGTCAAGTCCCTCTCCTGTAGGTAAAATACATATGTATTTAGAAATAAATTATTATACATATATTTAAGTTGAAAAAAATTCACAGATGATTAAAATAACAGATGGAAAATGTTTGAGGAGTAAAAATACTTTAAATTTAAGGGAAATGTATATTAAATTCCTGTAAGTGGGGCACGTTTCAGCTTCATTACATACGTTATATATTTTACATCACAAAAATTTGACAGGTGACATTTTTGGGTCTTTCTAGTACTGGAGGTTCTACAGCATGTACTGAACAGTTTCAGTTTTCTTCAGAGCAGCATGAGGTTGCTTTTGTAAAACTTGTATAAAATAAAAAAAGAAAGAAAGAAAACTGTGTGCATTTCTGGCTTGGCTTGTGGGTGACTAGTTTTAAATAGTCTGATAGATATGACAAATGATCTGTGCTAAGCACATTCCTAAAGTGAATTAGAATAGAAAAAGTGTGATCCAAGACTTCCAACCTTAATCATGAAATGCAAATTCGTTTGGTCAATTTCTTTTTAATTTATTTAAATTTATTTTAGAAACGCAGATTGTCTTGTAGAAAATAGAAGTGGTATTACTAAGTAAAAACACAATTCTTTTACTTAATTTTCTTCCTTTTTCAAACCGGGCGCTGTACAATGGCAGCCCACTGCTCCCTAAGGAATGGGTTAAATACAATTACTCAATGGACAATTACTTCATTTTGAGATCAATAAAGTCTAACTTAAAGTAATTATTATTTGTTATTGCAATTGTATATTCCAACAAAATTGTCCTCTGCATTTAACCCATCCCTTAGGGAGGAGTCGGCTGCCATTGTGCAGTGCACGGGGAGCATTCTGGGGCTAAGGGTCTCACTCCGGCACCCAAACTGGCAGCCTGTGGGATTCAAACCAGGGTACTTCTCTGGGATGCAAATACTCTGCTCTCTAACCACTAGGCCACTACTTTACTGCACAGAATAAGCTCATGCTAAAATCCTTTTTTTACAAGGTGTTAAAAATGTATGCCTCTCCAAAGAAAGTAAAATAAAATGCAAAATTTACTTTTTACTACATATTAAACACAAAATATTTATGTTATGAATAAAAATAATTTTAAATGTAGGTAGTAAACAAATTAGTCAAATATTGTGATAAATGAAATAAAAATTAGGAAAAGTATCAAAAGTATAAATGCTCTAATGTAGTCAAGAGCCAATTGAATTTTGTTACATAAACTTCATAAGGGCATTCCTTTTAAATTAGAATTTATTATGTGAAAATAATATGTTATTTGGGCTGCACGGTGGCGCAGTTGGTAGCACTGTTGCCTTGCAACAAGAAGGTCCTGGCGGGGGTCTTTCTGCATGGAGTTTGCATGTTCTCCCCGTGCATGCGTGGGTTCTCACCGGGTACTCCGGCTTCCTCCCACAGTCCAAAGACATGACTGTTAGGTTAATTGGTCACTCTAAAGTGCCCTTAGGTGTATGAATAAGTGTGTGAATGGTTGTTTGTGTGTTGGACTGGCGACCTGTCCAGGGAGTGCCCTGCCTCTCGCCCATAGACTGCTGGAGATAGGCACCAGCTTCCCCGCGACCCACTATGGAATAAGCGGCAGAAAATGACAGACTGACTAATATATTATTTGCCTTATTAAATATTTAATGAAAAAAAAAAAACGCATAGGAGACACCAAAAGAATTAAAAATAAGCTTTACCTCCAGGAAGGTTGCCCACCACTGCAACACCATCTTCTCCTTCTTCCATCCTAAAGAAACAGACAGAAGATATGAAATCCTTACCCTGTCACCACTTTAGGCATCTTCACAGCATTAACAAAACTGGAAATGTATTCTTCTTGTGTTTGAACTGACCTTTTAACTGTATGTTCAGTCTAGTTTACTAACACCTTGGTTCATCACAGCATCCATCACTCACAGGTGTTTTCACAGTCCAACTCACTGCTTATTTTTATAGCCAGCTTTTTTTTGTAAGTGGTCATGGAGATGATGACCTTTAGTACACACATTTATGAGTCTTCAGAAATCCACCTGATCAAAGAGATTTACATCATTACAGTGATGCAGGAAGCTGGGAAATTGCCATAAATACTTTCAATGTGGTTCAACTATTCACTTTGACACAGAGCAGTTACAAGTACTTTGTTATTTCTTGCTTTGCTGTCAACGTGCCAGAGAAACACTTTACACTTTCCTTTAGCCTGTTTGAGTACAATGATCCGCAATATATTTACTGTGTACTGCTGAATCAGTAACAAGATCTTCACATTTGATACTTTTTTCACTCTGGTTTGTGATGATTTTCTCCATATGTGCAAATGCTCACCATTCTGTTGCCTGTGCTGCTGCTGCTGCTGTTGTGGTCAGGATACATCTGTGAAATATTTTGTTTTTATTTAAACAGGCCTTTGTAAAGAGACACTAATATACAGGAAGAACAGAAGGCAAGGCAAGTTTATTTATATAGAACATTTCAGTAGCAAGACAATTCAAAGTGCTTTACAAACAAGAAACATAATAGGCAAAGTACAATACAGTGGCATAAAGGTAATTAAAAAATAAAGAGACTAGAATGATGGATAAGAAAAAGAAAGGAAAGTTGGACTGAAAACTTAACTAATAAAGTTTAGATAGCAACGTCAAACGCTACTCTAAACAAATAAGTTTTTAATCTTGATTTGAAGCAACTTACGGTTTCAGCGCTTTTACAGTTTTCTGGGAGTTTATTCCAGATTAGTGGAGCATAAGAACATAAAAGCTGCTTCTCCATGTTTGTTTCTGGTTACGCAGAGTAAATTTGAGCCAGAAGACCTGAGAGGTCTAGGTGTGGTTGATACACTAACAGAAGTATTTTAAAGTCTATTCTCTGAGCTACAGGGAGCCAGTGTAAGGACTTTAGAACTGGGGTGATGTGCTCCACAGCAGCATTCTGGATCAACTGCAGCTGTCTGATAGACGTTTTAGGCAGGCCTGTAAAGACACCGTTGAAGTAATCAATTCTACTAAAAATGAAAGCATGAATTAGTTTTTCAAGGTCCTGCTGAGACATTAGTCCTTTAATCCTGGAAATGTTCTTTAGGTGATAGAAGGCCGACCTTGTTACTGTCTTTATGTGCCTCTGAAGGTTCAGGTCTGAGTCCATCACTACACCCAGATTTCCAGCCTGATTGGTGGTTTCTAGCTGTATTAACTGAAGCTGTGTGCTAACTTTTAAACGCTCTTCCTTTGGTCCTAAGATTATTACTTCAGTTTTGTTTTGATTCAGCTGAAGAAAATTTTGGCACATCCATACCCAGCGCTTGAATGGGTTCATAGTCACCTGGTGACATTGTAATATATAGCTGTGTGTCGTCTGCATAGTTATGATAACTTATGTTGTTGTTTATTAAAATCTGAGTTAAGGGGAGCATGTAGATATTGAACAGGAGGGGCCCTAAGATGGATCCTTGGGGAACGCCACATTTTTATGGTCTCTGATATAAAGTTACCTACTGACACAAAAAAGTCCCTGTCCTTCAAGTAGGATTTAAACCAATTGAGTGCTGTACCAGAAAGGCCGACCCTGTTCTCCAGGCGCTGTAATAAAATGGAGTGTTGAACAGTGTCGAATGCTGCCCTAAGGTCCAATAATACCAGCACTGTGGTGAGCAGGAAGCCTGACTGGAAGACATCGAAGCGGCTGGTCATTGTTAGGAAGTTGTTTAACTGTTGAGACACAGCTTTTTCGATAATTTTACTGATGAAGGGGAGGTTTGAGATAGGCCTGTAGTTCTGCAGTAGCAGCTTGTCCAAGTTGCTCTTTTTCAATAGAGGTTTGATAATTGCTGTTTTTAGGGCATGGGGGAAAACACCTGACGAAAGGGACGTGTTTATTACTTGAGTTAAATCAGATGTTATGACAGGCAAAGCTTTCTTGAGGAAAGCTGTGGGTAAAACATTGAGACAGCAGGAAGAAGAGCTTAGTTGGTGTACGATTTTTTGTAGTTTATTTGGTGAAATTGGGAAATTTTGTCAAAATCAGTTCTAATTGGAGACAACTTTGGTACTGGAGTTGATGTGGATGTGCTGACTGCCCCTCTGATCTTTTGGGTTTTTTCAATGAAGAAGTAAGCAAATTCATTGCAGGCCCTGGTAGAGTGGAGTTCAGATGCTACAGTTACAGGAGCGTTTGTTAACCTGTCGACCGTGGCAAATAAGGCACGAGCATTGGTAATGTTTTTGCTGATGATCTCAGAAAAGAAAGATTCCTTTGCATTTTTCAGTTGTAGGTTATATCTGTAGAGTCTATCTTTATAGATAATATAGGGAACCTGGAGTTCAGTCTTTCGCCACCTGCGTTCAGCTTATCGACACTCCTTTTTTTCACTTCTGACTGGTGGAGCACTTCTCCACGGAGACTTTTTCTTCCCAGAAACGACTTTCACTTTAATTGGTGCAATTGAATCAATGATGTTGGAGATTTTAGAATGAAAGTTATCTACCAGCGCATCTACAGTGTTACAGGGCAAAGTGGAGGTAGAAGAGTAAATCTGGTTAAAGGTTTCAGCAGCACTGTCCTTAAAGATGCGTTTTCTTATAGTGTCTCTTTGGCAAACTGAGCCATTAGAGATGATGCTTTCAAAAAGAACAGAAAAGTGGTCAGATAGGGCAACATCAGTTACAGACACCTTGGAAATGTTTAGACCCTTAGTGATGATCAAGTTCAAAATATGTCCCTGTTTGTGCGTTTGCTGTTAACATGTTGAGTCAAACCAAAATTTCTAAGAGTGTCACATAGATCTATTGCACTTCTGTCTTCAAGATTGTCCATGTGAATGTTGAAGTCTCCCACAATAATTAAACATAATCAACACATATCACAGATAAAAAGCTCATTAAAATCACTGAAAAAGTTTGTTTTGGCCTTAGGAGGCCTGTAAATATTCAAGAACATGGTTCGGACCGGGCTCTTTACCTGGAGAACCAAATATTCAAAAGAGTCAAATATGCCCAGAAATACTTTTTTACACTCAAATAAATCTTAAACAAAGTGGCCACCCCTCCACCTTTTCTTTGCTGTCTGCTCTCACAAAGAAAATTGTAGTTCGGAGGCGTTGAGTCTTTCAGAATGGGAGCTTCATTAAATTCATGTAATCATGTTTCTGTTAAAAACATAACATCAAGATCGTGGTCAGTAATGAAGTCATTGATTCAAAATGATTTTCCTGACAGAGATCTAATGTTCAATAAAGCCAGTTCATATGAGTTGCTGATATTAACTCTGTGTCTGGTTGTACCTGACAGTTTATGGCTTTTAAGTTTGATTGTTTATTACTGTCTCTTATCCTTTTGGCTTTGTTCTTTCTGTCACGTATTAGTACAGAGATTTTACAACTATCTCCTATTAGGGGCCCAAGTTTTTCCTGGATATGCTCATTTCTGATAGAGTTACCACTGGGGCCCAGACTGTATCACAGAGAAGTGATGTGAAGGTCCTGATTAGGAGGAGATAGATTAGGAAGTGGTGGGGCTCTGCGGCTTCTGGAAGATGTTGGTTCAGTAGCAGGGCCTCGGCCACGGGGGTGTTGAATGTAAAAGATGTCAGAGCCATTTGGGTCCCGATCTTAAGAGCTCCTTTCATGTTATCAGAATCCAGTGAAGCACAGATCGGGCTCAGTGGGGAGAGAGGAGAGTTCTGTGCGGTCTGGGTCGGGGTCTGGGGGTAGTGGGGTTTAACGGCAGGGTCTACTTCTCCTGTGGAATTCGGCGGGGAGACCTTTTGTGATGACCTCTCCCTCAGCCAACTGCCTGGTTGTCTCTGCTGGAGCTGTTGGAGGCAGCGTTATCATTGTTGTTGACACTCCATGTTCTCTGCTGAAGGTCGAAGCTGCTGGCAGATTATTTACTGAATAGAAGAGATTAGATGTGAGACGTCTGGCTCCCAGCTTGTTCAAACAGAAATCATCTTGCTTGAAGAAGTGTCCTTTTTCTCAAAAAATACTGAAGTTGTCGACGAAGTTCACAGATGTAGTAGCACATGCTTTTTTCAACCACTTATTAATCATCAGAAATCTCGAAAAAATCTCATCTCTACAGAAAATCGGTGCAAATGGTCCGCTGAGAAACACCTTGATATTGAGAACTCCAACTTTATTCAGCAGAGGAGAGAAATTCTCCTTCAAAACTTCAAATTTTATATTAGCCACGTCATCCATGGCTCCACAGTGTATAATAAGGTTTTCTAGAGACGAGCGCTTTTCTGTCATTGCCAGAATATTCTCTGAGATATCGGATACCACATTACTGGTACCAATCATAACTTCTGTCTTTTTCTTGTTGCAGAAGTTTTTTATCCCATTCACTGCTGTGTTGCTCACTATTAGGGTTCTTGGTCCGGTGGGGCGCTTTTTCTCTGGCAATTTAGGAGAAGACTGTTTAGAATGAAGGTTGTTCTCATACCTTTTATTGTCTCAGAAGATGGATCATTTTCCTGGTTTTCATTCTGTAGTGGGGCAAATCTGTTTTGGAGGGGAATGCCATTATTTCCAGCTGTCTCACTCCTATCAGTTGTTGTGACACCAGCTCGCTGTTGAAGTCTCCTTTTCCCAGGGGAAACAGGGGCATTTCTCTGTAATTCTGGCCATTCTAATTTATTTAATTGCTGAGATCTTCCAGCGAGTCGTCCACCTTGATTTTTTGGGCATGTGCCTAAAACATGCCGGGGGCGTCTGCCAGTAGGTTTATTCTCAGTGTTCTGATTGCCAGCTGAGTCGTTGAGCTGGCTGTCACTGTTTGGGATCACAGGCAGAGTTGAATCATCGCTGTACCCCATATTCACCTCCACATTCACTTCTAGTCGATGGATTTTCATCTCCAAAACAGCCAATTTCTGTAAAGGTTTGTCAAAGTCCTCTGTGGTGAAGGGAGGCATCTTGTGCTGATTGGCTGGTGTCAACGTGTCCTTCTTTTGACTTCGCTTATAAAAACATCAAAATCCTTTAAAAAAAAAAAATAATAATCGTTGGGAGTCGCTGGTAAGAAGTAGTTTTAGTCCAATATTTCTGTAACAAAATTACAGAGATAAAAAGTTAAGAATAAAAGAATGCAAGCAAGCAGGGAGCTCAGGAGAAAAGCGTCTAAACAGGCAGAGAGGCAGAAGCAGAACAGATGTCACGTCACAGAGTATAATACCTTAAAAATACTGCTCAAGTTTTGCATAAATACAGTTTTTGTTTGTGATTTAGTGGTACACGGGATAAAAAAATCTGTTTCAATCAATGGTGGCATAGAATTTGGTGATGCTCCTTTGTCAGGGATAATTTACTTTTGCAGCTTTGATAATTTAAACCTGGAATTAAGAGATTTGATTCCAGGTAAGACACACCGAACCAGAACAATGTCCCCTTCTCTCTTCTTTTTTGCTTTTTTCAGTCTTTATTAGAGGGACTCTTATAAATACTGGGACAGGTCAAAGAAAAGCTGCATGCAGAAGCTCCGGTTCTGACTGAAGACAAACTGAAAGTCAAGCTTTATTATGAAGATCTAAACATCAGAGCAACTTTATGATCTCAATCAACTGATGCAACACTCAGATGAAGACGTGGCTGTTATTGGGATGGGATGCAGTTTCCCAGGATGTAAGTCTTGATTGATTGCAGTCAGCTGTGAATAATAAAATATGGTTATTGTATTCTACTTTATGTTAGGTGAGGGGCTAGATCATTTCTTGAAGGTTCTGCTTGAATGCAGAAATTGTGTAGGGGACATTCCAGCTCAGAGATTTGACAGCACCTCCAGGCATGACGCTGATTTCAAGAAACCTGGAAAGAGCCAAACAGTGAAGGCAGCACTTATAGAAGGGTGAGGATTTTATTAGGTCTGGTACAGTGTAAAAAAATTCAAATAAAATACAATGAAGTTTGCTGTTGCAATGTGACAGAATGCAAAAAAACTACAAAGGGTATGAATACCTTTGTCAGACATCCTGTTTTTTTTCTCATGAGTGAGTTATGACAGATCTGTTTTGATTTTATTTTAGGTTTAATGAGTTCGATCACACGTTTTTTGGGGTCCCTGAAGTAGAAGCCGACTTCATGGATCCTCAGCAGAAGCTCCTCCTGCAGTGCACGTACAGGGCCTTAGAGGACGCGGGAATATCTATGGAGAGCATCAGTGGAAGCAGAACTGGCGTTTACATTAGTAACTGCTCTTGTATTTTACATCCAGAGCATCGTCTCATGATGAATTACGGTTTAACCCATTCTGCTTTAACACTGCATGTTTAATGAACAGAGACTACAGGATGATCAGGAATAACGATCCTGGAACAATAACCCACTGCAACAGCACAGGGTGAGTTTACCGTTGTCTTGGTAACTGCTGTGTACATACCACCGGATGCTAACGCTAGCTTGGCCCTTAGCCACCTCCACAACGCGCTCAGTCGGCCACAGAATAAACACCCGAAAGCAGCGCATGTGGTCGCAGGGGATTTTGACCATGCTGAACTGAAAGTAGTGCTCCCGAAATTCCACCAGCACATTAAATGTGCCACCTACTCGAACATTAAGCATGGTTACAGGGCCACCCAGCTGCCCCACCTGGGAGCCTCCAACCACATGTCCCTGCTCCTGATTCCGGCCTACACACCGCTGAGGAAGCGTTCACTCCCCACAACCCAGACTGTGACCACTTGGCCCGACGGTGCCTCTCTGCAGCTGCAGGACTGCTTTGAAAGCACAGACTGGGACGTTTCCAGCCACCAGGACCTGGAGGTGTTTACCTCGGTGGTGCTTGGCTACATCCACCACTGTGTCAACACTGTCACACTGGAGAAGTGCATCCGGGTGTTTCCTAACCAGAAACCTTGGATGAACAAGGATGTCAAGGCACAGCTGAGGGACAGAAACAGCGCCTTCTAGTCTGGAGACGGGGAGCGTTACAGCTGTGCTCGTGCTGCGCTGAGGAGAGGCATCAGAGAGGCCAAGGTCGACTATAGGCAGAGAATAGCAGACAGGTGTGGCAGGGACTCCAGCACCTGACCAACTACACATCCAGCAACACCACCGTGATCTCTGGGCGGAAGAGCTTAACCACTTCTTTGCCCGCTTCGAGGTTGAACCACCAGCGGGGTCCACACTGCAGTCTACACCCCTCGACAACCAGACCTTCACTGTGGAGACACAGGAGGTTAGGAGAGTCTTGAGAGCAGTGAACCCGCGCAAAGCTGGTGGACCTGACAGGGTGACTGGGAGGGTGTTGAGGGACTGCGCAGACCAGCTGGCGGGGATCTTCACCGCCATCTTTAACCAGTCCCTCTGCCAGTGCTCCATCCCACCTTGCCTGAAGTCCTCCACCATCGCCCCTCTGCCTAAACAGACTAACATCACCAGCCTGAATGACTACCGGCCAGTAGCACTCACGCCCATCGTCATGAAGTGCTTCGAGAAACTGGTACGGGGTCATATCACTTCACACCTGTCCCCCACACTCGACCCCCACCAGTTTGCCTACAGGGCCAACCGGTCCACGGAGGATGCCATCGCCACCGCTCTGCACACCACGCTGACCCCCGTGGAGCAGCGAGGGAGCTACGCGAGGCTGCTCTTCTTGGACTTCAGCTCGGCGTTCAACACAATCATCCCGAGCCGGCTGGTGCGCAAACTGGGACACCTGGGTCTCCCCAACAGCAGCTGTAGTTGGATTATGGACTTTCTGACAGACCGCTCCCAGAGGGTGAGAGTAGGACACCACCTGTCCTCACCATTGATGACCAGCACGGGCTCTCCACAGGGCTGTGTGCTGAGCCCCCTGCTCTACACCCTCTACACCCACGGCTGCACCCCCACCTACCCGAGCAACACCATCATCAAGTTCGCGGATGACACCACGGTGGTGGGGCTCATCTCAGGAGGGGATGAGACGGATTACAGGACGGAGGTGAAGCATCTGTCAGCATGGTGCATGGACAATAATCTGACTCTAAACACCTCCAATTTAAAGGAGCTCATCATTGACTTTCGGAGGTGTAAACAGGACACACAGCCCATCATCATCAACGGGGACAGGGTGGAGATGGTGCCGGACTTCAGGTTCCTGGGCACCCACATCAGCGAGGACCTGATGTGGACTTCTAACTCCACGGCGATCCTGAAGAAGGCACAGCAGAGACTGTACTTCCTGAGGACTCTCAGGAAGAACAACCTACAACCAGAGCTGCTGCTGTCCTTCTACCGCTGCACGGTGGAGTCAGTGCTGAGCTGCGGCATCTCGCTGTGGTTCTCCAGCTGCACTGCAGCAGAGAGGAAGCAGCTCAAACGGGTCTTCAACACCGCCCAGAGACTGAAGGGCTGCCCTCTCCCCCCCCTGGAGGAGATTTACTCCACCCGCTGCCTCAGGAGAGCCCGCAGCATCATCAGGGACTCCTCACACCCCGGTCACCATCTTTTTGAACTGCTCCCCTCTGGGAGGCGTTTCAGGGCAATAAGGACAAAAACAAACAGACTGAAAATCAGCTTTTTTCCTAGAGCTGTTGTTGCCCTGAACGCCTCACGTACACTGTAACAACTGTTACTATCAATAATGACATAAACAGTAAATACATTCCGTGCAATTTCTTTTAGCACGAAGTGCAATATGCTACTTCATGTGCAATAGTGTAAAAACCTATAAATATTCTTGTATATATATTTTTTTTCCACCTGCACAGTCCTTTTTTTATAACTTTTTTATAACTTATAACTTTATAACTTTTTTAACTTTTAAATATCTATTTTCTTTAATTTGCACTACTTGCCTGCACTGTTTTGTTCTGTTTTTGGAAATTTCGTTGCACCCATGTGGAGCAATGACAAATAAAGAATTCTGATTCTGATCAGTGTTGCAGCCAACAGGATTTCCTTCATCTGTAACCTCACTGGTCCGTCTCTCGCCATTGACAGCGCCTGTTCCTCCTCTCTGGTGGGCTCTGCATGTAGCCTGTCAGGCCATAAAGCAGGGTAGACATGCTTTCTTTTTAATTTACTGCATTAGTCTGCAGTAAAAGCTTTGCAGGCTCCTTGTAGAACGTCCTAAAAACATTCCTTCAGACGTTCTGTTCTTTAATAAAATGTTCTCAGAATGCATTATTATTTTTAAAGTCTGAGCTGCAGAGAAATTTATGACTTATTACTGACAAGATTGTATTATGTGGTTTGGTGTTCAGTTTTGCCTATGTTTTCCAAAATGCATTTAAAATATTATGCATGTATGCATTGCCAATAAAATTACAGGAACAGGCATTTATTTTTTTCAGCCCCCACTAGGTGGCAGCACATCTAAGGAAATTAGACTGGTGAAAATCAGTATCTTGTCAATGACGGAGTATTAGGACCAGGCAAGAGATTTTTTCGGGGGGAAATTACTAGAATAAAGTCATAATATTAAAAGAATAAAGTCATAATATTACCAAAGTAAAGTCGGAACTTTACAAGAATAACATCGTAAATTAAGTGAATAAAATTGTAACTTTATGAGAATAAAGTAACATTATGAGAAACAAATGACTGCTCCTCTTCTCTAAAACAAATAATTTCTTCCAAAGTGGAGAATGGTTGTTTTTCAAAACAGTCATTTGCACAATTTTTTCAAAGTCCAGGTACTAGTTATAATTTGATGATAATCTGATGTGCTAAAAGAATAAGAATCTCCTTTTTGCTGAAACCAATACTAAAGTATAACTTCACAAGATGCTCAACACTCCTCATTTTTTTCGTATGGAAGACCTTTTACTTTTTTGGGAGTTCTTATAAAAATTATGACTTTATCCTCGTAATATTTTGATTTTATTGTCGTAATTTCCCCCAAATTTATTTTATTGAATTCTATATTTTTTATGTTCTCAATTAATTTTAATAAGCTTAAACACACCTAATATAGTACCCCCCTTGCGCTTGACAGATTGCTATAGACACTTTTTGATTAAGCTTTTAGCAGTTAGCCACATAATCTAACAATACTCTGAATTTCCACTTCATTTGTCTCCAGTGGTACTTCTTTATGGGAATTGAATGTAGAAGTGCAGAGTTTTAGATGAATACCTAAGCCATGTGGTGAGTGCCAAATTTAGGCACACAGAGGAATGCTGCATGACAGCACTGTATTGACCAACGTCATTTCTGATTCGGTCAGATTCAGTTATTTATTCAAATTGGTTAAAAACCTATCTAAGGAAACCCAGCAGATTGCATCGAGTCAGTGACTTGCAGCATTCACTCCTCCTGGATGGGCATGAAGCAACAGTGGATAGTCGCTGGCATTGACTTTGGAGCAATCCCTCATACTGAGCATGTATGCAGCGACGGTGGACAGGAAAAACTCCCTTTTAACAGGAAGAAACCTCCACCAGAACCAGGCTCAGTATGAGCGGCCATCTGCCACGACCAACTGGGGTTTGAGAGAACAGAGCAAACACACAAAGAGAACACAGAAGCACTGAACCAGGGGTACTTTCTATGGGAAGGAAAAGTAAAATGTTAATGGCTGTACAGGGGTTGGACGATGAAACTGAAACACCTGTCATTTTAGTGTGGGAGGTTTCATGGCTAAATTGGACCAGCCTGGTAGCCAGTCTTCATTGATTGCACATTGCACCAGTAAGAGCAGAGTGTGAAGGTTCAATTAGCAGGGTAAGAGCACAGTTTTGCTCAAAATATTGAAATGCACACAACATTATGGGTGACATACCAGAGTTCAAAAGAGGACAAATTGTTGGGGCACGTCTTGCTGGCGCATCTGTGACCAAGACAGCAAGTCTTTGTGATGTATCAAGAGCCACGGTATCCAGGGTAATGTCAGCATACCACCAAGAAGGACGAACCACAAACACACAAAGATTATGGGTGACATACCAGAGTTAATTGCCCTTAGGTGTATGAATGAGTGTGTGCATGGTTGTTTGTGTGTTGCCCTGCGATGGACTGGCGACCTGTCCAGGGTGTACCCCGCCTCTCGCCCATAGACTGCTGGAGATAGGCACCAGCTCCCCCGCGACCTACTATGGAATAAGTGGTAGAAAATGACTGACTGACAATCGAAGGGTTTTACCACAACCTTTGCTCCAGTGTCCAGCAATGGTGATTTGTAAAAATATGCCAAAGACCTTTGCTTTTTGAATGGTTTTGAAACTGCAACTACTACCTACACTAACTTTGGAGTTTTACATATTTACATATTCTGCCTTCATCAATTTAATTAGTGATTGGTCTCTTTATGGGGTGGTTTTCACTAAAGTTTGTCTACGGCTTGATTAGCACCAGATCTTTGTGTTTCCACCAATATAAACAAAAAAGAGAACAAACCCGGTTTTGTGACGACCCAGTGGCAGCCTAACAACCAAAAAGCAATAATTAGTTGGCAGACTAATAACTAATCAAAATGTTTACTGATTACAATTCTAATAACCCATGCCCACTGCCATCTTCTTGCTGTTTATCATAAAATCACCCATAACAAAATGATATTTTCTGCTGAATCCATAAATGATTTTTCCCACTCACTGCTTAATATCACTAGGTGGTGTTAATAGGTCTTGCTCCAAACAACATGTGCATGTGTTTGCAGGGTTTCTGAGATAAATAACATGATTTGTGTAATTAAACTGTATTCATGCACAGGAATAAACTACAAAAAAAAATTGTGTTAGGGCTTGCGAAATAGGACCCCAGAATGCAGACGAGCAGGCAGCGTGATGGTAAGTGAAAAAGGATTTAATGACAAAAAACAAAAAACTCACTCACAGCAGGAGGCAGGAACAAAACAGCAAACGGGCAGGAAAGACAGGCATGGCGTGATCAGAAAACAAGAATTGAGCATGAAAAATGTTTCCGTGCCGAATGACAGAACAGGTGTGTATTAATGGAGTGTGACCAGGTGAAAAAAGAAGACAGATTAACTTGGTGCAGGTGATCCAAATAAACTTAATTGACAGAAGAACAAAACGCGGCTGGAGCAAAACAGAGACTCTTGAACACAAACTAGAAAAACATGAAACTAAAGCATGACCAGGAAAACAACAAACAGAAGCATGATTCAAAAACCTGTGAGAAAATATAAGAAAAAAACAGAAACCAAACAACCCCAAATCATAACAATATGGGAGTAACACTCCACTGGATCCATAGATCCACATTGGAGCGCAACACGGCATGTATTGGCATGTAGGAGAATTCATGGTAGACACACATATGATGTTATTCGTGCAGAAATCGAAAACATTCACTCTTTGTATGGACTACTCAACAAAGTAGTTGCAACAGTGACTGATAATGGATCCAACTTTGTGAAGGCGTTTAAAGTTTTCCAGCCTGTCACAGAGTCCGATGGTGAGACAGAGGAGGAAGAGTCCACCCGCACAGATGACGATGTCACTTTTTTGGATATGTCAGAAATCCTCGCAGCTGAGAATGAAGTTGCTGGCAAACTGTGTCTATCCCCGCACCACAGGTGTGCCTCACACACCATCAACATCATTTCCACAAGTGATGTGGAGAAATATTTAACTTCCCATGCAGAGAGCAAGGCGGTTTATAGGAGCAGCACAGCAAAATGCACAGCGCTATGGACCAAATCCAGCAGATCTACCCTTGCATCAGAAGCAGTGGAGGAAGTCGGCAAAAGAAAATTCCTGGTACCAACATCCACAAGGTGGAATTCATTTTTGATGCTGTAAAGAGAATTGTAGAAATTCCCATGAGTGAGCTGAATATTCTATGCACCAATCCGGGAGTTAAGTGCTTCATAGACCGAGAGTACCAGTTCCTTCATGAGTACTGCACCTTCATGAAGGCCCTCACTGCAGCTCTGTATATTTTACAAGTTGACTGTCCTTATGGGACTTTACTGCCCACACTTGAAGTTCTGATGCAGAAGACCCTGGCTGTGAAAGATTTGCTCTCCAGGATGACTGCAGGCCTTCCAGATGCTATAGTACAGGTGTGTTCCACCTGTGAGCTACTTAAAATTTCACAGGATTTTTGTACATTGAACAGTATTTTCAATATTGTGGCCAAAAAGATTAAAACAAATGGAAATGTCAATAAGAATCCTAAAACAAAAACAAAAATCCATAACATTGATCCCACATACGGTATGGTTTTCAGGTAATTCAATTACATAATAAACAATAGGCCTTGTAGACATATAAAAACATATAAATTATATTTTTCAGGCTATCCAGACTCGTTTTGCAGGTGTGCTGGACAACAAAGATGCCCTTCTCGCAGCTGTCTGTTGACCTAAATTCAAACTTCGATGGCTAAGAGATGCAGGTAGGAGGGAGCAAGTGAAAGAGCTTCTGATAACAGAGTGCCACCGCACTACAACTGCTAGCCAAGGTGTGATGGACTTTTTCACTTTTGAGGCAGAGCCAGAGGAGACCTACTCTGCAGAACAGGAAGTCATGGACTACCTTAGGTCAGCCTATGACCTTCAAATTCTGCATCGATTTTCAAACCTAAAGAAAGTTTTCTTAAAGTATAACACTCCAACCCCATCAAGTGCTCCTGTGGAGCGGCTTTTTAGTCTGGGAGGTTTGGTGCTCACACCTAGAAGAAATAGACTTTCTGACAGGAGGTTTGAAAAGTTTCTGTTAATGAGATACAACCACTGGAATTACTTGTCCCACTTCACTGTTTCACTCATAAAATGGGATTATAACATAAGATTTAGCCAAAGTAACAAAAGCAGACATGTCAGCCTATATGTGGTTATACACTACTGTAAACTGTTAAAGCCACTCCTTGCTGCTCCAATGCTGTGAACAGGTTCCATGTTTAGTTTTGTCATTACAGTGTTAATAGTTAAACATGTCTGGTCAAGAAAGACTGTCTTATATTTTTTTATTTAAAAAAGTATTTATGTTCAACGAAGTGAAGAAAAAAAAACTGTTTAGTGAAGTCAAGAAAGTCACTGAATTTTTTTTTAATGTAAAGCAAGTTTTTTATGATACTAACGTCAAGAAATACTATTTCATTATTTATAAAAAGTATTTATGTTTAATGAAGTCAAGAAAGACTTTTTTTCTTTTTAAATGTATGTAATACAAATGTATTTTTTCCTGAAATGGTTTTTAAGTTCAGCTTTATATGTTGGGAGATGCATTGGTGATGTTACCAATAAAATGCACTTTCAAAAAAGTAAGTATTGGCAAAACTCATAATTTTTATGTTGAGATGGCGGGGGACTGTTGTCAGCAGCTGCTGAAAGTAACTAACAAAGTAACTTGTAATCTAACTTAATTACTTTCAAAATCAAGTAATCAGTAAAGTAACTAAGTTACTTTTTCAAGGAGTAATCAGTAATCAGATTAAAGTTACTATTTTAAAGTAACTATGCCATCACTGCTTATTGTAACCTTTTCATCATGTGGGGTTGGGATGGTTTCTTTTTTTCTGGTTTTCTTTATTTATAAAAAACATGATGATGTGTCTATTTTCTGTTTCCAAATACATTTTTATGTATGTAACAATGTAAAAGAAATCAGTGTAAAATATCTTACCTTTGAGGACTTTTTATTGAAGTATTTGTAATTTAAAATTGTTCTAGTCATGTGTTTCAGTAATATCTGAATATAGATCAGACCTGTTGGTCCTGTATGTGACAAATATGAACAAACCTTCTCAATATCTCCCAAAGAAATATGCAGCTTGACTTGATGTACAGAAAACAGCAAAAATACTTCTTGTGAGAATCACATATTCAAATTGCTGTGAAATTGTTGAGCTTGTTAAAATGTCCAAAATCACCTTCCATTATAAACGCTGGGATTTGAATAAATACTAATAAACATTTATTTTGTTAATCATTTTACATATTGTTTTTGCTTGTTTGCAAAACTACTGTAACAACGTGATCGATTACCGTATTGTAATATTGACATTTACATGATTTTAAATAGAGGTATAAATCAAGAACAATGTTCTTTTCCCACATCTAATAAATCAGTGGCTCAAACAGCAAAAAAAAAAAAAACCCAGAACCATACTTGCTGCCAACAGATGATTTATGGGACATGCCAGATTACTGTATTATATTTTCCCACCATCACCATGAAGCCAACAAATAAGAAATATTAATTTATCAGTGATAAAAGATGACAATGACCTGTGAAAGTGGCCTAATATAAGACAAGTAGATAAAAAGTACATTTATAGATAGACAGACAGACAGAGAGTATGTAACATTTTTAAACATTGTTAGTCACAAGTATTTTATTTTAGGTTAAATTTAGATTTTTTTTTTTTTTACAGTTTCTTTAAAATGTATTACATTTCTTGTACCAAAAGGTAGTAGTCATGCTGCATAAATGTCCACATAAAGGACTGTTCTGTTTTTTCTTTTTGTCATGCTTTCATGTCTCAGATCCTGAACATTTTTACTTTAACAAACATAACCTGGGCAAATGTAAAATGCAGTGTTTACATGAAGATTTGATATATTTACACTGAAAAAATCTATCTAAACCTACCTGGCCTGATTTGAAAAAGTAATTTCTCCCTTTGATAAATTATGAATTAACTGAGGTTAAGCAAATTTTTTGGAGAGTTTAGTACAATTTCAATCTGCACTCACAGGGCTGATTACTACCAAAACATGTAGAATAAATACATCACTTAAACAGAACCTCTCTGACAGCATGAAGTAGGTTAAAAGTTCTAAAAAAACACATCATACCTTGATCTAAAGAAACTCAAGATAGAGTAAGAGAAACTAGAAAAATTTGCATTTCCTGCGAAAATGCAGTGTGAATGCTGAAAGCTGAAATTTTTTAGCTGAAAGCTTGCAGAAACAAGCTGAAATTGACTGCAAAACATCTGCTGAAATCTGATAAATTAGTAGAAATAGCAGAAACAGCAAAGAAAAACTGTCATTGATCTGTTTGAGCAGGAAGAATATTAGCTATAAAACAGCTTAATAATGTAAAGTTACCTCAAAACTGCTTGTTGAAAGAGTTGTTGAAATGCAAGAACTGACAAAAACTTTTAAAAAAGCAGCTAAAATTAGCTAAAATGCTACTGCTTACTACGGCGTATGTTCAAAAGTCTATGAAATTGGCGTTTAAAATTATGCACTCTTCAGCATTCACACAATAATAATAATAATAAACTAGAAAATTTCTGAAGAAATTTAGACAGGGCCTGCCTTTTTGGTGCGTGCTTCTCGGACCAACCCCAAAGGTTGTGGTGCTGAGGTGCAGAACCAAAGCAACAGAACGGTGTGCATCATGATTGAGGGTAGAATGTTAAGATGTCTATCTAGACCTGTTTTTGTGTCACCAGTAATCATGCGTCCTTGCATTACTTTGGAGTCGCCAATAAATAAGAGTCCAGTTTAGAGATGAGTAGTAATAGGTGCCACCAGGCAATGGCATGGGAGTCAGGCCACTCACTGTTTTCCCCTTCATTGCTATGGCGGCCCAACTAAGATAAGTTGAGGCTTTTATTTTTTAATTATCAGTGATTTATTTTTTAAAAGGATAAAGTAGATCAATTTCCATCACAGAGTCCCCGCAATAGTCTTAAAACCAATGCTGCAATTATCGCTGTGTGAAATTGAAGACATTTATTTTGTAGGGTATGTTTTGGTTTGTTTTGAAAATCCAGTATAGTTTTCCTTTCAGGTCTGGCATACTTCACTATATAAAGAACCGGTTGCTATTTAAAAATCATTATGTATGCTTTTATCAGCTTAAATAATCACTAGTAACTATTAAAGATTAAAGCTTTTATTTTGAAAGTTTTAGTAAGCCTTATTTCAAAGGACCAGCAAAGTCCCATTTCCAACACTGGGTGAACTCCAACATGGTGTAATGCCCAGTCCTGCAATTTTTTTTAATTTAAAATATAAAGGCTTTTATTTTGTAGAGCATGTTTTGTCTTATTTTGAAAATCCAGCATGGTTGTCCTTTTAGGTCTGGGTTACCTTCATTAGTTACATAGAACCTGCTTGCTATTCTAAAATCATTATGTATGCTATTATCAGCTTAAATAATCACTAGTAACTGTTAAAGATTGAGGCTTTTTTTTGAAAATTCAGTAAGCCCTATTTTAAAGGGTGACCTGGTCCTATTTCCTACACTGGATGACCCCAAAAATTAGTGTGAAGCCCAATGCTGCAATTTTCACTGTTTTAAAAAAGTAAAACTTTTTTTGTAGAGCATTTTTTGTTTTTATTTTTAAAAACTAGCAGGGTTGTCCCTTTCAAGTCTGGGGTTTTTTCCATTAGTGAGTAAGACCCGCTTTCCCCGCTGAAATCCTTGTGGCTGCTATTATCAGCTTTAAAAAAAACATTTTTTCATATGGGAAAGGTGATGTTCAGTGTAAAAAAAGGCTTTTATTTTGTAGAGTATGTGTAGGTCTTATTTTGAAAGTCTAGTGTGGTTGTCAGCTATGACTGACTTATTGTGATCACTCATGGAAGCTTCTGGCCTGAGCTCAGCCTCAGAGCCACTCTCTGTCAGAGGTTACTTGAGTTCACTGGCAGCTGTGTTCTGTTGCTATGGTAATTAATGAGCGCCCAACAGCTGCTGTTTCTCACTCAGCACCACACTTTGTGTCTCATCATGGCCTGGCTTTATAACATGGTGGCACAAGCTCCCGAACTACTGCCCATAACTTTGAAACCGTAAGGGCTATCAACGTCATTCTTGGACCGTTTTTCTCAGAACGGACAGGGGAACGAGAATATTAACACATTTTTGTTGAAAATATAATAATAAACGCACAACACTAGGTGAAAAAAAGGGAAAAATGGAGAAAAACACAAAAATGCCTGAACATGCTCTCGAACACCGTCTAATACCTCGGAAACTATAAGGGCTATCAATTTGAGTCATGCACTGTATTAATCAGCTGGCCTTGGTGAACAATCATGGAGCTTCTCAAATTTCTACAAAAATCTGGGAGGTGTGACCCTATGAAAAAGTGGATAATTTTGACAATTTTTAACCTGAGTGAAGGTGAATTTTTCACTGTCAAACAAACCTACTTCACAAGGAAACGATAAAAGGTATCTAAAAAATATTTGGACCGTAGGTATCAGCAGGTATCTGTTAACAGTCCTGGAGATTTTCATGTGTCTACATCAATCAGTATAGGAGATGTGAAAGTGTAGAAAAGTGGATAATTTTGAAATTTTTTAATTTCAAGCGATTTTGGGAAGGACAGATTTGGTACTCCTAAACAAACCTTTTTTATGACAAAACGATAAAAGGTATCAAAAAAATTCCTTCACTGTGAGCGCCAGCAAGGTCTGAAGAATAATTGGTGCAAAGCTCATGTCTCTAACTTGAACAGTTTACGAGAGGCAGCAATTCGAAAACATGTGAGTTTAAGGATTTTTTGCTGTGATTTTTCTGAAATTCCTATAGGTTTTCCATTCAGGGTGTGTTGACTTTGCGTTGTTCCCGGGCGTGTTGCGTGGAATCCGTTGGTCCCACCATAATGAGGGTGATATTTTCGGAATCGCGAAAGAGAATCCTACGTTTTGATACATAATTTGTGCCAGTAGAGTGAAAATTGAGCGAGTGAGGAGAGTTTGTTTGTTCTTTCTCAGGTTATTCAAAAACCTAGAGTGTACACTCTACCAACTGACGAATTCCGCCATAGGATTACTTTATAAAATCAAAAACGTCAAAAATCTTGCCTAAAATTTGAATCGCAATTGTAAAAGAACCGTAATAGATATCAAAAAGCTGAATCATTTGAAGATAGCTTAATGTCTTGTGAACATTTTAAAAGTTGAATGGTGTTTCTAGCTGAAAGTATGCAGAAGTAGTAAGCTGTGAAAGAGCACAAAGTTTTAGCTGAATTTTGCGGAATTTTTACGATTTTCCATTCATTTCAATGGGCCAAAAATCGACACAAAAAGCTGAATATTTTAAAAAGTATAAAAAGTATTAATACCAAAAGTCATAGCCGTAATGTCCTAAATGAGCTGAACATTTTAAAAGTTGAATGGCTGAAATAGCACAAAGTATGAAGGAGGAGATAGGTGCCAAAAAAAGTGTTAGATATAGATAATAATAATAGCATGAAGTAGGTTAAAAGTTCTAAAAAAACACATCATTCCTTGATCTAAAGAAACTCAAGAAAGAGTAAGAGAAACTAGAAAAATTAGCATTTCCTGCGAAAATGCAGTGTGAATGCTGAAAGCTGAATTTTTTTGCTGAAAGCTGGCAGAAACGAGCTGAAATTGACTGCAGACAATCTGCTAAAATTTAATGAATTAGAAGAAAACAGTAATTGTAAACTCCTGTTGAAAGCTTGAAGAATGTGGCTAAGGTTGAAAGCAGAATATCAGCTGAATTCTGATAAATTCGTAGAAATAGCAGAAACAGAAAAGTAAAATCTGTCATCTGATCTGTTTAAGCAGGAAGACTATCAGGTATAAAACAGTGTAACAAGATGAAGTTACCTCAAAACTACTTGAAATAGTTGTTGAAATACAAGAACTGACAAAAACATTAAAAAAGCAGGAAAGAGCTGCACATAGCTGAGCTGAAAAAGCATAGACTGAAGCAAAAATATAGCCTAAGAATTTGAAGTCAGTGCTAAAATATATATAAAAATGGCAGAAAATTCAGAAAAAGAAGGAACTAACAACAAATATGCTGAAGAAACACACAAAAAAAACAGGTAATGTCCTAAAAAGGCAATGTGTTCATCAGCTAAAAGAGAAGAGAGGAGAAAGAGAAGCTAAAAGGCTAACATTAGCATACTGGCTATCACTAGCATGAAGGCTGATATTAATTTACCCCATTTACTATGCAAAAAGCAATGTATAAGCTAAAATTTGCTAAAATGCTACTGCTCACTACAGCGTATATTCAAAAGTCTATGAAATTGCCCTTTAAAATTATTCACTCTTGTTCAGCTGTTGGAACAGCAGTAGAAGCTGTTTGAGTAGCTGACATCAAATGATCACTGTTTTGATGCTCCCCTGGGATATATGAAGATGGTCTTATCATCATAAGTCACAGAGTAGTGGTTTCATTCTGGTTCTGATGAAGATTTGTACCAGGTTCTGATGGAGTTTGGACCTGGTTCTGATGGGTGTTTCTCCTTGGCTCTGAAAGACTTTGGACCTGGTTCTGATACAGGTTTGCACCTGGTTCTGATGGAGATGTGTTCCTGGTTCTGATGGAGGGTTGCTAACTGGTTCTGATGGAGTTTTGTCCTGGTTCTGATAGAGATTTTCTCCAGGTTCTCATAG
The DNA here is from genome assembly GCA_036173005.1 of Crenichthys baileyi. NCBI lineage: Eukaryota > Metazoa > Chordata > Actinopteri > Cyprinodontiformes > Goodeidae > Crenichthys > Crenichthys baileyi. The sequence continues at coordinate 9,764 of JAHHUM010002103.1, read as the reverse complement.
ATTTCTGAACTGGTTCTGATAGAGGTTTCTTTCTGGTTCTGATTGAGTTTGGACCTGGTTCTGATAGTGGGTGCCTAACTGGTCCTAATGGAGAATGCCTCCTGGTTCTGATGGAGTTTGGGTCCAGTTCTGGTGGAGATTTGTTCCAGGTTCTGATGCTTCTTGGAACTGGTTCTGATTGAGGTTTCTTTTTGGTTCTGACTGAGTTTGGACCAGGTTCTGATAGTGGGTGACTAACTGGTCCTGATGGAGAATTCCTCCTGGTTCTGATGGAGTTAGAGTCTGGTTCTGATGGAGATTTGCTCCTGGTTCTGATGGAGTTTGGATCTGGTTCTGATGGAGGGTTCCTAACTGGTTCTGATGGAGTTTCGGTCCGGTTCTGATGGAGATTTTCTCCAGGTTCTGATGGATTTCTGAACTGGTTCTGATAGAGGTTTCTTTCTGGTTCTGATTGAGTTTGGACCTGGTTCTGATAGTGGGTGCCTAACTGGTCCTGATGGAAAATTATTCTTCCTGGTTCTGATGCAGTTTGGGTCTGGTTCTGATGGAGTTTGGGTCTGGTTCTGATGGAGGGTTCCTAACTGGTCTCCTGGTTCTGATGGAGCCTGGGTCTGTTTCTGATGAGCGTTGGACCTGGTTTTGATAGAAGAGACCTCCAGATTCTGAAGGAGATTTGGACCTGGCTCTGGTGGAGTTTTCTCCCTGGTTCTGATAGGTTTGACCTGGTTCTGATAGACTTTGGACCTGGTTCAGATGGAGGTTTGTACATGGTTCTGATGAAGATTTGTACCAGGTTCTGATAGAGATTTATTTCTGGTTCTAATAGAGTTTCCATCTGATTCTGATGGATGTTAAACAAGGTTCTGATAGAGTTTGGGTCTGGTTCTGATGGAGATTTGTTCTAGGTTCTGATGGATATTGGAGGAGATTCTGATAGAAGTTCTTCCTGGTTCTGACAGATTTTGGACCTGGTTCTGATGGAAGGCTCCTAACTGGTTCTGATGGAGATTTCCTCTTGGTTTTGACAGAGTCTGTGTCTGGTTCTGATAGAGACTTGTTCCAGGTTCTGATGTGCTAACAGCCTATATGCAAAACTCTATGAAATTGCCTTTTAAACTTAATCACTGTTGTCTAGCTGTTGGAACAGCAGTACATTCTTTTTAAGTACTCGACACAATATGGCCGCCAGGTAGTTGCCTCCTATGAAGATGGTCAAAGGGTTAGGGGTCGGGTCAGGTTTAGGCCATAGAAATGAATAAAAATGAATGGAAGTCAATGCAAAGTCCTCACAAAGACAATAAAACAGGGATGTGTGTGTGTGTGTAGGTGTGTGTGTGTGTGTGTGTGTGTCAGGGCTCTTGTGTGTGTCTGAGTTGGAGACAGGGAGAGAAGAAAGGAAGAGACACATACAGACATATACAGTGGAAGATACACAGAGTTATATATAGAACAGTGAAGAGTGAATCAGCCAATCAGCAAAGAGTGTCAGTGTAACTTGACACCTGCAGCATTTCTAATGCAGCACCTCACTATCGTCTCCCCTTCCCTGGGCTTTTAACATGGAGGCGCATGCTCCCGAACTACTGCCCATAACTCGGAAACCGTAAGGGCTATCGATGTCATTCTTGGAGCGTTTTTCTCAGAACACACAGGGGAATGAGAATGTTAACACTTTTTTCTTGAAAATATAATATTAAAGGCACAACACTAGGTGACAACAAAGGGAAAAATGGAGAAAAACTGAAAAATGCCTGAACATGCTCTTGAACAACGTCTAATAACTCGGAAACTATAAGGGCTATCGATTTGATTCATGCACAGTATGAATCAGCAGGCCTTGCTGAACAAACATGGAGCTTCTCAAGTTTCTACAAAACTCTGTCTGAGAGGTGTGACCCTGTGAAAAAGTGGATAATTTTGACCATTTTTAACCTGAGTAAAGGTGAATTTTTCACTCTCAAACAAACCTATTTTGCGAGAAAATGATAAAAGGTATCCAAACAATTTTTGGACCGTAGGTATCAGCAGGGATCGGTGAACAATCCTGGAGATTTTTGTGTGTCTACATAAATCTGTGTTGGAGATGTGACGGTGTAGAAAAGTGGATAATTTTGAAATTTTTCAATTTCAAGCGATTTTGGGAAGGGCAGATTTGGTACTCCTAAACAAACCTTTTTTATGACAAAACGATAAAAGGTATCAAAAAGATTCTTTCACTGTGAGCGCCAGCAAGGTCTGAAGATAAATCTCCACAAGGCTCATGTCTCTACCTCGAACTGTTTACGAGAGGTGGCAATTCGAAAACGTGAGTTTAAGGATTTTTTGCTCAGATTTTTTGTTAAATTCCTATAGATTTCCTATACAGGGTGTGTTTACTTTGCGTTGCTTTGAGGAGTGTTGCCGGAAAACTGTTAGTCCCACGTCCATGAGGGCGACATTTTCTGAATCGCGAAAGAGCATCCTACGTTTTGATGTATAATTTGTATAGGTAGAGTGAAAATTGAGCGACTGAAGAGAGTTTGTTCGTTCTTTTTCAGGTTATTCAAAAACCTAGAGTGTACACTCTAGCAGCAGAAGAATTCCATCATTGGATTACATTATAAACTGAAAATCTGAAAAAATTGTAATAAAGTTTGAATCAAAATTGTAGAATAACTGTAAAAGATATCAAAAAGTTGAATTAAACAGTAATAGCAGAAGGTTGTGAAAGCATTTTAAAAGTTGAATGGTGTTTATAGCTGAAAGTATGCAGAAGTAGTTAAATGGCAAAAACAGTGAAGTTTTTACAGAATTTTTGCCGTTTTCCATTCATTCCTATGGGGGCAAAAAATTCATAAAAAGCTGAATATTTAAAAAAGTTTAAAAGATATTAATACCAAAAGTCATAGCCGGAATGTCCTGAAAGGGCTGAATATTGTGAAATTTGAACGGTTAAAATAGCACAAAGTATGCAGAAGGAGAAGCGAATCAAAAAGTGTACAGAAGCAACCAGAATAATAAGAAGAAGAAGACGGAATAATAAAGAATAAAGAGAAACAGGATCTCAAGAAGTGTGAATGCCTACTGCATTCACACTAATAATCATTGAGTTACAAAGTCTCACTTTGGGACTCCAGTGAAACACAATAAAGGTATTCAAAAATGGTGGCATACTTATGGGGCATCAATACAAGATTTTAATGTATATCTAATAGATTTTGTTTTAGTTTTCATAATCTTGTTAAAATATCAGAGTCACTCATGTCTTCATCCATAAGAGACTTTTCGTGGACATTTGTACCCTCAGCTGCTTCACTCAGTATGGTTACCACTGTTGATACTGTGGTATTGGGATCCAACAGTTTCACCAGAGGCACATTCACCCCTCTCTCCTGAAACATCATGTTCTGCAGGGTCATGGCCTGCATAGAGTCCATGCCTAAGGATGAAAGAGGGCAGTCATCACTCAGCTCATTCTGATCGATACTGATGGTCGCGCTGAGAAGAGAGAAGACATATTCTTTAGGTGGAACAGAATTGGTTTGCTCAGTCTTAGACTCTTCCTCTGTAGGTTTTTGGAAGACTTCGTTGACTAACGCAGACAGACGTAAGGTCAAGGCTTTATTTTGAGAGAGGATGTTGTATCTGATGTTCCTGAAGTGAAACCTGCAAACAGCTTGTTGGGGCCGATTAAGGATGAGGCATTGCTCCAGGCTTTTATGAATCTCTGCAACGTCCAACACCATCATCCCCTTTGCCTCCAAAAAGCGATGGAAGTGCTTCTTGTTTAGGAGCAGGCCGACGTTAAGAGCTCCCCAGTTGATGGACTGTCCAGGTAGCCCCAGTTTGCGCCTGTACTGGCAGAACAAGTCAAGAAAAGAGTTGGCTGCCGCATAGTTTGTTTGGGATGCATTTCCAAGGAATGCTGAGATGGAGGAGAAGCACACAAAGTAGTCCAGATGGCAGTACTTTGTTGCATGGTGCAAATTTAACACCCCATTCACTTTAGGTTTCAAAACCTTCTCATAAAGGGATCTGTTTAGAGTCTCAATCAGACCGTCATGCAGGACAACTGCACTGTGAAACACTCCTCTGACCAGACAACCCCTGAACCTTTGCCCGATTTCATTGATGACCCTGTGCACCTGATCAGAGACAGAAATGTCACACTCCATGCTGGTGATGCTGTTTCCACACTGCTGCTGAATATTGAGTATTTCTTTTCGCACGTCTGCTGTGGGCTTGCTCCTGGAGAGAATCACGATGTACTCCCCTCCTCTTTGTGAGATAAACTTGACCGTTTCAAAGCCCAGGCCAGAGAGACCACCTGCCACAATGTACACTGCTCTCTTTCTGAACAACTGTGTTTTTGATGGCAGCAGTTGAATCTCAGACAATCTAGTCTTATCATTTTTTTCCAAAGCAATCACAGCCAGTTTTTGTGAGCTGAAATATGAAGGTAATGTCTCTGGTTCTACACCAGTGCTTTCAGATTTCACACTCTGAAAGGTGAAGCTTTTGAGAGCAAACTTCCTGCTGAAATTCAGCGACTTCAGCCAGTGGAAAATATGAGGTCTGTGCGCTTTCAGATAACCTTTTTGCAAAACAGCCTGCATCTGAATTGTTTGTACATGAACACTTTCTTTTATGTTTTGGCACATGTCCTGAACAAGCAAAGTTTGCATTTGAGATTCACAGAGTACTACAACATGCCGAACACCTGGGAAATTGCAAGTTTTCACAGTAAGGGACTCATCGAATGGTGGCAGGATGACGAACGCATTGAGTTGATTTATGTCTATAACAGATCCATTGCACTGTGTGCTTAAAATTACGTTCCAACCAAATTTGTGAGCAGTAAGTGCCAAGACTTTCACAAGAGCTGAATCAGTTGCTGGGCAAATGACACCCAAATTCCGTTTGGGTTTAGGCAAGACCCGATGGAGCATCTCCCAAGCCAGCACAAAGTAGGAAACACAAGGTGTCTCTTGAAAAAATGGGAACCTCTTGATGCTGTAGCACACGTCATCCGGCACTTGAATCATACTAGCAGCCATAGCAGGATAACAACAAGCAACGTGGTCCCCGATTTTGAGTTTCCTGACGTCTTTTCCAACTGCAGTAACAGTACCGCTAAAGTCAAGGGCGATTAGCTGATGCTTCTGAGATGAGTGCTTGTTCCAGTAGAGCGTCTGACCAAAGTTCAGATGTGAGGCACTGACTGGGAAGTAATCAGATGTATGAACACATATCTTGCTGGGTCGAATCTCAACTGATGTGTCATTGATTGGGTCTGACTCTTCGTCGAGAGGGATGCCACTCAGTTGAGTCACCATATATGCATCAGATGTCTGAAAGGTAGTAGGTTTAGAAGTTGTGGAGGTGTAACTACCCTCTGTATGGTCAGTGTCTTGCAATGGGGTTCGCACAATTGAAGGTTTTAAGATCAGCCCGTCTTTTATGACCAACTCTGGGTACTTTTCGCAAGGATGTGATCTCAGGACCTCAGAAAGAGCTTGAATGTCCTGAGCAGATATGGAACCTATGTCAATCAGTTGAAAAGAAAGATCAGCAATCTCTGCTGCAAAAGATCTCAATATACCAGGAAGAGCAAAACCTGGACTTATGTGATCTACAGTGATGTCAGATGAGCGATAGGTCACTGCTTTGATAGCTTTGGGGAACTGAATCCACTTCAGCTCCAGGACAATTTGACGAAAAATCTCACAGCAACTTACAAGATTCTGCAAGACGTCATCAGGTGATTGTGATGTAAGATCTTCTTTGCCCCACAAAAATATCACCTCATCAAAGGCTTTCTTAATATCTGTGATATTGAGGTTTGAAAGTAGAGAAGGAAATCCATTGCTTAAAATCTCCTTTGCATGTGTGAAGGAAACATATCTAGATTTTGGGTCTAAATGTAGTTGTAGAGATTTTGAGATCCCTAAATGATCAGAGAAGACCAAAGCCTTTGCAGGGTTACAGGAAGTGGAAAATTCAGGAACAACACTGAAATCATTATGGTAGAAGTACTGTTCGACCACATGACACCGGCTGCCGAGGTACTGGATTATCACGTGCTTCACCTCAGCCAACACTCTGCCTTCCTTGTCTGCAAAGCAGCCGCAAACCTCAAAGTGATCTACACCCACATCAGTTGCTCTCAGGTAGATAATCATCTCATTCTGCAAGGGTTCAAACACACCAAGGGTTCCTATTTTGGCAGGAAACCCCGGCCTGCCAGCAAATATATGCTCAACTGTGACAGGGAGAAGTTGCATTAAATAATCCAACACTACAGGATGAAAACAGTAGTCGTGCAAATGAGGTCGAAGCTCTTCTGGAACTGAAACAGCTGCAAAGGCCTCCTTCAGATCTTCCCCATAGTGCACATTTGCTTTATTCTGGAAGACATCTCCATACTGGAAGCCACCTTGAGAGAGATATCCATAAAACTCCTGAAAACTCATGACGGATGTGCATCGTTTGGAGATGGAGCTTAATGAAATGTTTTGCTCCTCAATCAGTCTCTCTGTCTTTGAAACCACTGTGCCAGAAGCATACACTGCAGATGAGGAAAACACCTTGAAGCTAGTTTCTATTTCTTTTTGCTCTAATTGCACCTTCATTTCAGCAGAGTTCTGTGTCAAAACAAATGGACTGTGAAACTTGACACTGAGCTGCAGCGAGCTCAGGGGCACTTTTGGTTTAGTGGTGGCCATGAACGACGCCAGGCCCAGCTCCGTGTAGAAGGCACCAGGGATGATGGGAATGTTATTGTACTTGTGCTCCTTCAAGTAGAGGGCTGAGTCAGATGTTAGGTTACAGCTGAAAATGTTGCTTTCACTTCCTGTCTGACAGAGTACAGGATGAGAGCTTGCTTTGTTGTTCTGTGCAGCTCCAACGATCACGTCTCTATCAGAGCAGTCAAACTGGTACTTTGGGAAAAACAGTGGTGTTATCTCATAGCCTTTGTAGAAAATGGTCCAATCTACCTGAATGCCCATTTCGAACAATTTGGAAACAATTGAGATGACTGATTCGTGATCTTCCTTGGGTTCTACTGAGGCAATAACTGCTATGTTGTTTCCAAGGGTTTCCATAATGTTTCTCTGCAGTGCTCTTCTTGGCCCTATCTCTACAAAGACTACGTTTTTCTTTCCCTTAGCTGCTGATCGCAAAGCTTGCTCAAAAGCGACGGGCTCACGGATGTTCCTCGCCCAGTATTCACCTGTGCAGAAATCTCTGATCTCAGCTTCCCTTCCTGTAACTGTTGAGAACAACTCATTTTCAGGCTCATTCTTCTGCAAGCTGCCAATTGTGTCCTTGATTTCCTGCAGAACTGGGTCCATCATGTGGCTATGGTAAGCAGCAGGGACATTGAGCACACGGAGGAAGAGATTTTGTCTGATTGTTGAGTTGGTAAGCTCCTTTAGCAGGCTCTCAATTGCATCTGCTTCTCCTGAAAGAGTGCAAGACTGTGGGCTGTTGAAGGCTGCAAGGCTAAGCCTTCCAGAGTATTTAGGGAGGAGAGAAGCCACCTCTGATACAGCCATGTTGCTGACCGCGAGCATTTTACCACCAGCAACTTTACTTTGAAGGGTGCTGCGAAAGAAAATGACTTTCACAGCGTCTTCAAGAGACAAGAGGCCGGAGCAGTGAGCCGCAGCGACTTCACCGACAGAGTGTCCAAGCACAGCATCAGGTTGGACACCCCAGTGCTTGAGAAGGGTGGTAATCCCAACTTGGATGGCAAAGAGGAGAGGCTGGGCAACGTTGGGGTTGTTGAAGTCACTGCTTTCAAACTTGCTCTCAAGTGTGCTCAGGATGTTTAGGGAACTCATCTTTTGGAAGATCTGAGTGATTTCGCCGATCTTTTCTCTAAATACAGGTTGTTTTTTCAACAGCTCTTTGCACATGCCATGGTAAGTGACACCATTTCCACAGAAGACAAACACTAATCTTGGATCTGAGAGGGCAGAGCTGACATTTTTGCCAACACTGGCCATTAGCTTCTCCTTAAGATCATCTACAGATGAAACCCTAATGGCTTTTCTGTATTTATGCTTTTGGTGACTTCTTCTGCAGGCTGATGTGTACAAAACAGAATCAAGATCTACAGTGATATCAGCCTCCAGTTGTTTTATGGTGTCCTCTATCATCATAGTCAGAGACTTCTGGGAATTTGCTGAAAGGACAAAATATTTCACCTGCCCCTCACTGCTCTGTTTCTTTAACCATGTCTGTGTGTGCTGTTTGACTATGGCGTGTGCATTTGTGCCCCCAAAACCGAAGTTGTTCACCCCTGCAACTCTTGCAGTGGTAGATTCCCATTTCTCTACGCTCTTAGAAATTTTAATGTTCAGGGTTTTGGCATCGATACTGGAAGTTTCATCAGAGTAAAAGACTGAGGGGACGAAGGTTTCATGCTTCATCATCAGCAGAACTTTAATTAATCCAGCCACCCCGGCTGCTGACTCCGTGTGTCCGATGTTGCTCTTCACCGACCCGATCTGCAGTGTCCTTGACCCAGGAGGTCTGGCTTTGGCGATGACGTTCGAAATGCCTACTGCCTCAGTTGGGTCTCCCACTGGGGTCCCAGTCCCATGGGCCTCGATGTACTGGACCCTTGTGATTTCAGTGTCTGAGTAGATTCTGTGCAGCAGTTCCTCTTGTTGTGTCATGGAGGGTTTTGTAATCGGAGTGACCGAGTGTCCATCTTGGTTTACTGCAGTTTTGCTAATGATTCCCCAGATGTGGTCATGGTCTTGCAGAGCCTGCAAATTGAAAACGGAACCACAATGAAACATAAGATGAGGGAAAGAAAATTGGTACTTGAAAATGTGTTATAGGGTCAAATATCTGTGAGGTCAGGAAAAGTTTTTGTCAGTGTAAAGGTGCTCAGGTTGTTTGTCATGGAATTACAGCTTACACTCTAGTGTCACGATTCAAGGCAACTTTCCAGAAATCATTATCTCTGGAATATATCTTGCATGTGCTTTTTTTACATTTCCTGAAAAGCAAATTTTTTGGTGATTTCTGTCTGAAATCAGCTATATGAAGATTAGAAAGTGAGTTTGGGCAACCTTTGTTTAATTTTGTTGATTTCTACTCTTTCCAATTTTACCAAACTCAGAACGTCTATGAATTATATAAAACATATTTTTTGTTATTTAATCTCCATTTAGAAAAAGACAATGGTTAAAATAACTCTACATCAAGCTGAGCTGCAGAATTATCCCTTTTTGAGAAATTATATGTAATTACTTTACTTTGTGTTTGTTATTTCTCCTTTTTGCATGTAGTTCTAAAGGCCCGTGGGACTCTTCCTTGACAATGATGCTCCAAGCAATAAACTATAACAAAGGAAATTGACATTTTCAGGTAATAATCTGAGCTCTTTAGTGGAAAAACAAACAGTTTTACCTTTTCATAAACCAGAGCCAGCCGAAGGCACAAGTTGACTAGACCACTATTCAGGGGCCACGCAAAAATGCTTGAATTTTAACCCAGACCATAGATATAAAATATTTATTTCTTGAGAATAAGAAGACTATTAAATAAATGAGACAGTTTCAGCACAGATAAATTAAAAGATTTGAAACTGTTTCAAATTAAAATTTAGATTTAAAGGAATTGGCAAATTAACTTTGTAAAAGTGCAAAGAATAATCTTTATTGCTTGACTGTTGGGTCAACATAGTTGCAATCTAATGGTGAGGTTCTGGAAAAGGGGTCCCAAATCAGGTTCTGTTTAAGGCCTAATCAACCTTGGTCAGCCCT